>OY856188.1:2823692-3257301 GCA_963693315.1 Diogma glabrata
TAAAAACCAAAAATAAAATGCAGTCAATTTAACAGCGACAGAATGTCTGTAAAAATTATATGATTAAATTATAATCAAAACACAATGTCTACACATCTAGAGTTTATCTTAAATTTTGTTCAAAGAAAATCTATGTGTTTATATGAATATAATTGGACTATGACTAAACAATAATAATAAAGATATGTGACTTAAAAGATATAATAACATCAAAGTGCTAAACTCAATCGGTTTTTAATATATAAGATTAAAGCAAAAACAAGTTAATGGGATTTTCGCTGAATATGATAAGATTGATGATTAATTTTTCAGAAAAAATATGTCCTTGTGGTTCTAGAGCACATTAATTAATTACAGGGATAGTTCTTCTAATTTAATTAATTTTTCTCACTGTTAGTTTTATTATGGCTTGTTTTTGTCCCAGGAAGGTTAAGCACAAATTAATAATTTTGTTAAATTTTGAGTTCGTCTTTTAATGTGGAGGATGTGGTGGATTTATTCCAACAAAAAACTCATTGGATGTGAAACGTAACAACAAAACTTGAAAGATCTTCGAATGAATTATTACTTATATTGAAAGTAAGTGTGAGATAAAGTGTAACGCAATGAGTCATAAAATATGGCTAAAGAGGCTTAAACAGTACTGTGCTATGATCATCTTGGATGTAAAAATGTATAACTGCATTAACCCTAAATGCCTTCAACAGATAACACAAAACCTAAGAACCTGTTTAATATAAGAGTTTGTTACTTTATGGGTTGAACTCTACTGCTATAATACAGAAGCAAAACAAGAAGCAAGGGATCGGACCATCACTGCTATGAAACATCATGTACATCATGATTTTATGGACCCAAGTATCCAACGATTATTATAAGCTATGCGAATAAGAAATTGTCATACTTGTTATTACCGGGTTGGCAGACAGCGTATAACGACTAAACACATCTAAACTAGAATTGTAAATAGAATTGTAAAAGTTGACTGAATGAGTTGATCTAGGAACGAAATGACAAAACCTTTCTATACAACAGTATCTGCACGCGTCAGAAACAAAAGAACAAATAAAATCAGAAGTTCACGCCGATTTCTCCTATGTAAAGACAGTCTTTGTCATTCAAAAACTAAAAGATGAGATAAAGATCCCAATTAGAAAAATGAAACGACAATTTAAGTAATACTAATATTTTTCTTCGAGTGACGTGAAGAATTACTATCTATATATAGATTATAAAATATTTATCAAATTTGTATATTTCATCATTTTAATTATTCTTCACTTTAATAAAAAAACTAAGATTTGAAATTAAATTTTAAAATTTGTCAAAGTTTTAGTTTTTTAAATTCGTGAAATAAACAAATTCGACAAATATTTTATAATGACCAAGTTATGTCTAAAATTGATAAGGTACCTGAGTGGCTTATTTATTGAGAACCCTGCAATCGTTTCAAATCTCTTCATACAATACAAGTTCTTGCTACAAGTGATCCAGCGATGCGATACAAGTCAAGAAGATTCAGTGAAATCGGTTCCTCGTTAATCGCATTTACTCAAAAATACATATATAAGTGCTTATAACACCAACGTGCACATTTTCGCAAACAACATTCAGTCAGACAGGTGTCATATGAGAGGTTGGAATTTTTTAAAGAAAAATGCATTCTTTTCCTAATTTTTGAGTCCTTGGACGTTGACATATTAACTTAGAAAGTGACCGATTAATAAATTTGGTAAATTTCATAATTGTAGAAAACTTAATGAATATACTACCTCATAGGTTGTTTAACATCTCTATGGAAAAACAAGAAAAAGATCAAGAAATAAAATTTATAGAAAACACAGCGACACTCAGTGGAATTTGCCAGGAGAAAATAACAAGGAAACACAAAACAAACTTTGAAAAGAATCAAATCTTACACCAGAAAAGGAATAGTGTTCCGTTCTATCGACAAACATCATTAAACTAGCAAAGGTTTTCAGAAAACACAAAATTGATCTAGTTACAAGACCTACTACAAAAATATTAAATCTGTAAATTCTTTTTGATGGAAACCAAAAAAATTAGAGAACAACGTTAAATCTGGCATTTACGAAATCATCAGCTGTTCAAATTCTGAAGATATACCGTAGAACCATTAAAAAAAGGTTTGATGATCACGTATTACACTTAAGAAGTAAATCTTTCGAAAAATCTTAAACTATTAAACAAAACAAAAAACATCGACAAGATCTTATAAATGACAAACTGCAGTCAGTACCTATAAACTCATACTATTTTATTTAGCACCTTTCGTCGAAAATTTTTCTACGGTCCTTAGCTCCTTAGCCGGAAGTGGGTTCGAGTATTTCTGGGGCATAGACACGTCCATCTTGAGAAGCGGAGAAGTATATACGTTCATAGATGGACTTGTGTCAAGCACAGATAGTAAACCATTAGTGGGTTAGTACAATATCTTAATGCTATGACGTCGTAAGGCAAGCAAAGATTTCTTCAATAATCAAGACCGAAAGTTCTAGCGAGGTTCTAAAGGGAGCAGATACCATAATAGTTCCTACCAAAACCTGAAGCTCTTTTAGTTGCTCTTCGGAAACCCAAACTTTTTAGCTCGTTGAAACTTAAAAGACAGCACCAAAAATATAACATGTGGCTTAGTTTGACTCTACAAGGGAAAACTTACTCGAAACTGGTACAACGAAATTCAAATATTTTAATTAGATTCCGGCAGGGTATCTAATTAAAACAGTTAAAGAAGTTATTACATGGATGGAATCGTACCTGGAAGTTTATAAGCTTGTCTGTACAGGACAATTGATTTTTAAATCGACAAATTTCGTCTACCAATAATGACATTGATCATAACAGGTCAGTAGTTCCCTTTGAAGTCCTGAGTTACACGACGCAAATGGATGGATTTAATCAATTTTGAAGAAACTGACATTAGATAGAAATTTGTAAAGCAAAAATCGGATTATTTTTTTAAGCGACATTTTTTTGAGCTCTATGTTGTTTGCTCTAAATTTCAATAACCTTAAGCTCAGATAATCGATTTTAATCGATTACACAACTTTTAAATAAGAATCAAAACAGTTCTACAATCTCTCACTACAATTTTTGCTAATGACAATTATTAAACAAAATAGTGGATGTCTATTGAACAGTTCATTATTTCAAACTTCATAACCCGAATAATATTTCGTTCAGGCATGCCCTAGCTAGTATGATCCAGGTCGAATCTGGTCAAAACCCTACTTCGTTTGATTTAATTTTATTTGGTTATAATTCACTTATAGAGTTACATATAATAGATCCATTTTAAATATGTAGCTTACAAAATTTAACTATAGATTAGTTATATCGCATAAAATACAATAGCATTTTATTTTTTTATATTTCCCTATTGATTTTTCGATGCTACAAATCGATTGTATTTTTTTCAGTTTTACTTTAATTTTTGTAAAATGTAATTATTACATTGGCCGGTAAACTATGGCTAATTTTAATAGTTAAAATTTCTAACGAATCGAGACCAATATACTTAAAAAACCACACCCCATCAAAAAGCAGTCTCATCTGGGTTTGCTTTCGACAATTTGGCACAATTAGTGGAACTCTGATATTAAAAAATTTTATTTTTAAAACCCAAAATATGTCATAAAAAATTAAAACCAAAAAAACAAACAATTTGACCACTTTGTAAAGTCAATTAGTAAAAAATGTTTCCAATTATTTCTTAAAACCTTTACAAAAACAGTTTATTTCCGTTTTTTTTTATAATTCTTGAGGACAACATTCCTAGTTTCATCATAAAAAACGTTTTATGGTTAATAGTGACATTTTTTTGTAAATTTTTTTAATAATTTTATTTAAATAAAAAAAATTTTAAATGTTATTTCCCTTAAACAAAAATCCTTTTCCTGCCTTTGTCATATTCCATGAGTTTTGGTTTTTTATATTTGAAATTAAAAAAAAAAACAACAATGTATGAATCCGTAACATTGAGATAACGTTATCAGAAACGTCCAGCTATTTATTTCATATATAATGTATATATTATTTATTTATTTTTTTTTTCAGACCATATAGTTATTGAATTTGTTGTTTTTTACTAATGGAAAAAGAGGAAACCCGCACATTAAACTCGTAATAAATAAATGTACATGTTATTGTCAATTTATATAAAATTCAAGTATTTTGAGTAAGTTCTTGTAAAGTTTTAATATTAATAATAATATTAAAATAAAAAAATGGGGCTGGAAAGCAAATAAATAAATTTTAATAAAATTATCTCTGTGATATATTGAGTCACTTCCTGAAACCATATATATAAAACAAATGGTGATGGTAGTTGAATAAAGTTTTAATTACAAAAAAAATAATAAATTTACTGTTATATTTTATTAGGTTGAACATTTGGATTGGTTCAGCTACTACCTTACAAATAAAAATGGATTGTCATTCAACTGTTCATTTATACAAAATAAAACCAAAGAAAATGGTTCAAATTTAAATAATTGATTTGCTAATAAAAAATGAGATCCAAGATTTACTACCATCCAAAACAAAAACAATGAATTTACAACAAACGAATCCAATGTGCTAGCGGGTTTGCAATTTGTCATGGGAGGACATGTAAAGCCTACTCTAAACTAAGGGTCGTCAAAGGGTTACGAACTTCAATGGAAGAGCCCTATTGAAACGTGCATATAAAATACTTTCAAGTGTTGAACTCGATAAATGTGCCCAACAAGTTTGTTGACAGTTTAACAAACAAACATCAACAATATCATAAATATTGTGCTTGCCAACAAAATTGTTCATCGATTAGCTTCACAATCGCATGTTTATGAATATAACAAACAATTTTATGGAATGTTTCTCTATCTGATTGTAAGGAATATAAAAAAACACGCTGAGACTCAAAACTACATCTTCAACATATATAGTGAATAACTATGCAAATGGTGTTGTGCGAGTTTACAATGTTAAAACAGTTTCAAAGGATTACAGGTTATTTTAAAAATACACATAAAAACGTTTCGAGACTGCAGGGTAAGTGTGAATCTTTTTTTAAACCTTTATGGAATGAGTTCATCAGAGACTATTGATTTTGTGAAATTCATTTATTTGCATGTTCGGACAAAATATTGTGTTTGAATTCTATCATTTAACAGGATTATATGGGCTACACTGATTAAATTATGCTTGGCCAATCAATTGGATTGACCTATTATGATGTTTGATGTGTATCGTCTGTTAGATGGCTCCTTTTAGTCAGACCAACATGAAAACGGCGAAAAATATGGGCTATATGTTTATGAATAGGACACTAAGACGCTCACTAAGGATTTGGAGATCATTCTGAATTTTATACCATTCGATGTGCTAGGCAAACAAATAGCAACAAAGACTTAAGACATCCCAAGCACGATTTGCCAGATTATCCAATACGGCCAAACACTGGTCCATTAATGGGTAGCAGGACTTGGCTATTGTTATTGGGCCAGTGCTAGAACCATTCATCGGCCGATCTATGGTTTACTGAAAAGAGCTAGTATAAAGTTACCTTTAAATGGCCAAGCAATGGTAAGCAATACTTAACTATTGTTATTGGGCCATTACTGGAACCATTATTTGGTACTACATTTATTTAAATTTGACTATGATAATATTTTATATTTTTTTAATGGCCCAGTAATGGCGACCAGTACTCGGCCATTGCTGTGTTACTGATCGGCAATAATGGACCCTTGTATGGGATTGGCTGAGAGGACACTATGGCAACTAGATCATAAGAGAGTACGCTAAACGATATGACCTATAAATCCGATTTAACTGGGCAAATGAAGAGTGCTTCTCGTATTACTTTAAACTATGCTCAGGCAAAGATAACAACAAACCCAATGGATGTATCCCATAATTCTGCCTTTTAATTAAGCCGATGTTGTGTTTAATAAAACAAACCAAATAAGGTTTATCTCATTTTACCATTTATAACACGAAAATATTAGCATTATAGAGGTGTGTCTCAAAACAGCCTGCGTCACAAGATTTCGGGGTTCATGATTTTAACCTTTCATGCCATATTTTATAACTTGCGCTAGAGGTTTGCCAAGATCTTATGTATGTAGCTATTTCTCTATTTCTGTAGCAGCGATTTCTCGTGAACGAAATTTTGCATCTTGCACAGAATATCGTACTGGTTGGAATTGGCACGCACCCATGAGCTGTACAGATGAGGGAGATCTTTTTGATTATTATACTGGTTGATATCATTTCGCTGCACGCTACACAAATGGAGCAAAAAATTTACCAAACTAAAGCTTTTGTCCTGTTTACGCCGTTAAACTCAGAACAATCCTCAAGTATCTTAACTGAGGCAAACTAGGAACGTTAAAGAATGATATCACTTGAGTTGACGTTATTTTGCCTACATTTTTCTTCTCTACAACCTTAGCGTAAGAAACACATGGTTGTACAGCTGGTCCAATAATGGTTCCCATTAACGCACCAAAAGCCGAGTACCTATGACCGAGCCATTAACAGTTTTATTGAATGAGAGAAAAAAGCAACGGCCTATACAAAGTTGTATAGTTGGTCATGCAACGATCCATAATGATGATCACTATTTGCAGCAATGCTCGAGTACTGACTGGCAACCATGACTGGGCCATTAAAAATTTTTTTTCAAATATATATTTCTAAAATCGATATTACTCTAGTGGATGTTAAACAAATGACATAGATCGGCCTATTTATGGTTCCAGTCATGGCCCAATAGCCAAGTATTGTTTACCATTAATTGGCCATTCAAAGGTAACTATATACTGGCTCTTTTCTGGAACCATAAATCGGCCAATGAATGGTTCTAGTACTTGCCCAGTAACAATAACCAAGCACGGTTAACCATTAATGGAACAGTGCTTGACCGCCGTATTTTGAAGTCCGGCAACCCTTGCTTGGGAAGGGTTGAATTCTCGAAAGGCATTTCAAACGATAGAATTCGCAATCATCGCTCACAGAGCAGAGATTGTATCAGAATTTACATGCTTAAATCACAGACAAATATTCAAGTTGGCATACAATAACGAATTTCACTGTTCAAGGAATATTTTATTTGAGAACGACCCCTAACTTTTATCCGTGATAATGAGTTGTAACATTGAATTTAGGATAATGCTAATTAGCTTAGAAGCTCGATCACTGAAATGTAAATGTTAAACAAAAATCAACGAACGGTTTAATGTTGCACAAAAATTTTATATTTAAAAATTACTATTAATATAATAATAAAAACTTTAATTTACTTGTTTAGTCAAAAACAGCCTAGTATTAATTGTAAAGGACTCAACAATCAAGAACTACTTCTACAAGAGGGAACTCAGCAAAATATACTAAATGTCAGACACAACCTAAACTTTTGATACAAGTTTTTAAAATACTTGTAAGTACCCGTTTGTAAGATTTAGAGAATTGGGTTATAAATCAAAAAGATTTTATTAAAATAAAATATTTATTTATTAGGTTTATTGAAGGTGGTTTGTAGTCCCTACTATTATGAAGCAACAAATTTGTTCAAATGATGAACATTTACCCATAATTATGTAAGGAGTTTAAAATTCGAAACAAAAAAAGGATGTTGCATCGTCTAATTCAACAAACCATAAGCAAATTAGAATCATAAATTACCATAAACATGTCAAGTACTTATCTCTACATAACATAACCCGAGTAACAAACAAAAACATATGAAACAGATGTGATTTGCCATTCCATATATTCCATTCCACAGTCGTCTATAAGGTTTTTTATTTTCTGTTTTAATTACAATTATGGTTTTGGTCATTTTAAACTAATATAAATTAAAGTTTTTTTATATTTAAATTTCAATGTGACGATTGTATATGATTTTTTTTTTTCTAAATGAGGTTTTTTATTTTTGTCGTTTATTACAATAACTTTTTTTTATAATATGTTTATAAATACACATATTAGTATAATAATGTGGTCAGTAGAGATTTTACGAAAAAAAAAAATGTGTAGCGTTTTCGTTAACCAGAAACCACAAAATAAAAAAAAGTTAAGTAATAATATAACAGAAAAAAAAAATCAAAATAAATAAAACTTTAGTGTTTATATTAAAATTAAGTATATAACCTTGAGCGAGGTTAGTTAAGTAATTATAGTTATATATTTTCAGAATTTCTTACGTCCTCCAGACTTTCAAGAATGGTCGAGTACTGGCAAACATGACTGGGCCATTATTATAATTTTACTGGATGATGACTTCGGACAATAAATGGCTGCAATTTATAGACCAGAGAAAAAAACCAACAATGGCACTTACAAAGTTCTACAATTGACCCAACAATGACGACCATTCTTGCAGTATTGGTCGATTACTGGAAACCACGACTTAGGTCATTAAAAAAATATAATATATTATCATATGTAAATATATAATAAATTTAAATAAAATAGAAATGTCTAACGAAAAAAAAACTTATCAATTTTATCACAGTCTTTCAGTTGAGAAGAGATAACTAAACAACAGGTAGGATTTCAAACTATATATTTCTATGGATATTACTCTAGTGAAATTTAATCTAACATAAATCGGGCTATTCAGGGTTGCAGTACTGACCAAATAACAATAGCCAAGTGCTGTTAATCATTAATGGGCCGGTGCTTGCCGTAAGTCCGGCACACCCTGCTTAGGAAGATCTAAAACCAATCATTTATTTGTTAGAAGTATCAACAAAAGTGATAAAAACCAAAAATAAAATGCAGTCAATTTAACAGCGACAGAATGTCTGTAAAAATTATATGATTAAATTATAATCAAAACACAATGTTTACATCTAGAGTTTATCTTAAATTTTGTTCAAAGAAAAATATATCTGTGTTTATATGAATATAATTGGACTATGACTAAACAATAATAATAAAGATATGTGACTTAAAAGATATAATAACATCAAAGTGCTAAACTCAATCGGTTTTTAATATATTAGATTAAAATAAAAGCAAAACAAAGTTAATGGGATTTTCGCTGAATATGATAATATTGATGATGAATTTTTCAGAAAACACATGTCCTTGTAGTTCTAGAGCACATTAATTAATTACAGGGATAGTTCTTCTAATTTAATTAACTTTTCTCACTGTTAGTTTTATTATGGCTTGTTTTTGTCCCAGGAAGGTTAAGCACAAATTAATAATTTTTGTTAAATTTTGAGTTCGTCTTTTAATGTGGAGGATGTGGTGGATTTATTCCAACAAAAAACTCATTGGATGTGAAACGTAACAACAAAACTTGAAAGATCTTCGAATGAATTATTACTTATATTGAAAGTAAGTGTGAGATAAAGTGTAACGCAATGAGTCATAAAATATGGCTAAAGAGGCTTAAACAGTACTGTGCTATGATCATCTTGGATGTAAAAATGTATAACTGCCATTAACCCTAAATGCCTTCATCAGACAACACAAAACCTAAGAACCTGTTTAATATAAGAGTTTGTTACTTTATGGGTTGAACTCTAGTCTATAATACAGAAGCAAGGGATCGGACCATCACTGCTTTGAAACATCATGTACATCATGATTTTATGGGCCCAAGTATCCAACGATTATTATAAGCTATGCGAATACTAAATTGCCATACTTGTTATTACCGTATAACATCTAAACACTACCTTATCTTCCTTATCGAGTCCGTCTAGACCCCCTGATGCACGTTGGTTATAAAACGAATCGAATGGGAACTGCTCTTTAGAGTCTTACGTCAAACAATGGCGGTGCTAAACAACCGAACAGGAAGCTAATTAGTAGCGTTAGTATATTGATATAGCCGGATGAATAAGTTAAACCCGGTTTCTGTTTAAATCACACTGGAATTGCAATGATCATAAAACAGTGCCACAAAAATCAAGTTCCTTATACCCATCAATATGAAAGCAAATAAGTCTGCGATAAGTATATATTAATCAAATGAAATTTGGCTCACACGACATGGAATAATATAAAATACATGTTTAAAAACAGGCCTTGACAATGAAAGCTTAGCTTTCGAAATCGATTAGCAAATAAAAATATTATAGATATCAAAAATTAGTGTGTTTTTTCTCAAATATAATTTCAAGATTATTTTGGTGATACTAGTGCTAAAAAAACAATATTAGTTAAATAAATTTCATAATGTTAAAAATCACTAATTTTAAGATCGTGCGATGGCTATAATTTTTGCATGTACATAACTTTGTTAATTATAGAACTACTTATTATGACAAAATGTTTTATTCGTTTTCAGCAGATGAAGACAATACTGATAATAAAACACTGTAGCTGTCTATATAGTAATAAAAAGATAAAGAGTTCAAAGTTGAAGTACTTGTAATCTAAATTGAACAACAAATTCAAATGAACATTTTTAACGTCTTCTTCAAATAGAAGGTAAATAATAAAACCCAAACAAGAGGTTGGTGGTGCTATTACTACATTAATAAAGGTATAGAGGAAGTCGAACTCCCAAGCGTGGGCTAAGCACTGATTAATTTATTACCACTTTGTCTGGGTGACTGAAATAAAATAGTGGATCAACATAGATCGAATAAAACTTTTAAAAAATATTTGGAAACGAATAATATATTGAATAATCTCTAATTACTATAATTATATTTTTTGAGGGGTGTCAATGTGATCTCGTCCTTTTGTCATAAGCAAAGTAAAACACCTGATTTTTAACTGCACATAAAAGCGCAACTATTAATGGTTATGCAGAATACTCTGTTTCAATCGGTGTTAACTATACGTTCAACTGGAGCAATAACAACATAATCTGCATCTTGGATAAATATAGATAATGACTGTTGCTGCAACGTCGGCGGTTTGGCTGAGACAGAAGATCCAACTTCATTGAAATATGTGTTTCAAAAAATACATATGCACCATTCCTACAACAAAAGTCAGCGGGTAAAACTTAAAAGAAATGTAGTGTACGTTCTTTCGCAGTGAAAGATTATTATTTTTATTTGAAATATGTGGAGATAATGTAATGTTCTTCTAGCGATTAGTAGGGTATAGGAATATTCTTATAAAAATATTCTTATAAAACAGCTTTCACGAAAAATCCATTATTTTCAAATAAATCTACTGGTTTGATTTCCTGATCCAGTTGTTGAACCGAATTCAAGTAACTCAGCTAAGTCAATATAACTAATGCCAGAATTGGAAAATGAAAAACAATTTGGATTTAAAGGAATTAAAAGCTCAAAACCTAGACAAAGAATGAGAAAAGAGGAAATTTTGTTTGAATCCAGATAAACCTGGGTTTTGAAAAGAAGAAGCAGATGATAATTCAGAATAAGAAAAACATTAAGTGCAGTTGAAAGTGAATGAAGTGGAGTGAAACTAGAAAAAAAGGTTCTAGATGCTGAAATAATTGCTCAAACCTCTACCATATGACAACACTTTACCGTTTGAACTTTATTATTAAAAATCAGTTGTAAGCAGCATCTTACCACAATAATTGAAATGAAATGAATCATGTAGCAATTTTTGTAGTAGCGCTAAAAGCTAATAAGTTGAAATGGCAGACAAAAATAGCCAGATAAAAATTGAAAGAAGTTAACAATAGCATCATGTGTTGACTATGTGATAAAATTGGTCACACACCAGGCCAGGGGAATGCAAGGAGATCAGAGATCGAAAAATCGCAGACCAGAGAGAAGAACAAAGAGTATCCACGTAAATATAAAATGAGACGTATGTTGGTCCTTGCAATCAATATCGCCATAATCCCTTTTTTATGAATTGTTAAAATGGTCAATCGATTAGAACAGAAGACATAAATTAATTTAACCAAACAGACATCGCAGTTTATCAAAATTTGCATACGCACTTTAAGCATAAATTACTAGTGACAGACATTCTTGGTGAAGCCATTCTGGACATAAACTTCGTAAGGCCGATAAATGGTGAAGAATCAACTGCGAAACAAATTATATTGGAATATGGATATAAAGACTGAGGCAGAAAAAACGTTAACATTGAAAAACTGACATAACTTTTACACCCCTTATTTTTATCAATAAATTTGAATGCAGTAATCTTTGCAATACTTGTCTCATTATGTCATCTAATTTTTATTTTTGTACGACCGAAATTGAATTTACAATAGCGAAAACTTTGGAAGTGCGTAAATTTATTCTTAAAAAATTTAATGAAAATCCTCTATGGTCATTCGTTCGAATTGCAAAAGAAGCTAAAGTGACCAGACAAACCGCAGCAAAAGTTATCAAGAACTTCAAGAAAGAACTTACATTCACTTGAAAGCCTGAAAGTGGCAGACAGAAGGATTTCACTCGCCAAAAAAGGTGCGGTCCAAACATCTCAAATCGGAAATTGACTCAAAAAGTGGGCTTGTCAGAAAAGTCAGTACGCAGAATTAAAGTCAAGACCGGCTTCAAATCGTACAAAGTGTAAAAAAAATTCCAGACAGAAAAGCAGAGAATAACACAGTGGCAAAAAAACGAGCTAAACAGTTGAGAGTCGATTTATTTGAAACCAAAGATTGTTGCGTAATGGACGATGAGACATACGTGCTCTGCAATTTTTCCCAATTATCTGGCCAGGAGTTTTATGTTTCTCGTGGACGAGGAAATGTACCCAAAGAATTTCGGACCAAAAAGATGACGAAGTTCCCTAAAAAACATCTTGTTTGGCAGGCAATCTGCAGCTGTGGAGAGAGAGAAACAAATCTTTTGTGACATCTGGATCTATAAATTCTGAAATTTACATAAAGGAATATCTCCAAAACAGACTGTTGCCTTTTCTGCGACAACAAAATGTATCTACTTTCTTTTGGCCGGATGAAGACAACAACATCGTTTTAGTGCCAAAAGAGGCAAACCCTCCAAATTAACCAGAACTCCGGCCTATCGAACGCTACTGAGCTTTGGTCAAAATAAACTTGAAGCTATCAAACAAGGAAGCAAAAATCATTGCAAATTTTAGGACAATGTGGATCGCAACGACCAAGAAAGTCTCAAATACCACCATAAAATCCATGATGTTGAGAATTCCTGAAAAAATCAAGCTATTTGGTGTTAATAAGTCTGATTAAAATAATATTAAATGTGGATTATTCGGTAATAAAATACGTATCCGAAAGTGAGACTTTTTTTTAAATTGGCGCAGCGGTTCTAAAGTTATCCCAGTTTTCATTATTAACGTTTTTTCTGCCTCAATCTGTAAAATTGAAACGTAATACCAAAATAATAGTTTAGGAAATATGAAAGACAGCTTGGAGGTTGATATTTGAAGCCATTAAATATGGAAAGTGTGGAGAAGTAGCTACCATTGTTAAATGCGAAGAATAAAAGCCAGGAAAAAATCGCAGATTAAACGAAATACAAAATCAATTTCAGAAACGTAAAGACAACAGAGCTTACGAAAGAACTGCAATTGTGCGAACGTTGAGCGTTCATATTAGCAATTCTAACACCAATTCAAGCTAATCAAAAAGGCTGGTGTTATCGAGTTATCTTAAATAACCCATGTTCTATGAGATTCTGAGAAGACAACTGAAAACTGAATGCAGTAATGAAAAAAAATAATTACTAATTGTCTCAGAGTACTTATATATTAGCAGACAGAAATCTAGTAAAAAATCAGGACAGTGGCAGTTTAATGTTATAAAATTTGGTCTATGTAACTCACTAGCAACATTTTAACATGTAATGTCAAAATAATTCCATTATTTTAGTCTTTAGAACGTTACTCTTATATATTGTGCCTGTATATTAAGACAATAAAGCCGTAATAGGAAAATACTTCGAAGCACACTTGAAAGATTTAGAGCAACATGCGGACGACGGTCCGTATTCGAACCGCGGCACCCAAGTATCCGGACTGAGAACGAAGTAAAGTTTTACTGGAAACCACGAAGAGTAAGGTTTTCAACGTTTATATATTAAAACATATACAACTAAACTGTTGCTATTGTTAAAAGTGCCAACACCAAAAGTCACACTGAAAGAAAAAATTCGGTCACTACTACGGACTATCGCTTTTGTGCCAACCGAATGTTTTCTGTCACAATAACCTCATATTCGGTTGTTGTATCTTCAAAATTGGTTTTTGAAGAAAAGACAACCGAATTTGAGGTTATTGTGGCAGAAAACATTCGGTTGCCACAAAAGAGGTTGTAGTGTCGGAAGTTTTTCTTTTAGTGACACTCTGAGATAGTAAGAGAATACATGTTGGAAATGACCACGGCACTTTTTGAAGAGAAAAATCATTTGGTCGGCGCAATTCAAATTATTCCATTGTCGGCAAGAAGTAATACAAGAAAAACAGAAATTTTAGTTAGTATAAACAACAAAAGTAGTTTGATCGATCTTTTGCAGAAGACACTTTTCTACTCCATAACACTTGATGAATTATGAGACATTGTTGATAGAATAGAGGCCTAATATCTTATCCGTGGATATTTCACCAAACAGTCCTTTGTGGAAGACTAAGTACTACTCTGAAAGAAATAATAACAGCTTGATCGAGTTGATCAATTTTATGAGGTCGCTCTTCAGCACCGACAGTTGTAGAAGTTTTTCTGAATTCGATTCGGCGTATGACTTAGTGGAATACTGGAACACAACTAACAACAATGTTAATTGGTAAAGTAAAGGTCATGTTATTGAACGTTTCTAGCTAATAAAATAACAAGTAACCTTATTCTTGCAAAACTTGGATGCGCAATATGCAAGCTGTGATATTTCTAAAAGACATTCTATTGAGTTACAAGGAAATTGACAGTTAATATGTAATCTAATACAACGTATGCCTGCTTCCCATTGCAAGCTGGATATCTTTGAAAAAGATATAGCTAGTCAAGAATTTATTCATTTCCCAACCAATTTTAGATATAAAAAGAAGATTCTTGAAGAAGACATTGCACAGTATTTTTAAGATTTATATTAAATCTCAGGAAGGAATTTTTTGCAAAATTCCAAGACTTTGTAGAGATAGGGACGCCATCACAATTCCTTAAATCACGCCATGAAGTTGATGCAGTGGCAGAATGCACCCTTGACTGCGAAGTTGTTCAATATCTTCTTGCAAGTCAATTATGTATCTCCATTTGAAGTAATAGGCTTTGAAATATAGAAGATATTCCCATAAAATTGTTTAAAACTGGATTCTCTGAAAATTTTTGGGATAAACATTTTAACTACCATCCCATCCCAACTACCATTCCAGTTACTAGGTTTGACTCCACAAATGTATGTGAATCATCTTTTTCAAAAATAAATTTTTTGAAGAACAAATATCATTTGAGAGTCCATTAGTCTGTTAGCCCAGCCCAGCTAACTAGAAAAACTGGCTCAAGATTGCAATTGCGATTATTTTGTATATAATTATTTAAATGAATCAAAATAAAAATTTAAAACTAGTAAGTATAATGAGTTTTTTCCTGGGACTCGATATAACACACTTAAAATTACTTGCCGATCCCTGATTTAGAGGCAGTTCTTTGAAAAACTTTTAGAGCAGCAGAAAAATGGCGTAAAAGGCAATACATATACATTGTTCAGCGTGGAAGTAAAATATTTTAGGCGAGGTAGCTGTATAAATGAATAACCCACACGAATTGATAAGATCACAGCAATAAGTGTGTGGCCTAGATGAAGAAATGTACACGAAATTTGACATTTTCTGGGATTGTGCATTTACTACCAGCGTTTTGTAGTAACATTTGCAAATATTGCTATACGACTTTGCATGAGTTTACGTCAAAATGCCATTGGAATGCTACCAAAATCTACAAAATGTTTTATGCAGAACGTTTAATCATAAAGAAGCCGAGATTAACTATGGTAGCCTCTCTGTTTCACCCTTAAAAACAATCTGAAACTCACTGAAACTCACATAAGGGTACGATGGAACCTGATAGAACAGATACAACCATTTTAATCATTGAAAACTAAATCTTTCGATTAATAAAAAAAAATAAGGAAACACAATAGACCTTCAGTTCACATTGCTACTTTAAATGATCGGTTAAAGGCCCTTCTTTTAAATATTTTAACACTTCCAACCACTTCCTTCCCACGTTTATGTTACAATCATTTTTTAAAAACAAAATATTTAAAAATTGTTGACGAATCAAATTTTAACAATTTTTATAAAAGTCAAAAAGATTATCGTTTAAAAACTGTGAGACACGGATCAAATCAAATTTGACATTTTTTCGGTAATAATTTAATTATTTGTTTTTGATTTTAATATATGTGTTTTAAAAAAAAATTTAATTAGATTTTAAATATGAGTTATTATATAAATACACATATATATTTTTATTTGCTACGTTTTATGGATCATTTGATTATGATAATAGTAAAAATATGTATTGAGTTTTGACTTTCATAAACCACGAAGTTGAAGTAAACAAACTTTAATTTGGTAATCGTTAATTAAATATTAAAATTTGAAAATAATAATAATAATGATATATATGTACTATAAACTTACTTTGAGACAGTGATGCGGATGCTGATAAATGAGTTGAAGCTGTTGTAGTTGTTCTATTACGATTTGTAAGACTACTAACATTAGTAGCTGTTCCTGGATAAGATAATGTATTTGATTCATATTGTGCTGGCCATGTATCGGGTTGAGCGCTATAACTTGATAACGTATTGTATTGATTAGCTCGTAAATTTGCACCATAATTTGAACTTATAAAACGTTGAAATGTTGGCAGAGAACCTTTAGGACTATTATATTCCTCACCGGTTGCAATATTTGAGGACCACATTTGTGAACCATCATGACCTGGACTTGAATTTATATATTGCATTCCACTATTCAACGGTGTAAATGTTGATCGTGCATATATTGGACTAGAAACAAAATAAATAAATAAAATTATTTCTTATTTTATATATATTAATTTACAAAAACAAAATATATGTGTGATCATGAGCTATTTTGACGACCACCCTGCTTTAATGTTGTTGTATGTTTAGTAAATTGAATAAAAATAAAATTTTATGCTGAGATTTGTAAACATGAAATTAATATTTTTGTATAAATTTTAAGATCAGAGTTTGATGATCTTGATAAACAAATTTTTGTTTTAAAATTTGATATCAAATTATCGATCAGGTATGAAAGTATAATGTTTAAAAAATTAAAAAGTTAGTTGTACATATATTTACTTAGTTTTCATTTGATGTATTTTAACGTTCAGCATTATTCCATCAAGTTTGAACATTGAGTATGAATTTAGTTTATTTATTGTTTTAGTCTTTTTATTTTTCTTGTTTAATAAAAAAAATTCATTTCTGTTATAAAAACAAAAAATTAGAGAATTCAGTCAAAACAAACAGTCAAATTTATAACAAAATATCTGTTTTGATTACTAATTCCTGGGTGAAGTCTAATTTTGCCATATTTTTATGATGCATCAATTAATAATTAAACATAAAAGATATTCATAATATTGCGTCAACACAACACTGTTCTTCTTTATTATAACATTTAATATACCACCAAAGAATTTAAACTTTGTTTAATTTTATTTTTTCTTTTATTATGAATAATCAAAACAATTTATAATGTGATCATTATGATCGTCTTAAAAAAAACAAAAAAGAAAAAAAAATTGTATATAATAATATCCGGCAGCTCATATATATGTACATATATTTATTTTAAAATATATATGCTGGAAATTTCCTTTATGTTAAGAATAATTATATTGGAAATAGTAAAACAGCACGAGGTTATGTTTTCAAAGTTGATTGTATCATAAATCAATGTATGATGATGGTGCAATAAAATTAGTTGTCCAATTTAAAAAAAATTGTCTAGATATTTTATTTGATTAATTTTAATATTGAATCGATCGCACAAACAGTGATTTAAAATATCAGACGGTTGACAATGCAAAAATAAAATTAGATCTTTACACAATTTTAGTTTCTCAGTTTGAACAACGATCATTACCAAAAATGCAACGATCATTACCAAAAATTATGCAAAATCATCTTCATTCGACGTTTGTCAATAAAATTATCTACATGAACATAATTCTTGAGTGATTTTTAAGCTGACAACCAGGTAACGAGAACGACTTCTCCCGGCGAGAGGCAACGAGGAAAACGACCTCCAACCGAGACTAAGCAAAATAATACAATTAAATATTAATGCCTAATCAGGTCTTACAGATCCGAGTCTTACAACTAGCGAACTTTACTACAATGACGAAACTAAATCAAAATTGATGCAAGTGTTCAGCGAAACCCAGATGATCTTTCCCCAAAACCCAGAAGTGTTGCCACGATGGTGGTTTTTGAAGTTAAATAGACTAAAAAATGATATGATCAGAAATTTTGAAACGAGTAGAATCTTATATATATATATATAAAAATAACGTGTCACGATGTTTGTCGGCGATGAACTACGCAAAAACGTGACCAATCTTGATGAAATTTTGTACAGCACCTTCCGTCGAAATTGTTGTGATGGTCCTTGGTCGGAATTGAGTTCCGAGTGCTTCTGGGGCGTAGACCCGTCCATCTTGAGAAGCTACATACATTAATTTTAACAAAGCTAACTGGGAAAACTTTACAAATTTTACCGAGATTGAACTCAGTAAGCAATTTTTACCACTTGACGCCCTCTCTGGGGAAAAACAATTCAGAGAAATTTTTAATAAGGCTAGAGCTCGCTACATACCAGCTGGCAGAATCTAAAAAATAAAACCAAACTTTCTACATGAAGCGTATGTGCTTTCTAACCTAAGAGATGACATCCGTAAAGCAAATCCAGCCGACTCCAGAATTCCGGACCTGAACAAGCAAATTAACAAATTGGTCACGGACCATAAAAGAAACAAATGGAGAGAGTTAGTGAGAGAATCAAACCTGGGTACTAGTAAAAGTCTTTGGAAGGTCATTAAAGGCCTAACTCATCCTCGACAACCACAAAATGATTGCATGATCTCCTTCGACGATATCCCCATTGATAACCACAGGAAATGCGCAAACAAATTTAACATTCAGTTTACAGAAAAGCAGCGTAAACACGAGAAAGAGACCAGATCAGTGTTGAGACACATGTGAAAACTTAACACTGACAACTTGGAGGATATTATATTTTCCGTAAAAGAGGTGGAGAATGTAATAAGGAAAATTAAGAAATCAAAAGCTATTGGACCCGACGCCATCTCAGCCATAATGCTCAAACACATCGGTCCCAAAGGTTTGAACTTCCTCACTACTACACACTTAATACATCTTTAAATACTCTTCAGATACCAAATATCTGGAAAACGGCCAGAATCAGCCCCATTTTGAAACCAGGAAAACCTGAAGAAAAGGGAGAGTCCTACAGACCAATATCCATTCTTTCATCGGTCGCAAAACTCATCGAAGCACTTCTGCTCCCTCAGCTGACAAAATCCTGTAATTTGGCGCCACACCAACATGGCTTCCGGCGAGCACACAGTACAACCACCGCGCTAAACAGAATACAAAACCAGATCAGTGATAGTCTGAATCAAAAACAACCATGTGCTAGAACAATTTTAGTGGCACTTGACCTGTCAAAAGCATTCCACACAGTGTCGCACGCTGCTCTATTGGATGACATCTTCAATACCAACTTGCCAGGTTTAATGAAGCGCTGGTTGTGCAATTATCTCAGAGGTCGCCAAACATATGTTGAGTTCCGCAACTGCAAGTCCGAAATGAGAGTGCTAAGACAAAGAGTTCCTCAAGAAGGAGTTCTCTCACCGTCATTATTTAATCTCTACCTAAGCAGTTTGCCTACCCCACCAGAAGGAATAACTATCACGTCATATGCAGACGACTGCACAGTGCTTGCAACAGGAAATAACCTGCAGCAACTCACAAATATCCTGAATACATACCTTAATACTCTGAATGATTGGTTCAAGGCCAGAAAACTGAAACTTTCCACTGAAAAGTCCACTTCTACACTTTTCACCACATGGACGAAGGAGGTAAATTCAATACTAAGCATCAGTAAAAAATCCGAGACTGTTGGGTGTAACATTCGACCCATTGCTTAAATTCAACGCTCATGCACAAGAAATAAACTCAAGATTGAAAAACAGGAATAACGCATTGAAAGCACTAGCGGGCAGTTCATGGGGTAAAGATAAAAACACGAACGTACCAAGCAGTAGGAAGACCTATTATAAATTATGTTGCACCCATATGGCCCCCTCAAGTTGCCAACACTCACTGGAATAAGCTACAAACAACACAAAATGCTGCCTTGGGAACCGCAACCGGATGTCACCTAATGGCACACCGTGATCACCTACACGAAGAAAGTAACATATTGCCGGTCCGTGAACATAATGAAATGCTAATCAAACAATATCTGTTGGCCTGTCACAAAGAGCAACATCCTTGCAATGACACCTTGACTACAATAGAACCACCCAGAGACATAAGGAAGACAGCGAGATGCTTTCTGCAAGATATCAGAGATAGCCAGGTTTCTGGTAACATCGACGAATCTACATATAGAACTGGCTTAAAAACACTCCACACCAAAACGGTCGAAAACGCAATAAAGAACTATATTCTAAATCGTGTTCTAAATAGAAAGCCACCAAAAGTCGCTGCCGAAGAGGTCTAATTGCCCCGTAGCACTAGATCCATCCTTGCTCAACTTAGATCCGGTTGGTCACGCATCCTAAACAACTACATGAGTAGAATTGATCCTGAAATTATTGACAAGTGTCCCGCATGTGAAGACACGCCACACGATGTAGACCACCTATTTAATTGTCCTGAAAATGAAACAAACTTGACGAAGGAAGATTTGTGGTACCGCCCAAGGGCAGTAGCAGAGTTCCTGAACCTGTACATGGAGCCGGAGGATTAGCACCAAACACGTCGCTACAACAACAACAACAACAACAACAAATTTTGTACAGTGTGTGTATAATGGTCCAACTTGAGAGATAGGATAGTTTTTATCTCGATTAAAGGGTTTAATATTTTTTAATTGCGAATTAAATGTTAAATGTGGATGGTTCATTTTTTTGTTCCGGTGGTTGCCGCAATGGTGCTACAAATATCCCCCTTTTGCAAATATCCCTCTCCCACCCAGAGAATCAATTCAAAAAAATTTATATGGAATTTCATACAAAACAAAACTTGAATAATTTTCAAAATTATCAGCTGTAATTTCCCAAGGGCGGTGATAATTCGAAATAATTTTTTGCCAAAAATTTCGAAAGTAGCACGTGCAATGTGGATAATTTTACATTTTTCTAAAGTTTATTTATGTTACACATCATTCTTCGAATGTTTCTTCATGTTCACGTTGCATCTAGATTTGTGTGAATGTTCAAACTTGAGTGCTAAATGCCCAGTTCGTAAACCATCAATCAAGGCTGCTGCAATACTTTATGAAGCAAACAAGTACTATATTACTTAACTTAACTTACGCAAGTACTATATTAAGATGAGGAATGTTTTGCCAATGTCATCTGATTCATCCAAAAAGATGGATCGACTTATCCCAATATCGCCCAAAAACTAATCAGTCGTTATAATTCCCATTCAATTTGATTATCAGGTATAAATGTTATAGATCTTTAAAAAACAGGTGCTCGGGAGACAACCACAACCTCCAACCCTTTGTCCAATGTACCCAAAAGATTTAAAAATCTTTCTCAAATCTTTCGCATTATTTTTTATCAACGTTTCATGAAAATCATTTACATCTGTAGACAATAGTGTAGGGATAAACACTTTAAATAAAAGCAAAAAAATCTTTTTAACCGGAAGTGACAAACCGACAGTTGGTATGTAGAACTATTGGAAACAGTACTAAAACCTTTATATACCAAGTCTCAATAAGTTTAGCCAGAGATAAAATAGAATTAGATATAAAACCAGAATTAGAAGTAATTGAAGTTTGTGATCAGGAGACCTCACGCCATTTTGTCCAATTATGTACGTAAATCTAAACCGTTCTCAAATCACACAAAATCTCATAAAAATAAATCCAACCGTTTAAGAGAAGTTCAGTCACAAACAAACGTACATAAGAAATATATATTTAAAGATAATTTAAAATAATAAGTTAATTTGTGTTAATTTAACTCTCCAAAACCCTTTACCAATCACTTTTAAATTTTGACATGCCGTTCAATTCTCAATCCATCTGAATTCTGAGTTTTCTGCATAGGATCTTGATGAAACTTTGGCAAATGATACAAGTTCACTTGAAAATAGAAGATCTGGATTCATTTTAAATTTGGACAAAATGGCGGGGGGTCTCCCGAACACCTCTAAGTTTAAATCTTGAATAACTTCTGATCCCGAGCTATGATCTTATTGAAACTTAGTATATAAGGTTTTAGTACTGTTTCCAATATTTCTGCATACCAACTTCCGGTTTCTCACTTCCGATTAAAAAGTTTTTTTTTCAAGTGTTTATCCCTACTGTAGTCTACAATTACCGATCGATTTTCATGAAACGTTGCGAAAAGCTTTTAAATAACATGAGAAAGATTTTATCAGCTTTTGGAGCACATTGGATAAAGGGTTGGGGGGTCCACAATACAACAGGTGGTTTTTTCCACAAAGTTTTTATGTTTGTTGGGAGCATAAAACATTCATTCGTGAATGAATTTTGATGACACTTTGGAAAAAGACGCAAACATGTATGAAAAAAGAACTGATTAGTTTTTGAGCGATAGTGAACAAAGTGGTGGGGGGTCCCTGGAGCACCTGTTTTTTTGAAAGCTTTATAACTTCTGTACCTGATAAGCGAATTGGATGAAACTTGGTACATGAGTACGGTTTAAAATAGTTCTGCATCCCAACTTACGGTTTTTCACTTCCGGTAAAAAATTTTTTTTTGTACTTTTTTGAAGTTTTTTCAGTGTCTTTATGCACACTACAGCCTACAATGATGAATGATTATGATGAAACTTATGGAATAGGGTTTCAATTAGTGTGAAAAGATAATTATCATGTTTTAGGACACATTGATCCAAGTGGTGGGGGGACTACCATACAAATGCTGACTTTTCACACTTTGTTTTTTAAGTTTGTTGGGAGCATACAGACTTCATTCATTAATCAATTTTAATGACACTTTGGAAGGAGATGGAAACTTAAATGACAAGGAACTGATTAGTTTTTGGACAATATTGGAATAAGTGGTACGGGGTCTCCCGAACACCTGTTTACTGTGTCATCATTTTTTCAATGTTTGTTGGGAGCACACAGCATTCGTTCGTGAACCAATTTTGATGACACTTTGGAAAAAAATGCAAACATATATGGCAAAGAACTGATTAGTTTTCGAGCGATAGTGAACAAAGTGGTGGGGGGTGTCCCATACTCCTGTTTTTTTTTAAAGCTCAATAACATCTGTACCTGATAATCGAATTGGATGAAACTTTCTGTTGGGAATTTGCGTAGCCCTTCCATAGATTTTCAAGGTCCGAGGGGAAAATACCGACACAACAGTAAATGTCATGCTCTTCTAGACTTTTAACCATATCTCTCTTCGAAAGACTTCCATGGTTATATGTCTATAAAACAGAAAAGAAAACTCTTTCGGTATCTCCCGATAAGTATTTAGTATGATTTACAAAAATTCTGCATCTCAACTTCCGGTTTTTTACTTACGGTAAAAAAAATTTTTTTTTTAATTGTTGGCAGTTTTTTCAGTATCTTTATGCACACTACAGCCTACAATAATGAAGAGATTATGATAAAACTTATGGAAAGGTTTCAATTAGTTCAAGAAGATAATTATCATCTTTTGAGACACATTGATCAAAGTGGCGGCGGTTCTACCATACAACTGCTGACTTTTCACACTTGGTTTTTAAAGTTTGTTGGGAGCATACAGATTTCATTCATAAATCAATTTTAATGACACTTTGAAAAAAGATAAAGACTTTATTGACAAAGAATTGACTAGTTTTTGGACAATATTGGGATAAGTGGTGGGGTCCTCCCGAACACCTGTTTATTGTTTCAATGTTTGTTGGAAGCAAAAAACATTCGTTCGTTAAGTAATTTTGATTACACTTTGCAAAAAGATACAAATATATATGGCAAGGAACTGATTAGTTTTTTTTAGCGATAGTGAACAAAGTGGTAGGGGATCCTCCAAGCACCTGTTATTTTGGAAGCTCAATAACTTCTGTACCTGATAATCGAGTTGGATGAAATTTGGTATATACACATTTAGTACGGTTTACAACAGTTCTGTATCCCAACTTCCGCTTTGTCACTTCCGATAAAATTTTTTTTACTTTTTCTCGTACAACAGAATTTATGTTTGTTGGGATACTACTGCCTGCTTTAATATTTTTATTATTAGAACTACGAAGTCCATAATATTGGTTAGCTTTTAATTAAAGTATTTTATGGATATTAGCTCATTATATATCCAGAACACTATGTTTCCAGAGCTGTGGTGAAGTCAGCCTATGCATCAGCGTCGCAATATTTTTTTTTATTGGCTCAGTCATGGTTGTCAGTACTCGACCTTTGCTGCAATACTGGACATCATTTTTAGTTCGTTACTAGGCCAACTGTACAACCTTGTGTGGGCCATTTCTGATATTTTCTCTGGCCCATGAATGGCAGCTATTTGTTGTCCGAAGTCATTACTAAGCTCATTACTCGCCAATTCAGTACTCGCCCATTCTTGCATTACTGGTCGCCAATAATGGACCATTACTGGACCAGTGGTACAACCTTGTATGGGAAGGGACGTTATGAAATGTTCAGAGCAGTTTTTATTGTTAAGGTAAAGTGGTAGTAGTTGAAAGTAGTTGATCCGATTTTGACAGCTATTTGTTTCATAATGTGACAAATTCTGCCATCTGGCATAATTAGTCAAAAAGTGAATTTAATTTTCATTTTCTTGATATCGATCAAATCGGTCGAACTGTTTTAATGATCCTGGTATAAAGCGAGAAGAATTATGCAAACAAATATCCGAGTCACCATTTGTTAAAGAAAAATTGGAAAAAGAGATTGACAGAATTTCGCGTATAACTATAATTACTGTCATTACTGGAACCATGAGTAGGCCGAATTATGTCACATGGTTAAAATTAACTAGAGTAATATGCATTATAGAAATATATAGTTTGAAAAATTTCACTTGCAGTTTAGTTATCGCTTCAATTGAGTCTTGACTATAATCAATTAAGGTTGGTATCCGTAAAAGTTTTACATTTTTTTTAATTATTTTGTATATATGTGATTTATTTAAATTTATACATATATGATAATTTTTGTATTTTTTAATGGTCCAGTCTTGGTTGCCAGTACTCTGTCATCCCTACAATATACTCGTCATAATTATTAGCCCGCTTCTGAACCAGCTGTACAACCTTGTATAAGCTATTGTGCTGACCTTTTTCCTCTGGCTGGAGCCATTTATTGTCCGAAGTTATAATTCAGAAAAATTATGCTAATAACTCAGTCATCGTTGTCAGTACTCTGCCATTGCTGCCTTGCTTTTCGCCAGTAATTTACTGCCATTTACTGTCCGAAGTTATCATCCAGCAAAATAATTTTAATTACCGAGAAATGGTTGCCAGTACTATGGATCATGACTGCTAGCACTCGACCATTGTTGCATTACTGGTCGCCTGTAATGGACCATTACTGGAACAATTGTACAACCTTGTATGGGCCATTGCCGGCTTTTTTCTCCTGGCCGTTGAATGGAAGCCATTTATTATCCGAAGTTATAATTCAGTAAAATTATGCTAATGACTCAGTACTCGGCCATTCCTGCATTACTGTTCGCCAGTGGACCATGTACAACCTTGTATGAGATGCTCAAGAGTTGAGAATCGCTCAACAAAAGATTTTGATTGCATGACACCACATATACTGAACACGATTCGACTTAGCTAGACTTATCTACAATGAAAAAAATATTTGTATATTCTACAAAACGGATTCAAACAAATTTTAATTTTGTAACGTCAACTAAAATTTAGTACAACAAGTACAACAAGTTTAGTAGCAAATTTATAACTGATTAATTTTAGTGATTAAGCTTTTGGATAATTTTGAATAAATCCAAACCCAACTAGAAATTTTTTTAAGCTTTTCGCAGTTCTTTCAATGCAAATCACGATTTCAAATAGATAATTTTCTAAGTTGAAAAAAAACCCACTCTTAGATGAATCTATATCCTTTCTAAAATCTGACGTCAACCGTTCATAAAAAACGAAATATAGAATCGAAAAGGTCAAACTTAAGTACAGTGGATGAGGATGGTTCAAAAAACTATCTTTCTTGGATGAAATGGATGGATGTGTGTGGATGGATGGATGGATGTGTACCATCAAGAGATTTTAAAAATTTAATGATATCCGTTATATGTGTTACATGATTCCAATTTACCATGTGTTATGTGAAACATGCCGAAATTGTTATAGTTTCCGATATTTTTCCTACCTTCAATCAAAATTGATTGAATTTAGAGCCATCATGACATTTAATAAATTTATTGCAATCGGTTAGATGTAAAATATGATTCACTTTGACCGACCTCCATACGAAATAATCGATGGTTCCGGTAATCACTTGAAAAAATAATTTACATTAATCAACATTTATGTAATGGTTGAATTAAAATAAAACGAAACCCCAGCAATCAGTCATTCAAAAGAAGAATTATTTCACGTTTACCCCAAGTGAACATACATAATTCGATTGGTAAATTTTTTGCAGTTCTGCAAACAATCTTTATTGTTTAAAATTTAGTGCAATTCGTTAGGAGATAGGTAAGGTAAATAGGTAAGTAGTCAAATTTATGAAAATTGTACACTTTGCCAAAAAGGAAGAGTATGCAGGAGGGGTAGGTAGACTCTATAAAACACATGTGTGTTAGAAATTTATATAGTCTTGAACTTTAGTAACACAAAAATATTTTACAACTTCAGAAAAGAAATGAAATGAATATTTGCTCTAAATCAAACAATTCACAAAACATAATTATAAGAAAATAAAATAGATAAGGAAATTTTCTATTTTATGTTAATTTTTACTGTAAACAATTACACGACCTTAGTTAATGTTTTAAATCGAAATTATTTTATTTAAATAAGAAATAATATAATTAAAGATATCCGATAACAATGTCCATAAACTGCAATACAATAACAAACACACCCTCTCTAAAACATTTACAGATATTCTTACAAAAAAACAATTATTTTTATTTGATTATCAAAAAATAAAAAATATTACTTTGTAATATTATTATAAATATCAAAAAAAAAAAATTTTTATTATAAACTATCAGAAAAAATTAAAATTGTTTATTTGTGATAAAATTATCAAGAACGAAAAAAAAAATAAAATTTTAAATTTTCTATGTCACAATCAAATCACTTTTTAATCACTTATGATTTAAATAAAATTATTTTTAAAACTATTTATTAAATGATTTTTGGAACACAAAAAAAAATATATCTTTCATTATATCGGTATTCACGGCGATAGAATGACAACTGACTACTGTACACAAAATCACAGAAAATAAACAAAACTAATAGAAAAGTTAAGCTAGAATGGAATTTATGTTTTGTTATTATTATAATATATATAAAATAATTTTTATTAATTTTTATGTCTTTTAAAACATTTAATAAAACTAAAGTAGCCATAGGGCGAACGTGACAATTTAATAAAAATGTTGATATATTTACATTGTGTTCACAAAAGTTTTATAAATTTTTATTTATATTTAGTGTAAGTTGTTTTTGTTTGGTAACATCATAGTTGTATAACAGGTGGATGTTTTGTTATATGAATATGTAATGTTGTACTTAGATTATGCAAGAAAATAGTAAAAATTTACAAAGGAATTAATAAATTGGTTTTCTTGGTGGTTTTTAGATTGATTTGGCTTAATCAATAATATTTCTGTTTCATGCATTCGATCAGGAAGCCAATATATTTCTTAAAGTGGCAGTTGAGGGTTTTGTCGTATGATAATGATATTAAAATTTTACAAATTTGAGTAAATCTAATATGTCATGATTACCATTGTGAGTATCGTTAATATATTGATATTTTTTTGAAAATAAAATAAAAACAAAAAAATGTTATGTGAAGTGTAGTCGTTTTTATTTTTTATTTTGCTAAAAACTTGAACCTTTTGCTGAATTTTTTTCACTTATCGAGATACAACTTTTAATAAAATCAGATATGTACAGCGATAATGCTATGAATTTATTATGCACTAGTGCGTAATGAAATAATGAACAATTAATTTCGTTACAAACGCTTACCTCTTTTTAATTATAAAAATCAAGTTTACTCAACATAACTTTTTTCAAATCATACCGAATGACTTTCTTCATTTTTCATCGACTTGTTTGCGTTCATATCAATTCAAATTTCATAACAATTTTTTAAAATTATTTATTAGAAAATATATAAACTTTGAAGCGTAGATCATTAGAAATATATTTCAACGCTTAGTTACCCGGCTAATAACAACAAAAACGAAAATTATAATTGTATATCACAAAACAATATGATGAAAATAAATAGAATGGAAATATGTAAGAAACAAAAATAAGATTGTAATGATATAAAAATGATAACTAATCGAAATATTTATTGTATAAATAGTACTTTGTGTAACAAGACCGAAACAGACAAGAACATAGTAACGCATTTTGGTCTATAGTTTGAAATCGTTTATTTTTTATTATGAAAAATAGATTAGCACAACGGTTTGTTTTTTATTACCATGTTTTGCATTTCAATTCTATTAGCTAGAAAAGCTGTAGTTTATTCAGCTCGAAAAAAGAGTTAACAAAATGTTAAACGTATATTTGAAGATCCACTTCATACAACTCTGGATAATACAACTTGTGTTCTACATCTAATTGATTGTGCCAAATTTTACAAATAATAAAACTATCCCAGATTAGAACAAATTCCGTTAAATTTTGTTAAATTGTGGAAATATCTAAACGATTCGAATTGAGCTCAAACTTTCCATTTAATTTTAAAGATTTTTTGTACGACTGAAATTCGAATTTTTCTTCATTTTTTCAAACAACTTCCATTAACAAAAAATTTTAATATCAATTAAATTTTAACTTTTTTTTTTTTTTAAATATAGTTCTAACCTTACTTTAAAATATATCAAATTTACAAAGAGGCGTTAATTCGTGTTCTTGAGATATTTAATTTTAAAGATTTTTAGTCCGATTAAAATTCTAACAGTTCAGAAAATCTCGAACTTCAGATGGTTAAAATTTTTTGATGAAATGAAAAATGAACAACGAAAATGAAAATAATGAACAATTAGAATTTTAGATGGCCTAAAAATTTTTAAAATTAAATATCTCAAAAACACGAATTAACGCCTCTTTGTAAATTTTATATATTTTAGAATAAAAATAGAACTATTTTCAGGAAAAAATTAATTAAATTCAAATTGATCTTCACCACCCTAGCGCCGTCTTTAAAAAAGTTTTTTTTTGTCATTCAAAACTAATAGATCCCAATAAGAAAAATGAAACGATCCAGTGATGGGGTACAAGTCAGAAGAGAACTGCGTTGATAATGAGTAGGGCAACCAAATATGCACTATAAAGGGCATTTTAAGCGCTTAATATATGCTCTAAAAAAACTATTTTTTGCATTTAAAATATGCTCTAAAAACCGAAAGAAACCATGGAAATATATGTTTTTAGACTTTTGTTTTTTAATTCGGTTCCTAAGCGACCATTGTGCTTTGATCATAGATACTGGACTAGCTTACCTGAGCTAGTGAGGTATAGATCTGAGCTTTTATCCGCTATCATGTACTGTAGACCCGAGATATTACGAGTGTCAGTAATGGTAGTACTGGATATTGACTACTATTAAATATTAATTACATCAGTTAATCAATATTAATTTACTGAAATCTAAACTGCCCAAATCCCGTAAAGTTCTTTCCTTTTCAATAATTGACACCAATGGTCTTTAAAATTTTGTAAAGTTTTCCATTTTATTCGTTATTGTTCTTATAACAACGATGTAAATGTTCTGCTCAAAACTTAACAGAAACCATTCAATTCGGAATTAATAAATTTTCTTTTCAATAATGAAACCCCAACAAAAATATTTGCATTATATTGACGGTGATATAATCGTCACTGGCCTTGCAAAGAAATAGAATTTGTTCGCGAAACGCTGTGATTCGTACTAAAACTCCTAAAAAAGTACATACTCTAAATTTTGTCTTCAGGAGTTAATATGAAATTACGAAAATGATTAAAAAACCTTTAGGGCGGTTTAAAATCAACAAATTTTCCATACCATAATACCAACATATTATTCTAAAAACATTTTCAAAAGAATTTGTACGACTTAAACCAAAATCTTATAAATATGATATTTTTCCTTCATGCTATTGGTCAAGTGGAAGTTGGTCAATGTCCAGCTTGTACTCAAAAAAGGAATGGAATGTGATATTTCAAATTATACACCAATAGCCCATGGTACAATTTTGTCTCTTACTCTATTTTTAATTTATATCAACGAACTGTTGAAAATCAGCAGTAACCCAATAAATAGTTTTGCAAACGAAAGTACACTGCACTGCATAAGTCATTTTTCCTCCTATTTTCAAAGGGCAAATGCATGAACAAATAAAATATGGTCTTCAGTGAAACGCTGTCGCAAATGAAATGAGAACTTAAAAAATGTCGTTGATTATAGTGACCAAAATTTGGTCAATTTGAATTCCACCAAAACACAGTTACTGATTGTTTGCAGAACGAAGACCGAGTTCAAAAACGATGTTTCAATTAGTATGTGTGGCGGATAAATAGTCGATTTGTTTATTGGAAGTCACAATTTCCATTAACTTACTCTGTAACGATCTTAAAATGCCGATGAAAAAGAGCACGTCTAAAAAATTGACCTCCTCAAAAGATGTAAAAAATAAAAGTTGTCTAGTGTTGTACACTCCCGCCTGGCTCTTTATGAGTCCGTTAAAAACATGCTATACGAATTGTAGATGATGGAAAGTTAGGATCAAATCTTGATTTCCTACAACATCTTAACACTATTGCTCATCTCGTTGTTTTTGTAAATGTCGTCACAAACAGTGCTGCGATAAAATCAGATGTATCATTCTTAAAACATTTTCTTTCCGTCGTTTTACTTATCAGTTGAGTTGTGCCAAATGTGCAAAATGACTAGATTACTCATTGTTATAGGGCAAAAATGCAGAGGCCCCGAATGCTTCTTTGCCCGAACTGCATATACATGGAATGTTCCAATTTTTTCGCAATACCCGTATTTATATAATTTACCGTAAGTTTCATCCAAACGTTTGCGTGGAATCAAAGAAAATTAAAAAAATTAAAAATATCAGCATTGGTGGCGTCTGCCAAAGAATCCGAACTAATTGGTATTGTTAAGATTAAGAGTTCGAATTCCGCATTTTTCTCTGAGATAAATCCAACCATACCTTTGAATTGAAAAAATTCAAATTATTTAATTAGCTACTTGAGATCAATTGCTCACAAAAATTCCGAACAGTCAAACTGTAGAGATCACTAACTGTCATAGCGAAAAAATGGAGTGAGATTTCTTTGTCCGTACAGCGTAAAAATGCATGGAATGCTTTGCACGAAACAATAGTCTAGAGGGAGCCGCAATCGCAAAAGTTTAAAAAAACGATCATCAACACCTCAGACTTCAAAGCGCATGTTGTTGTGGGACCTAGATCTTAATAGGTATGTACCTATGTTTTGTTGTGACACATATTATAATTCCTATAACTCTTTTTATTAAAAAAAATGATATTTCAAAACTCAATAGGTAAATTTTTATATGAAATCTACCAAGAAATTAGAACTTTAAAACTTAGAGAATTAAATCTAAAATTGAAATCTTTAAAACATTTAACTATTATTGACACTTAAACGAGTCAACCAAATCCCAATTGCAGCTTATAGCTTCTCAAAATACAGAGCAACAAATTTCAGAGAGGTGGTTTTCGTTTAAAATTCAATTTACTTTTAGCGTTAATTTTAATAAAAATGATTGGTGAATTACGTTCTGAGTTAAGTCTGGTACAGAATAAAATAAACGCATATTCAGAAATATTCGAAACCAAGGATTATTCAAATTACATAAAAGAATTGCAATCTTCCATAAAAAACTCAACCTTCTACATGACATTCCACTCGACCAGTTCTCACTCCTTGCCCCTCAAAACACAGAGCTCTAGTTCCAATTTCTAGGAAGTTGCTATGTTTTTTTATAGATGAGATTGCTAATATATATTGATTAAATTTCTACAAATTTTGAAGTATGCCAAATTCATGTATCGGCCATTTTCTATGTTAAGGGGATGGGACGCACACAACCAAACACAAATATTTTCGGCAATATGTAAACAGCCCAAAAACTAAGAAAAGAATGCAATCGTCTTAAAAAAACTCAACCTCTCATATGACACCTATCTGAATGCCATAACAAGCGGTAAGATTTTCTTATACGATTACTAAGCTTAAAAAAGGACAAAACAAAGCTAGGATTTGCAGCTTTTTATGGCCGTTCCAAGACCTTAGGTTGATAGGACCTATAGATGCTAAGAAAACCGATTGTAAAGGTCGTGCGAACACCAAAGTCTCAGCACTAGCGTTCCATTTTCAAAAGATAGGACCCTAAATATTACTGCCGCGATGGTAAAATATGCACAATTTAATATTGTGTGCATAATGTCAGTTGTCTCCATAAATCTAGAAAAAAAACTCGTAATTATGTGAAAATATGCAAAAATACGGACTTTTGGTGAAATATCGAAAATATTCCCTAAAAATATGTATTAAAGATAAAAAACTCATACTTTTGCAAAAATATGCACTTTTAGTGAAATATGCACTTATATGCATTTTAGAGTAAAATATGCAAAAATATGCTGTAACAAGTAGGGTTTAAAAGTCGTAGTTTTACCTGAAACAGATTTCAAGCTTAATAATTTTTTAATTAAGTGCTGTAAAAAAAACATGCTAGTGCATATTTTTGGTTGCCCTAATAATGAGTCGTTGACAAGACAATACTAGATTTATGTTTTTTTTTTTAAAGAAGATTGCATTCTTTTCGAATGGGCGGGCTGTCATATGGACGGTTGAATTTTTAAGGAAGATTGCAATTTTTTTTCATAATTTTTGGTTTGCTATATTCCTAAAAATGTATTCTAAGCTAGACTTCCCGAGCATAATCCACCAATAAATTTCATAAAATTTACGGCAAAAGTAAATTCACTGCAGGTGCTTTGAGATAAGCAACAAGTAGAAAACGAAATTTCGGTTGCGAGTGTCAAGAAACATTTGTTTTAAAAAATATCTATTTTAAATTAAATTCTCTGATCCGTAAGTTTTGAAATTGTAGGACCGTAGAGCTAAGGTATGTGAAGTTTCACTAGCTTACTTCCGTTCAGAATCAGATGTGAGTACCATAGATCGTGGTGTGCATTCACATCGCTGAGAATTAGACAGTCTTTGGTATGAAATAAACCAAGCCTATAAAACCCCGTCCTATGGACGGTTCATAACCGGTATCCCTCTACCCAGTTTTATAATTTTACAAAACTTCTCACAGGAAGCTTGTGTCCTTTCCTCTCACAGAGATGACATCCGCAAGGCAGATCAACTAACCCTAGGGGCCTGAATAAGCAGATTAATAAGCTAGTAATGGAACACAAATGTAGCAAATAGAGTGGAAGGTGATTAAGGGCTTAAATTATGCATGATATCCCAACCGAAAACCACAGGAAGAAGAGGTTGAAAACAATCTAAAACTATTGGACCCGACACCATTTCAGTAAACATGTTCAAACACATTGCACCCAAAGGATTAAACTATCTCACTACCACACTCAACATATTTCTAAATACGCCCTAGATACCAAATAGCTGAAAAACGGTCCCATCTTGGAACCTGGAAAGCCTGAAGAAAGCGAGAATCTGATAAAACGATCTTCATCCTCTCTCATCGGTTGCTAAATTGATTGAAGCACTTCTGCGCTACCTCGGTTAACTGGATCTTGCGTCACATCAACATGGCTTTAGGACAGCACATAGTTCTAATCCAAAACCAAATCGGCAATAGTCTAAAACAACCTAGAACAATTTTTGTTGCACTCGACTTATCCAAAGCTTTCGACAGTGTCGCTACTGAAGTGTCAAAAAATGATTTCATTTATTTTTTTAGCCAATTTTTTTGGAAAAAAATGTAGCTGTTCTTATGACGTAAATGTAATTGAAAATGAAATTGGACATGGACATTTTTGAATTTGTTATAGTTTTTGAAATGTTTTTGGAATTTTGAAAAAAGTTTGTATTTTTGATTTTGTAATAATTTTTGCAATATTTTTAGAATTTTGGAAAAAGTTTTAATTTTTGATTTTCTAAGAATTTTTTAAATATTTTTAGTATTTTGAAAAAATTTTAATTTGGAATTTTATTATAATTTTTGGAATTTTGAAAAAAGTTTCAATTTTTGATTTTGTAATTATTTTTACAATATTTTTAGAATTTTGGAAAAAGTTTGAATTTTTAAGAATTTTCGGAATATTATTGGAATTTGATTTTATTCTAATTTTTGGAATTTTGAAAAAAAATTAAATTTTTGATTTTTATAGAATTTTTGCAATATTTTTAGAATTTTGAAATAAACAGAATTTTTAAATTTTATATACATATATTTAGAATTTTGAAAAAAGTTTCATGTTTTGATTTTGTAAGAATTTTTGGAATAATTTTTGATTTTATTATAATTTCTGGAATTTTGAAAAAAGTTTGAATTTTTGATTTTTTAATAATTTTTGCAATATTTTTAGAATTTTGGAAAAGTTTAAATTTTTAAGAATTTTTGGAATATTATTGGAATTAAGAAAAAGTTTAAATATTTGATTTTATTCTAATTTTTGGAATTTTGAAAAAAATTTGATTTTATTTAATTTAACAATATTTTTGGAATTTTGAAAGAAATATGAATTTGTGATTTTGTAATATTTTCTCGTAACACTAAATGGAGAGGTTTTTGAGTAGTTTTCTGAGTGTATCATCTTTTCACTAAATTGTGTTAATTTATGATCTGTTATAATTTTCTGGATACGTATTGATGTTTCGTGTTAGTTTTGTAATAAATTTCTAAACAGAGATAAAAAATACTTGTACTTTAACAAAAGGTTATGTTTGATATACATCGCTGCCCAAAACTAAATCCATGTCCTCATAAAAGTTTTTTGCCGAAAACTATATCAAAATCCTTAACCCAGTCCGAAGTCTTGATATCTCAGAGCTGTGAGATTTCAGCCCCTCCATATTTTCTAATTATTATTAGTAAATGTTCGATCATTTACAATAGTATGAGACAATAAAATACAAAATTATAACCTGTGAACAAAAAGAAAACTGGAAAATTTCTTTGAAGATTTTGTTTTTAACTCACTTGGCCCACGCTGATTTCATTTGATGATTACCACATATTTTATACTTCGTGAGGCGCCTGACCTTGATGAGTTCGAAAACTTTTGTTCTGCCATTTTTCTCGATTCCGTCGCTTTTTCGTTCGACAAGCTACGAAAAATGTCGATGGTCATTGTAAATTTTTTTTAACTATATGGGAGTTGGAAATTTGTTTTGGTTTTTGGACAAAAAATTGTCTGCTACTGTCTAGTCCGACAACCCAAACATACCAAAATGTCAGTTGTCGGACTCGACAACAGCACACATTTTTGTCGGACAAGCTTACTTTCGTGTTCTCAGACAAATTTTCAGGCGCTTCACGAAGTATAAAATATGTGGTAATCATCAAATTAAATCGGCGTGGGTCCAGGGACTATAAGGAATATATTCTATATAAAATTGTATTCTCAAAACACTCGTTAAAATTCGTAGTTCAGTTATATGTGTTACAAACATTGTTACTCATTACATGTTTCTGAATGAGTACATCAAGCGAAGTTTAAGCATTTTACAACCTCCAAAGAAGAAGAGATTTAACAAGGTCATCCAGAGAAACAAAAGAAAATCTAAATCCAAATCATAATTTAAAACTTTTAAGTAATAGTAATACTTTTAAGTCCACCAAAAACTACGATTAATCTAACTAGAAACTTGATAAACTGCCGACAATTTCCATTACGGTATTAAAACACTTGAAAAGAATCCAGACCTTGCTAAATCAAACAGTAAATGCAGTGAGAGGTAATAACTCGGCAAGTAATATGACGCATTCGTTAAAGAAATAGAATCATACGCAATAAACGCCTTTAATGTTTAAAGTTGGATAAATGTTTTTTCAATTTACAAAAAAATGTAAAACTTATGTTTTTAGTGAGCCGTTCCGGTATATTATATACCGTTCTATCTATAACATCAAACTGGTTCCTTTCAACCGTTTTTATTTAATATAAATAATCCTGAAATAAATAAACGATACATCTTCATCAGACAAAGATAAAATTAACACTTAAGGACGATTAGAAAATACTTGAAACATCATAGTTGTCTAAGAAACTTGAAAAATACTATTCCATATCATTTATAGTATATTTGTTTTTATAAGTAAATGAGAATTTTGATTGTCTCGTTTTGATATTCTCGTGAAATATACGTATTCTTTTGCTCTCGTTTTACAATATAATTTGATGTTAAACCACGAGAATTTGTTCAGTTAGAGAACCATTAGAACCGGTTATGGATGAATTGGAAAGTTTTGCACACAAGGATGGCACTGAAAATGTACTCACAACCGCCAACAAAAATTAAAATCATGCGAATATACTTTTAGCTCTAATAAGAACAACACATCAGTCAATAATTGTTCACAGTAATAATTTAGTTTATTAGTTTTAAGAAAATTGCTGAACTATAAATTATATTTTATTTATTGTTCACAAAAAAATTTATGATACATTTATATTCGTTTTCCTTTTCTCTATTTATAATAAGTTTTTTTGTTCTTTTCATTGGAGATGAAATGCAAGGAATGTGAAATGTCATCTAAAAATGGGTTTTGTTCTTGCGTTGATGAAATGAGATCAACGAAAATAAATGTAAATTTATTTTTCTTATTTTGTAAATACATAATAATGTAACAGAAAAATTTAGAACGAAATTTTATTGAAATGTGAAACTTTTGCAATTTTTTTTGTGTTGTTCATTACTACTACCTTTGTTATTGTTGTACACATACTAGAAGAGAAAATTTATTTTTGTTTTAACATAAAGCAAAAGAAAATAGAGATTAGGAATGAGAAAATTTATAGAAGGTTGTGAGAGGAGATCATAGGAGTACTCTTGCTCAAACTTCGAGAACGGAACCTCATGGAGCTTTTTTCAAGCCGTATCACTTTGAAAGAAATCTTGACAAAAAAAGTGTAGCTTCAGTATCATACAGTTCTAATAACACCAGCAAGGTTGTTGTCAGAAAACGGCTGCCAATTTAGGCCAGGAAAATAAAACATTCGAAAATTTTTAAAAATGACGATCAACTAAAATGAGACGAAAAAGTAGAGTTAGTGTATACACTAACTGTAACCACTGATCTAAATAAACTCCGGTTACTCTAGCATAAATGTTAAAAGAATAACCGAAATGAGCTGGGGTGCTAGCCAAAGTAAATGTTTTTATACTAAACTATAACAATTATATAAAAGTAAGTAAGTAAATCAACAGATAATTACACGCATCAAGAATGTAGCAATATAAAAATTGTACAGTTAGAACAACTTGAAACTTATTTGAACAATCGTGTGCAATATATATCATTAACAAAGAAAATGTGTAAGCAAACTTCTCAAAGTAGACAATTTTATTTTTGTTTTCAAATATCTGCTTTATGTAAATAAACCGTTACTGTAATTCATGTATGTATAATTGTACGAGTCTTATGATTCATACGTATCACACACAACAATAGAGACATTTGTTTGCTTTTCTGTACTTTGACAAAATTTTCTGAAACCAAAAACTATGAATTCTTAACATATAAACAAAGTATCATATGACGACAAAACTATTGTTTTCAACTATTATTGAGAAATCCCAGTTAATGTTTTTTTTTGTTCTTTTGTTAAAGAAATAAATGTTAATAATTTTTGTGATTTCTTTATTAATAAAAAGAAATTATTTAATAATAAAAATATTATACGTTTAATTTTTGTAACTAGAAAAAAATTATTATTTGCAAATATTTTGTGTGAATTTATAAAAGTATGATTGCCACGTGCTGTCATTTGTTTATAACAATTAAAACAACGAATAATCATGTTTTAAAAAGTTTGTTTGTTTTGATGTAATAATGTGAAAAAAATTAATTTATTGTTCGACCGTGTTTTCTTCTTAAGTCATGCAGGTTAAATTAAGACAATTATTGTTTTTTTAATAAAACTAAATTAAGCTTAAAAACAAAAATCCACTAGGACACGTGCTGGAATAATGGACTATGGTTAATTGTTTCGTTTCAATGGGTTGGTTTGGTGACCAGGTGTTCAGTGTTCTAGTAAATATTTTTCAAAATCGATGTTTAACAACTTTTGTAGAGGATTTTAGCTCTGTAATGCAAATAATCTAAACAAAACAAAAAAAAATTACAATTTACATAATGTAACGTAATTAGATACGGGCTCACTTAGAAAACTAAATATACTAAAAATAATATATTGAAAAAGGTCAAAAGGGGTTATTAATAATTACAGGTAATTGTCTATAAATTTAAAACCTAAAACTTTAAACAATTGCCTTAAAATAAAATGAAATAATAATAATAATGTAATTTGTCAAAACTTGTTGCTTAAATTCCATACACTCCATCCGGTTTTATTTTTTATTTTAAAAGTTATGTTCCGCAATTAGTTTTTATCGTCTTTTACCCTCCATGCGTTTGTGCTCACCCACAATATACCAGTTTATTTTTATTTATTTTTTATTTTTTCGTTTCTTGAAGTTGCAGTTGTAAATTTAAAAGAAATTTTGTTGATGTCTTGACATAACTATAGATTTATATGGTTATTATTCAAATTAGTATTGACGAGTGACTGTGACGACGTTTAGTTAAAGAATTTGTTGAATATTGAAACAAGTCTATAGCGTTTCTGGTTTAAATTTTAATTATACTGGAATAGAAATATTGACAGAGTAGAACTTTACAGAAACTCCCGAGAGACCCGGACACTAATGTTGAATGGGTCTGCTAAGTCGACGTTAACTTAAAAATGTTTATGCTTCACTTTGTATACTAAATTTTTAAAAAATGGTTAGAGTATTTTCACTGTTTATGTTGGTTTGGTTTTGACGCCCCTTTTCGAAACTGAATGTTACATATATTTTATTCAAGGTTAAATTATAAAAATTAAGGCGGAATTAATTTCCATTTCACCACTATGTTTTTCCTTCAAAAATCAAAACCACAAAAAATTTGTAACTCAAATAAATCTATGTTTTTTCTCAATTAATTTTTTATGGAATTTACAATATTTTTTTGGAACTTAAAAAAATTTTGTGTGTAATATGTTTTTAAAAAATTAATAAAATTTACTTAATTTTTTTTAGTGCAAAAACTTGTGCAAGAAAACAAAATTGGGCTGTCCGACAAAAGTTAGCTTGTTTTTGAATAGTTTCTCCAACCAAAAGCAATTATGAAATTATTTAATTTCAAGCAAATATTTAACAGTGAAAAGGAAAAATTCAAAAATCGGTAAGTTTTCTTCACCTCCTTAAACTATCTGAAATATAATTAAGCTATCTTTAAGTTTTATTTTAGAAATTTGAAAGTTGTCCGTTAGATATGGAACATAACGTTAGAACGGGCGAAGTCACTGTAGACATGCAACTTTATGATTAAGATATTTTCTTGGACATAGTAAAAAGTTATTGCATGTCGTTATATTTCATCATTTCAAAGAGCGAGATTTTTTAGATATTTTAGCGCAAGCAGATGTGGAACTCCTGTTTGATTAGATAATTTCAAAGATCTCTGAATGGGATAAAGTTTGTTATATTTTCGATATTTTCTCCAACTCAAAAATAATCTTGTATATAGATCTGAAATCCTCTAGACCTTTATAAAATTGAGTGCAATCCAATAGATGTTGAACATGATTCGATTTCGTATAGGACCTTTGGTAAAATTAGTAAATAAGTAAAATTTGGCACTATATCCATTAGATGTAGAAGCAGGTGTTATTCACCCATATATATATATAGGAAGACGATTATGATTTATCAACAAAATGTTAAGGCTTTGCACTGATGAGAACACTGAAAAAAATATACGGAGCTTTGGGGAATGGATATGCTATATTTTTAATGGTGGAAAATATGTTTTCTTCCATTCAAACGGCAATTTTGAAAAGGTAGACTTTTTCTGGGTTGAGATGGTTGGATTGTATTTATCATCTTTCTTTCATGGGACTGACAAAATTTTGAAAAATATTGCACAATACGTTAGATGTGGAACATGACTCGGAACAACTTTTTATAGTGGACAAGCAATATTTCTTCTCGATATAAATACTCTTCCTATGCCTCTAAAATCAATACTGGATGGGTTCGAAATCATACTAAATTTTGTGGCACTTAATATAATTCTTTCGATGTTAAACAAGATTCGGGTGACCAGTTTTCTCCATGATTTAGGGCTTAAGTTTTTTCTAGTAAGATTTAATTTAAATTGACCTTCTGAGACCAAAATGAAACCAATGTTTAAATAGATTTACACATTTAACTAAATTTCGAATGCCGGTACACCGGTTTCACAGCAAACCCGATATTAAAATCTTGGATGCGTTCGAGACATTTCCAGGGTGGTTCAAGCTGTACGACTTATGCCGATAACAAAAATTTGAGGTTAAGATGACTGGAAACATTCACGTGACACAAAATGTGTGTAGTGATATAATCGTTTCTTTCAGTGCAGTAAGAAAAACGGTAAAAAAATATGGTAGAGAAAAATAAGACAGTAGAAAAAGAAATCCAAAATTTATATATTTTTGTGATCAGTAGTTGTTTGGACAAGCTTTAGTTGAAGAACAATATCTAGTCGTTGCTAATGTATCGATGGATTGTCGCTGGTATGTTTAAACGATTATTTCAAAAATTCGAAATATTCACACGTAATGAACAATATTTCTGTAATAATCTGATGAACTTAATTTATACAAAATATATGTAAACTATTAAAAAAAACTTGTTATTTTTCATTCTTTAAACCCAACACAACTAAATTTCATGTCAGTGTGTCAGACTGACTTTTCGTTCTTCAAACCGCATACTACCAAACTTCATCTCTGTGTACATATTTGGCTATAAAAATGTATTGCAAAACTATAATGAAAGATGAATGATGTGCCATAACAATATATAACATATTAAAACATCACATAACCTAACAACTAAAAAAACACAAAGTATAATTGTCATGATCCAAAGTTTAAACTAAAAATAAAATGCTTAGTCACTAAAACGCAATTCTGATACTGATACGTCAAGTTAAACCCTCTTCAGAAGTGTAGAAGTCCAATTTTGGAGAATCAGCATGGTGATGATTCCAAATTTGTATTTGATTTGTATACTGCAGTATATCCCAAGCAGGGTTGAGCTAGTTGTACTGAAGTTTTTGTTGAAGTTTTTTCGTCATTTTTCTTTTATTTCAAATTATTTTGTATTTAATTTATTTATATATAATTTTTTTTTTTTTTTAATAAAATGTGATGTGTAGTAGGCATTACAATATGTGTTACAACACATAAAAACCTTTTAAGACCAAGGTCCCACAACAACATGCGTTCTAAGGATGTTAGTGGACGCAAATCTGTTTTTTTTTAATTTTTTTTTTGTTCAATAATGGATAACTAAACCATAAATCCTATCACATATAAAATATGACACAGGCCAATATTTCATGATAGGATAGAGAAAATAAAAATAAAATAAGAGATAAAATGCAATTTGTTTTAAAAATTTGCAGGAACAAAACTAAAATTGGTTTGCCAATAGTCCAGCTAATGGCATAATCTTTGATTATGGGACGCAGTATATTTTTCAATGATTAAAGCTCAGATATATAGTTAAAAGCTCGTTTCTTTGAGCAAGCTACAGCGTTCCAGCATCAAGGAATATTCATTAGCTACGACTGAGAATGCTACCGTTGACTGAATACAGTTCATCCGCCAGCACCCCTAAGATATCACCTTGACTAGTGATATCTCACTGCTATTGCCAGTGGTATGTGATATCTCACGTTAACTCATATGCCAATAGCAGGGACTGGAGTACGCGGAGTTGTCACACCCATGGAACAAAAAATAGAAAAAAATTAACAAATTAATAAAAATTGATCCCTCCATGCGTAATAAATTTTTTTTTATGGTCCAGTCATGGTTGCCAGTCATTACTACAGTACAATACACCAGTACACCACATCATTATTGGTCCGCTACTAGGGCCAATGTACAACCTTGTATATGGGCCATTGCTGTTCTTTCTGACCCATTAATGGCAGTCATTTATTGTCCGAAGTTATCATCCAGTAAAATTATGTTAATGGCCCAGCCATGGTTGCCAGTACTCGGTCAATGCTGTGTAACTGGTTGCCAGTAATGGACAATTGTGCTGGACCAGTTGTACTACCTTTTATGGGATACAGTTTGGTATGCTCATGTTTTGATTTTCGGTATACCCATACAAGGTTGTACAACTGGTCCAGTAATGGTCCATTACTGGCTGCCAGTAATGCAGTAATGGGCGAGTACTGGCAACCACGACTGGGCCATTAACACAATTTTACTGGATGATAACTTCGGACAATAAATGGTTGCCATTCCTGGGCCAAATACTGGCAACCATGACTGGGCCGTTAACAAAAATATACATTATTATCATATGTAAATTTAAATAAATTAAATACAAACTAATTTAAAATAAAATAAAAATGACGGAAAAAATTCAAAACTACCAATACAACTGGTTCAGTTGCAAGAATGGCTGAGTAATAGCAAACACCGCCCTGACTCCGCCATTAAAAAAAATAAAAATAATATTTTTATACATAAATTTAAATAAATTAGTTACAAAATAATTAAAATAAAATAGAAATGAAAATAAATTAAAACATATACCAACCTTTTCTTTATTACCATAGTCTTTCAACCGACAGGCGATAACTAAACTATATGTGAAATTTTTCAAACTATGTATTTCTAAAAGGGATAATACTCTTGTGAAATTTAAAAAAAAATTACATGGATCGGCAAATTCATGGCTACAGTACTGGCCCAATAACAATAGCCAAGTAATATTTACCATTCATCGGCCAGTACTTGGCCATTCAAAGGTAACAATATACTGGCTATTTTCTGTAAACCATAGATCGGCCGATGATTGGTTCTAATATTGGCCCAGTAACAATAGCCAAGTACTGTTAACCATTAATGGACCAGTGCTTGGCCGTATGTCAATATCTGGCAAAACCTACTTGGGCAGAGATTGAATATTCTAAATGAAATTTTAGATTTGGATAAATTGAGCAAAAATAATCACCATAGTCAAACCAGAAATAATATTATGAGCAAAACAGGCAAACACACTTATGAAGTGAACGAAATCGACATATCGATCCAGTTGATATATTTGAAAACAGAAAATTATTTTTTCACAGTACATACAGTAACAAAAAATACCATGGTTGTCGTAAGCAAGACTTTGGAAAAGCTTGAAGTATTTACCAAATTCTTTGCTTCAAAGCGTTTATTGATTACAGATTGGCAATTTATGCTCAATAGCCAGTGACAATTATTTTCGTGACATAAAAAGTATTTGTAAAATTATTCAACCGTTGAAAGGATATAAAATCATATTAAGCTTAGTTATTCAAACTCTACAAACTATAATCCAATATATTTAACGACCATGCTTACAAAAGTGAAGTTAAAATATTGCTATGGCATAAATTTAAAATGTGGTTCTTATCAGCGAAAATGTTAAATTCAAATCTATATTAACTGACGCAAAGAATTTGTACCAACGATACAAAATATAACTTTTATTTCGCATAAATAACTAATCATCATTGTCTTAATCTTTAATAATTCATAACAGACTATCCGTTTCCGGTTAAATTCTTGAAACTCCCCAATTTTGTTTTGGGTAATTCAATTATAAATAGTCATGTATTGCTAAAAAACAAGCAATTTATTGATGTAGGTGAATATTGCAAGCATAATATATAACGTACGTATCACGTACTCACTTTCAATGTTATTGGGTTAGTTAGTTAGTAAAATTAGTTAAATAGATTGTTCATAATTGATTGATTGATTTGAAGATGCAATCTTTCTATGCATGGAAATGAATATTAAACAACAAACCGAACTCAGGTCCGATTTTACGAGCCAAGCCTTGGCTAGTTAACTTCGGTTTCAGTCTGGGATAATTGTAAATGCCTAGGCCCTAGACAACCAGATTCAGTTTATTATATTACGCGTTATTCACAAATCTAATGGATTGTAAACATGTGCAAGCCATATTATGTTTATCTTTATTTTTATATATATGTTACTCTTTCCACAAACTCTTCCCACACAATATTTAAAGTAGGACTGGGAGAAAAAATTGGTTTCATAGACCTGGCTGAAGTCTTATTTGCTAGACTTGGACCAAGCCTGATCTGTCCAAACATGGTTCAAACTTGGACCATTTGAAAATGTAAAGCCTGGCCCAAACCCCAAAAGTTGTGGCGCGGGCTTAGCCCAGCTTTAGTCGCTTAACTTTTTCTTATCCGGGTACTTAAACAAACCTGATTCTATGGACATAGAAAATATTTCAAAGTTTTTGGTTAGCTATCGACATGTTTTGGATACAAACGGTCAAGGACTCCTGAAAGAGAACAATATCTGGCGTCAAAAGGAGTAAAAATTATGTATGAAATATATTTTACCTAAATCAAAACAAAGTTATTTAAAATAAAATAATAGTTATAAATGTCTTATCAAAAGGAGATGAGATTCACAGTAAGAAAACCAAATGTACTTCTATAAAAAAGTTTGATAAAAATTAATCAATGTTATTGCTAAATCCACTTCGTATTTTTAATTTTCTTTGCTATTGTAATAAATTCTGTAAGGTATTCCAAAATTTTCTTTGCGAAAAATCGCAGAACAGGCCGAAGATGAAGAAAAACTTCAGTTAACATCGATATATTCCAGGACTGGTTCACCTTTTACCCAAATTCAGCAAGCCTCTACAAGTTTTGCTATTCAGTTCATTGTTTTAAATCTTTGCTTCACAAATATCAACGAAATATTTATACTTTCTAAGGTAAAGACCAGCACTTAGTTAATCTTAAGCCCAACTAGGAACGTCTGCAGGGATTCGAACTTATCCTAAATATTGATAAATGCCTCAATTGGCAAAAACGTCAATTATTAGTCCACATCATCAGAGGATGCATTGATTTCATTCAGCCATCATTTGCGAATGTTGCCGCTATTTATATGGCAATCGTTCAACAATGACGCTCTACCGAAACTCACTCACACATCATCATGCAACTTCCTGACTGAAAATTATCGGTATCGTACCCGCCAACTCGATGGCGAAGGTAATTCCAACTATTGAATTAGGATAGGTATATTTATTTAATTACGATAACTGGTTCCAACGATTGGAACGGCAAACGAGATCACAGTACGACATAAATTTTTTAAGTTTGCGTGTTAACAGATGGTTTGAAAACTGTCCTACAAGCTGCATAAAGTTTGTCCGTTTCTGTCACTTTTCGACTTCCAAAATAATCTGCTGTCCGCATTGACGACCATGATGCGAAGTCATATTTTACAACTGTTACATCGCACATCTCTATCACTATAAACCAATAAAGTTCCAACTTGAACAAACAAATAAATGAGTTAAATTTAAACAACACTCTCGACCATTTTCACCAAATAGCAACTTCTCTAGTTGATAGAAACTGAAAAAATGCCAATGGAAATGGTGTCCCATACAAAAAATTAAACAAAAAAAGTTGTGTTCGCCATTTTTGTTATAGTTATGTCGTAAAAAGGAATTAAAATATATCTGCACTTTCAATTTAATAAATAAACTTAAGAATAGTTGATTTATTATCAACTATTATTTTTTTAATTAATTAAACCAAAACTGAAAGACTACAAATTAATGACCTCTTACTAAGCATATAGTCTTCAACCAGCGTTGGCAGTTTTAAACAGAGGTTTACAGGTTGCTAGTAAATAACTGTTATCCTTAAAATGTGACTTAAAAAGTCAACTATATTAACTTTCGCTGTTGATTGAAAACCGGTGTGTTGATGATTGTGAAAGTTTTGTTTAAAAATTTTATTAAACTGATTTAGTCAGTGTTTTAAGGAAATCATGTTTAAATTTGAACACTCCAAATCCAATGACTAGCCATTAGGCAACCCAAACTTTTATTTATGAATATAATAAAGTTTGTTGGTCGAGTACGTAGAAGGTAGAAGAAATATTCAACAAATTATTCCAATTGATGGCAAAAGTGTCATTTACAACAAAAAATGATCAAGTACACAAATATTAACAATTCCTATCTATATACACATTAACGAATTTTACAAAATATATATATATGAAAATTTTGACTTACCTTGTAGGAATCCCTGTATGCATATTCTCATATCCACTTCCATGTAACATTGTTGCTGTATGTTCTGAACTATGTACACTTGTTGGTGTACTAAACATTCCTCGTGGTTGTACACTAACTAATTGGGTAAACTGCATTCCACTCTCAAAGTCTTCATTAGAAAATCCTGATGGACTTCTTGAATCACCACAACTACTCGCCGAATTATTATGATTATTATTTATTACACTAATATTATTATTATTATTTGTACTATAATTTGTTTCCTTTAGTTGATGTAAATCATTCGATGTACCAAGTGTTAAATAATGATGATGTCCATCATCATTATCATTCAACTGATTATGATTACCATTATCAACTAAACCACAGTTTTCACCCTCCAACGTATCAGCAATTACTTCATCAATTGTACTAGTTTGAGTATTATTCACAATTGCACCATTATGATTAGCATAATTTGGATAAGCTAATAAACTACTTCGCATGGTTGTTGAATCACTACTGATATTGTTATTCCCGATTGCATTGCTAATATGATTATGATGATGTTGATGATGGTGGTTTGTATGATGCTCGCTATTACTACTATAATGATTATTGTTGTTGATAGTATTTGTGTTGTCGTTTTTTTCGTCGTTACTTAATTCAGCATCTTCGTTATTCGAATTGTTATTATGATGAAGTTGTAATTTTTCAATGATATTCTCTTTGGCATCATTATCAGCTGATTTAGTCGATAAATCATGAGCCCAACTATAACCGATTGTGTTATTATTATTATGACTCGGACTTATGTTATTATTATTTATTAAATGATTATTATTTAAAAACGGTGAATTCAAATGTGATGAGTTTGAAAATTGAATTGAATTGTAAAGTGACCCGAACCGATGAGTCGATGATGTATTGATTGGATTCACCATTGTATCGGCTAATGATGAATAACTTCGATGATATGTCGGTGATAACGATGATAAATTTTGTAGAATTCTTGTTTGTTGTAAATTCGATGTAATTACCGATGGATTATTGTTTATCAATAATTCACGTGACACTGCAATTACTGCATCATCAACATGTGACTTCCGAACTACTGATGATTCAACCATAGGAACACTATTTCGAATACCGTTCGACGTTAATAATATCAAATTTGTTGTATCACTACAATTATCATTTGATAATTCTTTTTTATCTTCACTACTAATATTTGCACTTTTTATTATATTATCAGTTTTCAATATAACACTACAATTATTATTATTATTTTCATAACCACTAACCAGTGACGTTAATTTATTATTATTCCTATTACTTTGATTAAAATTATCTACGTTATTACTGTGATGTGGTGAAACAACGACTGGTAATTTAAATGCTGCAACAGCTACATCGTATGTTGTATCACTCCCTAAAATTAAAAAAACAAAAAAATTACCAACACTATCAACATAAGAGGATAAATTTTTTTTTATTTTTAATTTTTCTAAATTCTATAAGAAAGTTGTTTTTTTTTTCTAAATAACAAAACAACAAAAAGAAAGGGAAACAAAAATTTACCCTAAAAATTGTACAAAATTTCCAAAGGAATTTTCAAAACTAAAATATAAAAACAATATATAAAACTTTTGTTAATAAATGTATTAGTGAGTTCGGAAAGTTTCGTACATTTATTTACCACAAAAAAAAAGAGAATACATAATTTTAAAAGAGAAATTTTGATTTTTATATACAATAAAATTATATAGCTCCGCCCTATAAAATTCCAATTATGTTTTAATATCTATCTACATTCAATTGTGTAATTATAAAAATGAATAAAAATTATAATTTTGAAATTCTATTACAATTAAATTTAGTTTCAAATTATTACTATTCTTTAAGAAATATTATTTCAACGTTAAAATGAAGATGGGTAACAGATCCAATCAAAATAGATAATAAATTGAGAGTATTACGATTTGATTGGTTCAAATCAGAAATTTATATTCATTCCACCATTTCATCTTCTTTTGTTCTATGTATTCTTGGTAGAATGATGATGATGATACCCAGATCTAAATCATTGTTGTATTTTGTACTTTTTCTGTTTGATTTGTGGATTTGATGGGTTGAGTTAATTTATTTTAATAGCTTTTTTCCATACAGATAGATGTAAAAATAAAATTGAGCTTCATATATATTTTGGTTATTTGTTTGTGTTTACGTTTGTAATTTAATCAAACTTTGTGATAGGTAAACGAACTTAATTATACTTGATATAAAATTCGTTGGTTGGATTTTTGTAATGGTTGACGGCAAACTGAAATTTTTTTAATTTTTACGTTTGATGTTGGACTTCTAGAATCTAGAGAAGGTAATAATTGGAAAACTTGATTTTTTTGCTTATAATTGAAGTTTTTGTTTGTTTGACTTTATGTTTATCGTTAGTATGTTTATGACAAAATTTTCTGCCGTCTTTTATGTACGTTATTTTGATACATAATTTAACCATTAATTGTGAAAGAGTCTAAAAAAGAAAGACGATCAGAGTGCGTTAATATGTCTGTACGCGACATATATACATATATGTAAATGAAAGATTTCTGCTAATGTATTGTCTTGTATACCTGCGTTGACACACTACATATACCCAACAACGTCACTAGGGTTAATGCTCTTCTATTATGTATAAAGTTTCTTTCAATTCCAATTCGCTTTACATTGTGAACTTATTCTACGAGCTATAGATCTATTGTTTTTAATCCTGGTGTTATTGCATTGAGAGTTGACGTCAGTATAACTATAGGTTGAGCCATGTAGTTTATACTTTGATCCTTAATGCAATTAATGAGATCGATTCAGCTCAAAAGCATAATATATAGATTTGCCATATAAGGTCAGCGCAGTTAATGTATTCCATCGTTTCAGCCCCTAAATTTCAGAATCAGAAGCAACTAGGCCTAGCTTGCTGAGATCGTTGTTTATCCTCCGTGTTTTATGTGTGACACCATGTTAAGATCCTCGACAGAGAACTTTTCAACAATTCTTTTTAAAGGTGAATCAGCCAAGCTGCCTGAACGAACACTTTTAGAATGTTAACCCACCAGCTTTTAAAATTGCTTTTGAGTGAACTCTTGAAAAATGAAAAGCGCGGTTCTGAACAATGGGATTTATATACTGGTGATTAAAGGTATCACTAATCAGTTTTTCAGTTTTTTAGTTCACTTTCATACTACTTTTCATACCTATTTCAGATCCAAAAATGACATTTAGCTCTCAAAAATAATGTGTAACTCTTTGTTGCTAAATTTCGTTTTAGCCCAAACGTACCCAGCCCTACTGTGTCTTTTATTCTAGAACCCAGGCCAGGACTAGAAAGCTATACCAGTAGCTTCTTTGGGTTGCAAGTTGTCCGTGTCCCCATCTTGTTGCTCAAATTAAGTACAAGTTTAATGTTGCCTGGGATGCTAACCTATTCAGTAATGTTATGTTGATAGCTCACTATGATAGCTCATTATTGGCGTACCCTACAGTGACAGATAATAGTACAAGAGTTTCTGCAAATATCAGCCAAAGCAACGAAGGGATACATCTCCCCACCCTCATTCGAAACTACCTCTAGATGTCACCAAAGTTACCAATCCATACCGTAGTGAGACCGTATTAGTAATTACGCGATAATATGCGTAGTGAGATTTTCTTTGCGGCCATTTAAATGAACATGAAAATTATCATTATATAATGCCGTAAATATTTATGTACATTAAATGTACAAATACAAGTTCTCTGCAATGACCTTTCCGTATATTAATTGCAACATTTGCTATAGGATATGAGGTCTTCTTATACTAAAGAAAACAAAACACGAAATCGGCATTTCTGTGACATTTTCTACTCCCATGTGTTTATTCACATAATTATGTCGTGTCAGTAGTCCCATCATTAGTTTGCAGTTTGAATGACTCATGACTAAAACGAAATTCGGTAGTTTTAAGACTCACATCTGAAGTAAAAACAACACTGCGAATTTGCGTTTGCTTATAGCATGCCATCATGTTGGTTCCTTCGAGACACCAATTGCTGGTTAAGGGCCTGTGAGCCAACTTGTTAGTTCCCAGATTTCTTATACTGTGCCCGCGTATTTCTATATCAGGAGAACCAAAGTAGGTTTTGCCAGACATTGACATACGGCCAAGCACTGGTCCATTAATGGTTAACAGTACTTGGCTGTTGTTACTTGACCAATACTAGAACCAATCATCGGCCGATCTATGGTTTGCAGAAAATAGCCAGTATATTGTTACCTTTGAATGGCCAAGTACTGGCCCATGAATGGTAAATATTACATGGCTATTGTTATTGGGCCAGTACTGTAGCCATGAATTTGCCGGTCTGTCATTTTTTTAAAATTTCACTAGAGTATTATCCCTTTTAGAAATACATAGTTTGAAAAATTTCACATATAGTTTAGTTATCGCCTTGTCGGTTGAAAGACTATGGTACTAAAGAAAAGGTTGGTATATGTTTTAATTTATTTTCATTTCTATTTTATTTTAATTATTTTGTAAATAATTTATTTAAATTTATGTATAAAAAATATTCATTTTATATTTTTTTTAATGGCGGAGTACTAGCGGAGTCAGGGCGGTGTTTGCCTTTACTCAGCCATTCTTGAAAGTGAACCAGTTGTATCGGGAGTTTTAAATTTTTTCCGTCATTTTTATTTTATTTTAAATTAGTATTTAATTTATTTAAATTTACATATGATAATAATGTATATTTTTTTTAACGGCCCAGTCATGGTTGCCAGTATTTGGCCTAAGAATGGCAACCATTTACTGTCCCAAGTTATCATCCAGTAAAATTATGTTAATGGCCCAGTCGTGGTTGCCAGTACTCGCCCATTGCTGCATTACTGGCTGCCAATAATGGACCATTACTGGACCAGTTGTACAACCTTGTATGGGAGGTTGCTTTTTTACAAATTAGCTATAGATCAATCCTATTTCGTTTAATTATTTCCATTTATAAGCATAAAAGAACATCTAAGCATATATAGGAATACGCCTATCCCAATACCATTTGTCCTGTTCCTTAGATATTTTTTATATCTACTCTGATAGAGATCGCTTCCTTAGTATACACCTCGCTTGGAACAGGGATAACGTTATCCATCTCTCCGATTTTTCAGGCATGCTAAAATCCAAAACCTTAATCAAATTAAAAATCGCCAATAGTAAAATTGTTTTTATTCATATAAATGTAGTTTTTCAGTATAACGTGTTACCTCGCGGTAACTGAGGCCCTATTCCCGAACACATAAATGTCATCACAATATTGTTAATTCACACAATATTGTGAATTTCGTATTATGTAACAAGAACAATACAGTGACAAGAACAATATAGTTACTGTCAAAATCACAATTTTGTTTTATGTTTTGTATGCTGACTTTTTTATACAAATTTCATCGATTGGGGTAAAAATTAATTTATACTGCAAAAATAAGTCTTTAATAATATTAAATAATCATGTGATGTCATGTATTTAATAATCAAGTCATATCAAATAGTCATGTCTAAAATATACGAGCACTATATTAATTCACACACATCCACATATTTTTGGAAGACAACCATTTGGTATCAGACAGGTTTTAGAAACAAAAGATCAACAAACGATCTATTGAACTATGTGGCAGATCTTTGGAATAGCATTCTTGAGAAAGGTGGTGAGATGTACGCGTGGTCGCATTAGACATCTCAAAAGCATTTGATCGAATCTGGCATGCCAACTTGATCAACAAGCTCGTTGCGTACGGTTTTCATCCCGCAGTCGTGAAGTTGATTCAAAATTTTCTGTCTATAACCGATACATCTCGGTATCTAAAGATGGCTTTTCTTCTGAGTCTAAATTAATAACCGCTGGTGCACCCCAAGGCTCAGTTTTATCTCCCACTATATTTTTAGTTTATATCAACGAACTGTTACAAATCACCAGTAACCCAATAAATAGTTTTGCAGATGATAGTACACTGCACAAGTCATTCGTCCCCCTATCTTCAAAGGCTAAAATGCATGAACAAATGAATCCCGCCCGGAGAGACGCTGCCATAAATGTAAACAAGGACCTAAACAAAGTCGCCGATTGGAGTGAAAAAAATTTGGTCAATTTTAATTCCACCAAAACAGCTATTGATTGTTTCCAGATCAAAGACCGAGTTTCCCAACGATATTTCAATTAATATGTATGACGACCAAATAGACGAATGTGAAAGCATTCGTTTATTGGTAGTCCCAATTTCCAATGACTTACTCTGGAACAATCATATAATGGCCATGGCAAAGAGCGCGTCGAGAAAACTCGGCCTCCTCAATAGATGTAAAAAATATTTTACTTCACAGCAATTACTCCACATTTATAAGTCCAATATTCGTCCCTGTATGGAGTATTGTTGTCAAGTTTGGGGCGCTGCATCTGTTACCATCCTAGCTCTTTTGGACTCTGTTCAAAAGCGTGCTATACGAATTGCTGGTGATCGAAATTTAACATTAGATCTTAGATTAGATTCCCAACAACATCGTCGCACTGTTGCCGATCTCGTTGTTTTTTATAAATATCGTCACCAGCAGTGCTCGGATGAAATCAGGTCCATAATGCCTCAGACATATGTTTTTCCCCGTTTAACTCGTCAATCGGTTTGTGCAAACAGTCAAACTGTCGAGATTACTCACTGTCATAGTAATAGAATGCAAAGGGATTTCTTTGTACGTACATCGTACAAATGGAATGCTTTGCCCGAATCAATAGTCTCGAGTGCCTTCAATCCACAAAGATTTAAAAAAAGCGTCCACCTATACCTCAAGGCGCATGTTGTAGTGGGACCTGGGTTTTAAAAGGTATCTATGTGTTGTTGTGACACATTTTGTAATTCCTACTACACAACACTTTTTATAAAAAAAAAAAACCTAGATAAAGATTTACATTCAATCTCTGTAAAGAATTATTTTTATTTCTATCATATTAGCATTGCTACATCGTTTCTAAGGAAATTTTGCGTTCTATTTTGTTTTATCAATAAATAGTAAACACATAAATTTTCAATATAATAAAATTTATTAAAACTATGGATAGCAGTTATGAAAATAAAATAGATTCCACTCCGCCACACCTCGTAGAAGCCGCGGCGAGTGTAATTTTAAATTCATTATCAGAAAAATCAAAAAAAAGGTATGAAAGAGAATATGACTTGTTCGTTAAATGGTGCAAAATGAATAAAGTTGGATCATCTTATTCAGAAAATGTCATGCTTGCTTATATCCGAAATTGTCAAGAACAAGAGATCATCAACGGCGTGGTCTATATATTCGATGCTTAAAACCACTACATCCACCAAATATAATATTGACTTTTCAAAATTTAACCGATTGATTGTCTTTCTAAAAAAGCAGTCAAAAGGTTATAAACCCAAAAAATCAAAGATCCTCAAAAGAGAAGAAATTAATAGGTTTCTGCTCCTGATAAATCTTACTTGATGTTGAAGGTAATATATTTATAAATAAGATAAAATATTATAAATTATTCTGATAATTTTAGGTTGCTTTAGTGTTTGGTATTTCTGGAGCTTGTCGTCGGGACGAACTAACTAAAATGACAATGGATGACATAGAAGACAATGGAACTATCCTAATAGTGAAGATCCCCAATACCAAAACCGCAGTTCAGCGTACTGTTATGCCGCAATCTGACGTGAGTTAGGACCGGTAGTATTTGTAAGAGAGTCTACACCCCACTCCAGAACGAGTTCAGGTTCTGTGCTGGTGGATTGGAGAAAGTGTATGCTTTGTAGTGAGATTTAATAATCAACGAGCAGTCAAAAATATGTTTCCTCTGGTCGCCACACTGTTCTATTTTTCTCCCTTATAATATAACTACTTGGTATTCTTAATATCAGCATCCGCAGATACGCATAACAACAGACATGATATCGTCGACAATGTATTACATGGTTCATTATCCATACAATTAATAACATTATACAGAACCTATTAATCGCGCTTCTTCAACAACACGATCGTATTGTTTCACGTTCGTTATCAATTTCTTTTATATTTACTCTGTTGAAAACAAACATGAGAAAAATCTAAATTATCGCTAATATTCTCTGATACGATCTGATTTAACTTTGGTCATCTAAAATGTTAACGATTTATTGTCATTTCATAAGTTATTGGCATTTTTTCTATGATTTTAATAACTGAAACAAAAACAAACCCAAATTATGTATGGTTGATTGTTTCTATTTATGATTGATGGTAAGATGAAATGGAATGTGACTCCTAAATGAGTTTTGTATTGCGATTTGTGAAACAATATGATAATGATCATGATTGATTTTGTTTTTTTTTTTTTGAAAACGGAGAATGCCACAATAACAGAAAGAAGGGTATGACTGTTTTGAACAATCATCTCGCTTCTACACCTTTGTTTAGGATATTTATAGAATGCATTTTGCACAATGCTAGTTAGTACGATTTTATTATAAAATCAGTTCGATTATGATTTTCATATCATAAATTTAAAGTCGATTTTTTTTCTGAAATATATTCAAAATACTAGTTTGATTTGATTCTCAAGTCAAGAAATTTAATCAAAAAAATTTCGAGTTGGATTTCGATTGTAAAAGCCAAAGTAAAAAAACCAAAAATTTGTTTAGTTAGTGTTTTGGATTTAAAATCAATTAAATTAAACAAATGAAAAAAAAGAATTAATTTAGTAGAGTTCGGTGAATTTTCTCTAAGAACAAAATAATTTTAGAAAATCTGATTGTGTTGTTAAAATTATTCACAGTGAGATTTGATCAAGTTAGATCGAATTAAAGTCAAATGTGAATTGAATTCAAATTAAGACAAAGAAAGATATAAAAAAAAAATAAATATTATTATTGTGATTAAAGGATGGCAAAAAAATAAAAGAATTGTATCTGTTGTTTTCATTTTTTTTTTTGTAATGATGGTCGATGAATTGAGAAAATTAGAAAAATTAGCCAAATCATTTTATGTAGCTAATTTAATTTGGAACAACTTTTGATGAGGATGATATTTACGATGCAGTTGAACCTTTAATGCTTGCGTACGATTGTCTGAGGCTGTGAGACGAATGAAGATAAAAGTAAGTATATTAATTCATAAATAATAAAGGAAATTTTGGGGAAACTATAAATGGAAAGTTAGAAGGAAAACAAGCTGGTTGGCCGGCAACATTTGAAGTCAACAATTACATAAATTTAAGGTTAGCTCTTATTATTATATTAATTATTTGAATTTTTTTGTTTTGAATTATGATTAGACCAAATGGTCTTATAAATTAGAGTCGTCTCATGAGAGATGTTTTCGGAGTAAAATACCATACCAGTATTTTTTTATTAATCCCGGAACATAACGGCACCACTGTGCTCGTTATAGTACATTTATTGTGTCAAACAGCGGAGGACGAGATCTCGATTATTTAAGCTTTTACCGTAAATATGTGGCTCTTCGCCCGTTAAACTCGACGACGAGGCGATTTTTTTTAAGAAAATAACAAATGCACAAATCGTATCGTAGGAATGAACACATTTGGGAACATGCCAAAACGTATAGCAGAATATTTAAATTTGCCTGATTCCGCTTTATACACTGGTCACTGCTTTCGAAGATCCTCGGCAACTTTACTAGCAGATTCTGGGGCCGACATAACTTGTCTAAAATGTCATGGTGGTTGGAAATCTACTACAGTAGCAGAGGGATATATTGAAGAATCACTAGAAAATAAAGTTTCATTATCTCATAAAATTCTTGGAAAAAAACAACAACCGGATATTATCAGTAATAACCATAGCGTTACAAATACGTTAGCTAGTAACAAAATAGATTCAGGAATTAAAATTGAAAATTGTCAAAACTGTCCAATAACGTTTAATATTATTCATAATTTAATATTATTCATAATTTAATATTATTCATAATATTATAAATAATTTTTTTACTGTATGTATGAATTTACTTTCAGCTCGCCAAGCGGCAAATACAAACTTTCAACCATCAACTGACAGCTTGAAAAGCCTACTTTCACTATCGGGCATAGGAAAAATATATAACAACCAATGTTTGATAAAATTAAACATATATGCATAGACCGTTTCTTAATATTTTTGTCACACTTGAACCAATTAATTTCAAATAGAAACAAACGAAATTAAAGTCTATCAATACAATTCATATACCAATTTCCCACACATAATTTTTTTTATTTAAAAAAAAAAACAAAACCATTCTTCGTTGTAATTAAAATTTAATTAAAATTCATATGAACTAAATTTTTATTTAACAAATTAAACAAAAACAAACTACAATTAAATTTTAATTCCAGCCATTGTGTCTTCGTTAATTTTTTTTTTATCACCTTGGTTTTGCATATACACCCAATTCTGTTTTTACACGGTCTTTTTTTAGACGGTTTTGAAATAACACGGTCTAGAAAAAAAATTTAAATTCGTTTTTACACGGTTTTATTTGAAATAGCACGGTTTAAATTTTGAAGAAAATTCGTATTTTTTTTTCTATATACAAAGCTAGACATGTTTAGTGTTAATTATAATAAATTATAAATTAACGTCTCTTAATATCTGAAGATACCATGTCCAACTAGGGATTAGGATTAAGTTTGAATAAATTAAATTTCTTTAAGAAGTTTATGAACGTTATCTTTAAAATTTTGAGGATTAAAGCTATCAGGGAAAACCCTTGCTGGTGAGACATTCCATAGATGGGAGACTCTGCTGAAAAAATCACGCTGAAAAGCAACACTTCTGATTCTTTTTATATGAAGTGTAAAAGGATGGGCTACAAAATTTACTCTGGTGTTACGCGATAGGTTGCTAGTTCAGGTAAAATTGATTTTATCTCAGTCGAAGTTTGTTCATCCACAATGTATTAATAGAAAATTCTCAGATCAGCAACATTTCTCCTATATGTTGCAAGGAATTTAACTCATTAATAAGAGTTGAGTTGCTAAATAGTTTAACAGTTCTGCGCTGAACAAACTCAATTTACTTCATACTACTAAAATCAGATACACCCCATATGTGAGAACAATACTCCATGCAGGGAGTATAAATGATTTATATATTAAAAGAAGCTGTTCGCTATTGAAAAACTTACGAAATCGTTCCAAAGACCAAAATTTTTGAACAGCGTTCTTAGCTAGGTTAAAAATATGAGAATTTAATTTCATATTGTTTTCAACTTCTATTCCTAGAAGTATGTAGGTACAGTTGATCAATTTTCTTTGAAGATTTTTTATTTTTTAACGCTAATCTTAAAGTTTGGAGGAAGAAAATTATTTTATCTTATTATACTCTTATTGATACTCTGGTGTAACGTGTCAAGTTTGCAGGCTTAGGTAAAATCGATTTGATATAGATAGAAGCCCGTTTATCCATAATGTAAAATACCGTCAAATCAGCGACATACCAGGAATCAAGCTCATTAGTAAGATTTGAATTGCTGATCAATTTAACAGCCCTCTGTTGTATACATTCAATCAAAACCTGTATGGTACACTCCATATGTGACAACAATAATCCATGTTTTGGCGAAAACCGAAAGTATTTTTGACCAGTTAACAAAGTCTTTAAGTATTTTTGACCAGTTAACAAAGAACCTCATATTTTTAAAATGAATGTTTTTTTCAAATATTTTAGCTACAATCAATTAGTTTGATATGGGTTTGTAATTTGTTGTATCCGTTTTCGTACCTTTTTTGGAACTGGCTGTGCCTACACTAGCCATTTCCCAAAAAAACTAATATTTCAAATTATATATATGTCGTTGGAACAGCATGTTTGATTGAGCTTGTGAAACGTACGTTATCGCTTAAACATCTGAAAAGCGTATGATCGAATCTGGCATGCCAACTTCATGTAGACATAAAGCATATTCAAAAATGCCTCACCGATCAAAACATTTCGGTATCCATCGATAGTTTTTCTTCTGAGTCTAAATTAATTATTACTGGTGTTCTCCAAGGCACAGTTTTATTCCCCACTCTATTTTTAATTTATATCAATGATCTGTTGAAAATTATCAGTAACACGACAAATAGTTTTGCAGATGACATACAGTACATTGCACAGGTCATTCGTTTCCCTATCTTCAAAGGTAAAATGAATGAAAAAATAAATCTCGCCCGGAGAAACGTTGTTATAAATGTAAACGAGGACCTTGAAGGAGAAAAGCACCGAGGACCGAGAATAAAGTCGCCGATTGGGGTAAAAAAATTTATTCAATTCTAATTCCACCAAAAAAACAGCTATTGATTGTTTTTAGATCATAGACCGAGTGCCCCAATGATACTTCCATTAGTATCTATGAAGAACAAATAGCATCCTAATTAGATGTTAAAAATATTTCATTCCGTATAATTTACTCCACAATTATAAGTTCTACATTCGTCCATGTATGGAATATTGTTGTCAAGTCTTGTGTGGTGCATCTATTTCGATCTAGGCTCTAGGCTAAATTTAACATCAAATCTTGATTTCTTACAACATTGTCGCACTGTTGCTGATCTCTGATTTAATTTTTGTTTTTTTATCAAATGAACTGTGCATACATGCACAAAAAATTTAATTTGGCTTTTATATAGACTCTTAATAGTTTTTTTGTACAAATCATTTTATTTTACCTATTTTTTACAGAAATAAAGGGTATGGAACCAATCCCCTTTTTTTGTATGTGCTGCATGTCTTTTTATGCACGGTTTTTTTTTACACGTCTTTTCCTGGAACGTATCTACCGTGTAAAAACAGAATTGGGTGTATATATATATATGTAATTTTATATAAACCAAAAGAAACAAAACATAAATAAATGAAAATTGTGACATGACACAATACCAAACCACACACTTCATATCTTTGATTTTTTTACTTTTTATAACTGGTGTACGGTTGGATTATTGTTTTTTATTGCTAAAGAAATTTCATAGAAAAGTTTTGAGTTTACTATGGGCCACAAATAAATATTGTTTTTTGACACTTAATGATTTTTTGACACACTTACAATTCAGTGTCCGAACTCAAAAGATTTTTGCCACACCACACCATCATTATGCCAACAAATTTTTACAAAATGCAATGTTACTAAAATTAAGTATTCTTTCAAATGATAACTTGGCTTGGTTGAAATTAATTTTAAACCTCTTTATTTTCAAGTTGAAGTTCGAGACGAAGTCGAGAGCTGCAACCATGCATCGTGTAACAAATGTGCTTTTTGCACGTGTTGCACACAACATTTTTTCTGCGTGACAAATAACTATTTATGTGATTGTTTTTTTTAAATAAAACTGGAATTTATGGGATTTAGTAATAATTAGAAGAATGAATAATCTATAGAAAACTATTTTTAGATTCTATATTAGCAATGAAATAATGTTTATTGTGAATATAAAGCTTCTGAAGAAAAAACGTTTGTTTATAATTTTCATTTTTAAGCCACGGTCGGCTTAATTTGAATCCTGTTTAAGTCAAAGTAAATTTTATAAGAAAATAAAAGTTTATAACTTTGACTAACCCTTCAACGATTATCCATATAGGTATACAATAAAGATGTGGTAATTCTACAGAATTTTATAAAACTATAACCAACCAACTTGTTCATATGAAGATTATCTATAGCATGTTGGGCGAACGCTGTAGTATTATGTTTAATTTTACATTACTTTTGTGACCATAAATTCTCTCTTCTAATCTTTGACTTGTTTGTCCAATATATGTTTTTCTACTACAACAAACATTAATTTTTTGTAAACAATATCACATTTTTTCTTTTTGTTAATTTTGTCTTTAAAATTAGTAAAAATAATTTGTTGTGATTTGTTTATTATTTTTGTGGATATCCTCATTAAATTATTTGGTTCATTTAAAATTTTTTTGAAATTTTGAATTTCATCATGATTTCTTCAAATTCAATGTTTCTATTCGTAGTCACTTAAAATGAACGTTTTTTAAGCAAAAAATATGCAAATTTTCTGCATATTCATTCTCCTTTCGGCTCTTCCTATTGAGTAAACCTATTTTTAGAAAAAAAAATTTTTTTAAATCCGTAAAGCCGTTTTCTAGATTTCGTCGGTTGTGATCGCCATCCGGCAGACAGACATACATTTGTATTTTTTTGCTTTTTTTGAATCAGTAGGTCCTAAAACGTCGAGAAATGTCAAAAAAAGTGGGGGTAAGAATTTCACTTTTGGCTCATGAATGTATACTTAGTTTTTTTCAAAACCGAAGTAATATTAAATGATCGGGTAGCCTCAATTTAATATAATATTTTAATTATTTCAAGAATTGGAGGATTGGATTTGGAGAATTGGAATTAATTGCTTAGTGGAAAATAATAACATAAAAACTGCCAGAGCAGAAATTAGTTAAGAAGTACAGTCAGTGCCTGATCAGTCCAGCAAGGACAACAACTATTAGGGCAATCTGAAGTGGACCTGTTCGGGACCTGATTTAGAATATAATTTTACGGTTAACCTTATTTGAATATATCCGTCTCTGATATGGTTTTTCGTATTTGACCCCTAGTTGGGTAATCTGATCAGAGCCTGATACGAAACACCTTAATAGGGTCTGCTTTATTTTTCCTGGTCTAAGTCGTATTTCATTTGATAAAATCTCATTTAATCAAAAAAGATAGTGTAGTAATCAGTATAGAACCCGATCCGATTATCCCAATTATGACTCATGATCAACGCCAAATCCGCCAAATTAGTGCCCGATCCGACTGTCCCAATCAAGGCATGATAGGGCAAGCTTTACACTCATGATCAACGCCTGATCCGAACTAGGGCAAACCTGTCCTATTTGAGCTCTGGCAAATTTCTGCTCAAATGGACGTACATTGAATAGTGATGCTACATTGATGGTAAAATATTCAATTAATAAAAAATGGATAATCCACCCACGTCCACTTTGATTTTTAAATATAGTTATTGATTTGGTTGGTGCCGCCTCTAGTCTATATTAAATTATAATAAACAATCAAATCAATTTCTACGTCAAGTTCACCCTGAACACTTATAACGCAATCTATTATTTTTGTGTGAATGAGCAGTCCATACGTGACCTTTTCCTTTTGTTCTATTAATCTATTACATTGGGTGATGGCCAATGGTTGACTGTTTTCCTTTGGTTTATTGAATAATTATTATGCCAACCAATTTATCTTTTTTGCAGTGGATGTTGAAAACTATGTAGGGCTCACAATTTATTCACATAGTCGCGTTCGATTTGACTGAAGCACCTCAAACAATTGCAAAATTATATGTAACTGTTAAATTAAAAAAACAGTGATTATTGATCTTTTTTCGTTGGCTAAATAAACAATATCGTTGGTCCAATAAACAATATCGTTGGTACAATAAACAATTTATTAATATTACGAATGATTTCATTTTTTTAATAAAATTGTTTATGGATCCAACGAAAAGAAGTTTATTAATAACGAACAATTTTATTGGATTTTGCCACATTTTTTTTCAGTGTACAAATGAGTTCCACGAAATATTTAATTGTTCAATTACATCAGTCGATTTCATTTTCATTGCAAATTTTTTCCCTTCGATAAGATAATGTTGTATTGCGTGGCCTAGGGGTTAGAACCCTGACCTGGAGCTCGAATTAGCCAGGTTAAACTCCTTTCTAGGTTAAATAGTTTTAAGGCAAAACATTAACAACCATCAACTACCAATTTTCTCATTAACTGATAGTCAACCAATGTGGTTGATAAATTTTGAAAAAGACTCTTAAGGGTAATCACCCATATAAAACTAATCGATTAAATTAAATTGCGTGAAGCTCGACAATAAAATTGAGTGAATTTAGATTAAAGCATATGAAGAAACACTTGTTGACAGTCTACGTCTCTATATATGAAACACAACAATCAACAATGTGGAAACTCTATATAGGGACTTAAGATGTCAGTAGAATTATTCTCATGGAGGTTTGTAAACTGACTATTAAGGTTAAACTCCATCAAGCCCGCCGATGTTAGTAGAATTACTAAGATGTTAGTAGAATTATTCTCATGGAGATTTGTAAACTGACTATTAAGGTTAAACTCCATCAAGCCCGCCGATCGTTTACTACCGGTTACAAATATAAATCTTCTTAGTAGACACAAAATTTGAGCATGAACAAACGTTTGCCAAACATTTGTAAGTTTACCATATGGAATGGTATCGAATGGTTTTAATTTTCGATTAAAACAATTTGACCTGCTTGCGAATCAAACCCTGATGGTCCAAACACACATTTTCTGTGCTGTACCTTTATCATTATACTCAATATTTTCATAGAAACGAATTACTATTAGACGGATTTCTAATTATAACATCTACTTCATTATCTGGTAAATTATATATGTTACTTTATGATGCGGGACAGATATTGAAATTTTATTTAGATTTTCACACATCATTTCCAACACAAATCATTAAAATCAAAACATTTTAAAAATTCATCTTATAATATACGAGTATGTGTATACTCATCTTAATAATTGGTTTATTTTTTTACCCTTTTCTAATAAAATAAAATATTATAAATGACCTTTCCAACTTCCAAGCATATACGTAACTTATAGATGCTGTTAAATAGAAAATATGTTGTTTTCTTAAAAATATATAAATTATAGAAGATGAAATATTATTTTATTTTACAAAAAAATAATACCGTGTCAAATGTCAGAAATATAAATAAAAAATGTAAACAATATATTTTGAAATAAATAATTAAATTTTTTGTTTCTAGAGTGACCAAAATTAATTTTTTTTCGTTCATAAGGAATTAATTTAATTACAATTTATTGTTATGATTTACTTGTCAATTGTTTTTGTTGAATTTCATAAATATAATTTTTAATTGAAACAGAAAAAAAGGTTAAAAAAATATACGTTCTATGAATAATCTTAAATAAACAAAATAAATTTAATTATATATGGGAAATTTTGAAATAATGTTGTTTTAAATTTTAATAGAAAAACGGCGATTATTGAACTACTTTATGTGACTCAATGAACAATTTATTAATATTACAAAAATATTTGTATAATCTAACAAATTTAGTCGATGAGCTCACGAAAGCAGTTCTGCTTCTAGGCCAGTAAAAATAGTATTTGAACAACAAAAAAATTCGTTACAGCAATCTGACAGCGGGATATTGTAGAAAAAGATATTGTAAAAGAGGCAAAAATAAATCGAACCGACTGCTGCTATCCGGGGGGGAATGGGATGGGTTTTAAGAGGTTGGAAACAGTTTTTCGTGATTACTGACCAAACCGTGCATCCTATCACAAAGAGTTTATGTAAAAGTTGTAGGGAATACTACGATTCCTCATAAAACTACGTCTCCTACAGAGTTATGTCTCACTTACTCTTTGTTACGTCTACTTTTGATAAATGGTAAAAAAATGTATACAGCTATGGAAAAAATGGCGGGAAAATTTTAAAAACCAAAAAAATAGCTTTTTTCGTGGTACTTTGCATATTTATCGTTGATTGATTGTTACTAATTAATAAAATCATTTTATTTTTTTTATGATTACGTAAACGACGATCATTCGGAGATGCATTTATGAATAATTATATGCTTTCGTTTTCGAACTTGATAAAACTTGTTCGAAGAAAGAATCAACAATTAGAATTTTAGTCGTACTAAAAATCTTTAAAATTAAATATCTCAAGAACACGAAAATTTTAGAGTAAGGATAATAACCCCAGCGCCATCTTTAAAAATGTTTTTTAAATATTTTAACTTTAAAATTAATTACAAAAACAATTATTTAATTTTTTTTAAAACGATTAACTAATCACCCATTAAACAAAAAAAAGTTTGATAAAATTGGTAAAGCTTGAGATATTTGCTTTCGAAGTTACATCGGATTGGCAGAATTATCATTTTTCTAAAATATTTAATGCTTATTTTAATTTATAATATTTGATAATTAATATATGATATGTTTTAATTTAATATGAATTTTTTATTGTAATTGAAAAGAAAATTCACTATCTAATTGATAAATTTCAGCAAAATCTGCAACTGGCATATTTTTGCTAGTAAATATTCAAATGGGTTTTTATCGTCGAACAAAACGTCTGTATGTAATTTGAGTATGTTTTGGGTAAAAGATTAAACCTACAGAAAATCCAAAAAAGCCTCATTTAGTACCTTCTTTATGACTCATTTAGTAACTTCTAAAACCAAAAAAAAAATATGGAGGAGCTGAAATCTCACAGCTCTGAGATATCAAGACTTCGGTCTGGGTTAAGGATTTTGATATAGTTTTCGGCAAAAAACTTTTATGAGGACATAGTTTTTAGTTGAAGTACATGTATTTTTCATCTCTGTTTAGAAATTTATTACAAAACTAACACGAAACATCAATACGTTGTCGGAAAATTATAACAGATCATAAATTAACATAATTTAGTGAAATGATGATATACTCAGCAAACTGCTCAAAAACCACTCCATTTAGCGTTTCGAGAAAATATTACAAAATCACAAATTCATGTTTCTTTCAAAATTCCAAAAATATTTTAAAAACTAAATAAAATCAAACTTTTTTCAAAATTCCAAAAATATTCCCAAAATTAGAATAAAATCAAATATTTAAACTTTTTCTAAATTCCAATAATATTCCAAAAATTCTTAAAAATTCAAACTTTTCCGAAATTCTAAAAATATTGCAAAAATTATTACAAAATTAAAAATTCAAACTTTTTCCAAAATTCCAAAAATTATAATAAAATCAAAAATTTAAAATTTTTCAAAATTCTAAAAATATTTCAAAAATTCTTACAAAATCAAAAATTAAAACTTTTCCCATATTACTAAAACTATTGCAAAAATTATTACAAAATCAATAATACAAACTTTTTTCAAAATTTCAAAAATATTTCAAAAACTATAACAAATTCAAAAATTTCCAGGTCCAATTTCATTTGCAATTACATATACGTCATCAAAACATCTACATTTTTTTTCCCAAAAAATTGACTAAAAAAATAAATGAATCATTTTTTGACACACTTGACAACATTTTTTTGACAAACTTATAATGCAATAATCTAGTTTTTGATCTCAAATACTAATCCCTACCATCAAGATTTCTCCAAATTCAATGTTCCTAATCGTAATCACTTAAAATGAACATTTTTTAAGCCAAAAATATGAAAATTTGCTGTTTTTGACACACTTAATGATTTTTGACACACTTCCGGTACAGTTATCGAACACAGCGTCATTTCGGACCTGTCCATTGAGTATACCTATTTTAAGAAAAAAAAATTTTGAAATCCCTCTAGCGGTTTTCCGTGTAGCGTAGGTAATGACGGCCGGCAGACAGACACACATTTTTACTTCACCACAATTTTAAATTGTGTGAAGTAATGCAATCTACCGTGAAAAAAAAAATCTTACATACCCCAAATTTTATTTTTTCTTTTGTTTTGGACCATCCTCTATCTAAATAGCCAAAAAAAAATTTGGTGTACGTCTGTGTGTGGGTGGGTGGGTGGTTGGGTGGGTGGGTGAGTTTTCTGCATAGGATCTTAATGAAACTGTGGCAAATGATACAAGTTCACTTGAAAATGGAAGATCTGGATTCATTTCAAATTTGGACAAAATGGCGGGGTCTCCCGAACACCTCTAAGTTTAAATCTTGAATAACTTCTGATTCCGGGCTATGATCTTATTGAAACTTAGTATAGAAGGTTTTAGTACTGTTTCCAATATTTCTGCATACCAACTTCCGGTTTGTCACTTCCGGTTAAAAAGTTTTTTTTTCAGGTGTTTATCCCTACTGTAGCCTACAATTACGGATCGATTTTTATGAAACGTTGCGAAAAGCTTTTAAATAACATGAGAAAGATTTTATCAGCTTTTGGAGCACATTGGATAAAGGGTTGGGGCACATTGGATAAAGGGTAAATGCTGGATACAACAGGTGGTTTTTTCCACAAAGTTTTTATGTTTGTTGGGAGCATAAAACATTCATTCGTGAATGAATTTTGATGACACTTTGGAAAAAGACGCAAACATGTATGACAAAGAACTGATTAGTTTTTGAGCGATAGTGAACAAAGTGGTGGGGGGTCCCTGGAGCACCTGTTTTTTTGAAAGCTCTATAACTTCTGTACCTGATAAGCGAATTGGATGAAACTTGGTACATGAGTATGTAGTACGGTTTACAATAGTTCTGCATCCCAACTTCCGGTTTTTCACTTCCAGTAAAAAATTTTTTTTGTACTTTTTTGAAGTTTTTTCAGTGTCTTTATGTACACTACAGCCTACAATAATAAAGTGATTATGATGAAACTTATGGAATAGGGTTCCAATTAGTGTGAAAAGATAATTATCTTGTTTTGGGACACATTGATCAAAGTGGCGGGGATCTACCATACAACTGCTGACTTTTCACACTTGGTTTTTAAAGTTTGTTGGGAGCATACAGATTTCATTCATTAATCAATTTTAATGGCACTTTGAAAAAAGATAAAGACTTTATTGACAAAGAATTGACTAGTTTTTGGACAATATTGGGATAAGTGGTGGGGTCCTCCCGAACACCTGTTTATTGTTTCAATGTTTGTTGGAAGCATACAACATTCGTTCATTAAGTAATTTTGATTACACTTTGCAAAAAGATGCAAATATGTATGGCAAGGAACTGATTAATTTTTTTAGCGATAGTGAACAAAGTGGTAGGGGGTCCTCCAAGCACCTGTTATTTTGGAAGCTCAATAACTTCTGTACCTGATAATCGAGTTGGATGAAATTTGGTACATACACATTTAGTACGGTTTACAACAGTTCTGCATCCTAACTTCCGCTTTGTCACTTCCGATAAAATTTTTGTTTACTTTTTCTCGTACAACAGAATTTATGTTTGTTGGGATACTACTGGCGGCTTTAATATTTTTATTATTAGAACTACGAAGTCCATAATATTGGTTAGCTTTTAATTAAAGTATTTTATGGATATTAGCTCATTATATATCCAGAACACTATGTTTCCAGAGCTGTGGTGAAGTCAGCCTATGCATCAGCGTCGCAATATTTTTTTTGCTTTTTTAGAATCAGTAGGTCCTAAAACGTCGAGAAATGCCAAAAAAAGTAAGGGTAAGAAGTTCACTTTTGGCTCATGAATGTAATACTTAGGTCTTTCACACCGAAGTAATTAATAAAATCAGTAAACTTGGTTCTAGTGTATTGCACAAAGTACAAAAAAAAATCAAACTAATAATATATTCAAATGTCTTTTTCTCAAAAACCAAAAATAACGATTGTCTGTTTAGCAAGCTACAGACCTACAATCAGTTTGTCAATCATTTGAAAACGAAATAAAATTTAGGGGATTTTTACACTAAATTTTATTTCGTCTATTTTCGTTTTCGAATTGATTGACAAATTGATTGTAGGTCTGTAGCATACTTTAAGGATGTTTTGAGTAAATAACAAATCTGTAATATACAAAAAACATGAAAGAAAACAAAAAGGTATTTTTTGAGATCGCCATATTTGAAGAATAAAATTTACTTTTTTGTTACTTAAATAAACTAAAAGTAACGAAAGCATATAATTATTCATAATTGTATTTCCGAATGATCGTCGTTTACGTAATCATTAAAAATTTAAATGATTTTATTAATTAATAACGATTATTCAACGATAAATATACAAATTACCACGAAAAAAGCCATTTTTTCGGTTTTTTCAATTTTCCCGCCATTTTTTCCATAGCATAGCAGTATACCTTTTAATACCATAATTATCGAAAGTAGACGTAACAACGAGTAAGTGAGCTAAAACAGAACTCTGTAGGAGGCGTAGTTTTAAGAGGAATCGCAGTTAAATTTTTTTTTTTTTTAAATTAAATTTAGCAACAACGACTAAATATTTCCCTCCGAAAAAATTTCTGCCTTTTTTCAATAAATAGAGGCATCATTTGCCAACGTTTGAGCTTCATAAAATTTTTTTTACCAAAGAAAAAAAGAAAAAAATCGGTTTTTCGCTTTTTTTTCGAAAAATTTTGAGGTTAGGGTAAAAATGGTCCAAAAGATGTAGATCTTTTTATTCCCTATAACTTTTACATATAACTCTTTTTGATAGGATGCACGGTTTAGCCAGAAATCACGAAAAACTGTTTTTAACCTCTAAAAACCCACCCCATTCTTCCCCGGATAGCAGATGTCGGTTCGATTTATTTTTCCCATCTTTTACAATATCGTGTTTTACAATATCCCGCTGTCATTTTGTTAGGAGATAATTAATTCCTTAACCTGATTATTTGAATTGAATCTCGAAAGTTTGTAGGGATATTTTACCCCGTACAATCCTAATTCACTTGTGTAGTTATTATTGACTGTTTCCAATCAATTTGAAATCAATTTTACCACATAAATGTCAAGTTAATTTGTGAATCATATGAATTTTTCAATTCGAAATCAATTTTTGGGTTTATATGAATAAACCTTACAGTTATTTTTTTAATAAAAACAACTTTTATCTCTAAACGTGTTTCGGTTGGGATTCGAACTCATAACCTTATCAATACCAACTAAGTTCAAATCCTTTGGTAGACACGCTATCAACTGCCCCAACGGCGTCGATGGTTAGAAACATTTTAATTATGATGTTATATCTCTTTTTTTCCTAATGAAAAACTATTTGTCATACTTCACGGGCAAAAAAGTTAGTTTATTATATAGGTTTAATTCGTCTTTCGACAGGGTTTGTATTTTGTTAGGAGATAATTAATACCTTAACCTTGCTGTCAGTTTCCTCTAACGAATTATTTTTTTTTTCTAATTTTTTCTCCTATTATTACTGGCCTATTATTCTATTACTTTTATTTTTACAAAACAAACAAAAAATTAGTAAGTATCCTTAAATATTGTACAAATCAACTTCTGTTGGAACATTAATTTATTTTATTTTTCAAAAAAAAAATCTGAAGAAAATGATTGTCTATACTGTTAACTATATATATGAATCATCTCAAATCTTGTAATTATTCATCACAAAATAAACAAATTTTAGTTTTTGCTTAAATAAATAAACTCTTTGATTTATGAGGATAATTTTTTTTTTATTGCCCATTTATGGGCGTTATCGATAGTAATTAAGGGTTTCAAAATAAAAACTTTATTTAATTGCTTTTTGAATAATGTCAAATGTATATGATTAGTCATCCGTTATGCAAAATTAATCCTCTTAAAAATTCAAGGACAATTTGTTTGGTTGCGGCAACATTTTTACGAAAATTTTAATTGTTTATAGATGTTTATTTTATTTAATGTAGGTTGCTGGATTCACAAGATTGGGTTTGGGAGCATTTACATCAAACCTGGATACCTGATTTTTGATAGTGGCAACAAGCACGCGGAAATTTTCTCTTCTATTAATGAAAAAAATCAAACGCTGCTTAAAGCAAAAAAACGCCGAGATGAACATTAGAGAATGGAAGGTTTTAAGAAATCGGGATAAAGGCACGGACCAAATCTTAAGTTAAGGAATCGACGGAAGGATAAAGTTTATCTCTATATGGACAATGGAAGACAACGTCAGTGCTGGTATAAACAGACAAAAAGAGGCTATCGTGATCTAGAGAAAGATACCTACCCATAACGAAGTTCATGGTTGATGAGATCCAGGGGGAGGAGAGGCTGTTAATGGCAGACGGCAGGAAACCTGCGCGTGCCTTGGTGAATATTTACCTCGCCATAGCAGCATCAACTGTGTTGGCTAGGACATTCACTACGAAACTCGGACTTACGCTGATACACTAACCTTGGCTTCACAACAAACAGGGTGAGGGACCTGGCAAACAGCAAGGCGAAGGGAGTAATGGTATACTAATTGCAACTGAGTGAATATTGATTAGGAAAACATTTAATTATTTTTGTCTTTCAGATTTCCTTACCAGGGACCTGTTGGCCTGGTGGCATCGGTTAGCTTTGCAGGAGAAGGGATACTGCAGGTACCACTCTTAGAGGCACTGTTGGTAGAATGCAATGAAATCAAGATTGGAGTGTTGCATCTGATTCCGTTCTGACTCTCTAAGAGTCCGTTCAAAATCGTACTATACGAATTGTGTGTGATCGAAATTTAACAACAAATTTTGATTCTCCATTTTATTTTGGTACCCCTCTCACCTCTCACCAGATTATAAAAAAGTTACTTATTTTCAACCTTGGAAAACCACAACATCACGTATTCAAATAATTAAATTTATGTATTAATTTATAGTTAAAAGATCTATAATGAAAAGCTAAATTTTTTTGTATGTATATATCATGAAAAGGATGTTGATCAAAACCTATCCTTTTCAAATAGAGGCACGTGTTTATTTATATTCAATAATATATTTTATTTTAACGCCTGCTAAGGATGTTTATGTTGCAAAATTAAACTATATGTATACAATTTTCTTTTGTTTATTTTGATCCTTAAATAACGTCTCTAAAGATTTTAGGTATGAAGTGTTTGTATAATTGATTGTTTAAAAAGGACGGATAAAGGTTTATATTTCATAATTCTATATATGCAAGGTTAATTTTTAAACGTTGTTCGATGTTTGTTTGTGAAACCATGATTGAATCTGCTTTGAAATTTTCTTAAAGTAACGAAATGATTCGCCATCGGATTTCACAAAAACAGTTTTGTTACTAAAAGCCACAAACACAAAATGTTATCAATATGTATTACAAATCTATGATATTTAGAAAACAAAACTAAAAACCTTAACAAACAAATATTTGACATTTCTAAATATATGTTTTCTTTTAAATGACCAAATAACGAAAATAAACATTCCAAACCTATAACATCAAAATAAACTTAAATCCTAAAATAAAACAAGAAAAGGAAAAGACAAGCATAAACTATGCGGAAATCATAATTTGAGTTAGTCACTTATGTATCCGATCAAAACATCTTTCTTTGTTTTTAAACTTTTATTACTGGAAAGTTAAATAAAACAATTATAATAAACAAAATGTTGAGGTTATGTTAAATAGTTAAGGGTATTCAATTGAGGTGAGAGATTATGATAGGGCTAATAAAACCTTTTTTTGTTGTTTATAAAATTAGATTTGTTTTAAGAGAATAACAAGTTTTTTCCAGTTACATATTTTTCTTACAAAATGAATCAGACAAAACTAAGAAATTTTATTGTTTTATTGTTCCGGTGTTGGCTGTTTGTTTAATTTCTTTGTGTTCATTGTTTTTGAACAGGAGATTTTTCTCATATAAATTTTTAGACTATATGACGTTAAACTAACGTCGGTGTTCTAATCATGCGAGTACTCCAAATAACATGTGGAAGCGTTAATAGTTTACAAATGCAAATTTCTATACAGGATCGTATTCTCACAAACTACTGCAACACAGAATATACTGTCTAAACCACGTCTAGAAACCTCAGACTCCTCAATACATTCAAAAAATAATTGGCTTCATATCAATTTATATTCGCCCCTGTATGAAGGACTATTGACAAGATTGGGGCTACTAATAAATATAAGCACGTTATCAAAATTGTGGATGATCGAAATTTGACATTAAATCATGGTTTATGCAACCCCAAGTAGGTTTTGCCAGACATTGACATACGGCCAAGCACTGGTCCATTAATGGTTAACAGTACTTGGCTATTGTTACTGGGCCAATACTAGAACCAATCATCGAAGGATCTATGGTTTGCAGAAAATAGCCAGTATATTGTTACCTTTGAATGGCCAAGCACTGGCCCATGAACGGTAAATATTACTTGGCTATTGTTATTGGGCCAGTACTGTAGCCATGAATTTGCCGATCTGTCATTTTTTTTAAATTTCACTAGAGTATTATCCCTTTTAGAAATACATAGTTTGAAAATTTTCACATATAGTTTAGTTATCGCCTTGTCGGTTGAAAGACTATGGTAATTTAGAAAAGGTTGGTATATGTTTTAATTTATTTTAATTATTTTGTAAATAATTTATTTTAATTTATGCATAAAAAAATTATTTTATATTTTTTTAATGGCGGAGTACTGGCGGAGTCAGGGCGGAGTTTGCCATTACTCAGCCATTCCTGCAACTGAACCAGTTGTATGGGGAGTTTTGAATTTTTTCCGTCATTTTTATTTTATTTTAAATTAGTTTGTATTTAATTTATTTAAATTTACATATGATAATAATGTATATTTTTTTTAACGGCCCAGTCATGGTGGCCAGTATTTGGCCCAAGAATGGCAACCATTTATTGTCCGAAGTTATCATCCAGTAAAATTATGTTAATGGCCCTGTCGTGGTTGCCAGTACTCGCCAATTGCTGCATTACTGGCTGCCAGTAAGGGACCATTACTGGACCAGTTGTACAACCTTGTATGGGAAGTTATCATCCAGTAAAATTATGTTAATGGCCCAGCCGTGGTTGCCAGTACCCGCCCATTGCTGCATTACTTGCTGCAAGTAATGACCATTACTGGACCATTTGTACAACCTTCTATGGGAAACGATGAACTAAACTGGAATATTGGAGCCATTAAATTAAATCACATCTTAAGAAAATGTTTGCTAGAAGACCATACAAACAGGAAGCATTGCTAACATTTTGATGGTCGATATAGAGTAGTGTTTCTCAATCGGTGGTCCGCGAAGTTCATTTATATTTATTACGCAAAATATTACGTATGTATTTACAAAGTAACAATTTTATTTTCGCTTTCGCGCTTTTTTCACTCCTCGAATGTGAATACTACAAATTAAACTTTTTTCCTACGATAGCATAATAATAATTCTATTTTCATGCAGGATTAATTCCTTGTGAAAATTTTATTTTCAGTTATTGCAAAATTATTTTCGCTAAAAGGACCCATCCCATACACGATCAGTTTTGAATGACAAAGGGGCATTCTAAATCAGGCGTACAAGATTGTCTCTTAAAAGGGTACTTTAAATCAGGCACGGAATAGGCCAACATCAGATTGCCCTATTAGCCCTTTCTGAACTGACCAGGCCATGATCACGCCCATTCAGGTTTTTCCTAACTAATTTCTGCTCGAGACGTTTTGCTCACGAAAAAACAGTAATGTACTATATATTTTTAATATTTTTTTGACTCGTAAAGCTAAAATTTTTATTTTATTTTATTTCACTCTTTTGGAGTTGACTTGATTATTTTCTTTCATTCCATATTCAGAGAAAAAAAAATTAGTGCTCTTTCTAATATTGCTTTTTTGTAGTTACACTAACACTAAAAATAATTTATTTTAAAAAAATAAAAAAGAACGAACAAAATTGATTTATTTTTTAATTCTTGTTTAACTACCATCAACATTTTATATTTTGTCAGTTAAAAATATTACCTGTCGATGATCTCCATCAGATTGAAACGCGTAGTAGTTAAATAAAAATTTAAAACTGTATCAATTTTGTTCAATCATAATTAAAATGGATAAATTCACGTCACTCCGAAAATGGTTTTCATAGTACAATTTCGTCATTTTTTTTATTTATTTTAATAACAATTCTTGCAAAATTGGACAAACCATTCAGAAAAATAATCTATTTTTATTTTTAATACAAAGTAAAGCATCAAATTTGACGCAAAAATTAAATGTGTGAGTATTTGAAAAAACAAATTGTCCGTTTCATTTTTTTGACAAGGTTTGATTTTTTGAAAGAGTAACATGTATTAATTTAAATTAAATTATTTTAAAATTCATTGGCATAACAAGTAAAACGAATACAAAATCTAAAATTCATTATTACATTTTTTTGTACCATTAATTCCAAATAACATAAATTTGATTCAATTTCGATGCTTATTTGTTTAGTATTTTGAAAATGAAATGACCTACAATGCAAGAGAATTGAGGAAAAAAAATAATTGTTTTCAGAATGTAATTTAATTCAATTTTATCATAGTAATCTTTGCTTTTTTAATATTCGATAGAGGGACATGCGAATTAGTTTGAATTTATTGTTTTTATATAATCAGAGCGAAAATGTTTTTTTTAATTTTTTTATGAAATACAATCAAATTGTATTTCATAAAATGTAATTGTCTTTTATGAAATATAATAGAATATTACGTTGAAGCAAGAAAGATAGGGATGGTTTAAAATATAGCCACAATCATAGAGCTAACCGCCAACCGCTAGCCAACCGCTAAATTTTTTGGTATTTGGTAAACACGCGTTTGATGGCACAAATTTTAAAAATTGTCAAGCCAATTTAAAATTATATAGACGAACGAAGAGCAGATGGAGTAAAATGCTGAACCATTTTTCACGTTTTCATTAAGCTGCTAGCCAAAGTCAACTCTTTCTGAGAGCACCAGTGAGATTTCCGGCAAGGATTGTTAAAAAAAGTTGTTGTTATTACCTTCGAAAGTGAACCTAACCTCAAACTAAACCCCGACGACAATGGGACACGATATGCTGCGAGAGACTGTGATGAATATTCGTAACATATTATTTCGGTAAAAGGTGTTTGTGAATTTTTTTTAACTCACTCATCTTCTATAATCTAGAGTTTGTCGTAAACCTTGAAGAGGCTCTAAACTGTTTACGGATGTTAAAACTAAACTAAAAAAAAACAAATAATTCCAATTTCAAAGCCTTTATCTTACTCTTTACAAAAAAAAACAAATATAATAAAATTATGTGGCACATTAATGTAAATCCTTTGAGATTTCAAAGGTGATCTTAAACATCGTGGGATTTTTCATCCAAACAATATTTGCGTTTTAATATTTATTTTTTTTTATAACCAAAATAATTTTGAACAGAAAACAAAAATCTTTTCCTTATATATAATTATGTTCACACGACATTAATTTTTTCTTTAATTTATAGAAGAAACATTTCGTTTTACAAACGAAAAAAAAAAATTTTAGTTTAACAAGTGAAAACTATTAATAAAAAATGAAGCAGAAAATTATTTTTTTGTTTTTAAATTAGAAAATTTAAACACTTTCTCTAGTGCTACAAGGGAGAGTTCATAAGTAAAAAAAACAATATCTGAAAAATAAAAGCTGGATTTGAATAAAGAAGAAATTCTTTCAATATATGTTATGGCTACCCTCGTTTTTAGGATTACAAATTTGATACTCGTCAACCAAAACAAAAATTAGATTAAGAAATATGAAACTTTCTTAGAAGTTGATATATTTATTATGATCTTAGTTTTTTTATTTTTTCAAAAGGATAACTTAAACTTTTGTATCCTTTGATTTATTTTTTTTAATTTATACAACAAACAAAATTTTTCTTGTTTTATTTTTAAATTTATTTGTCCACACTTTTTCACTTAATTTTATGTATTATGAAAATAAACTTTCATATTCCCTTCGATATTGTTGTGACAATAAATCACTTGTTACAAAATTATGAATCTTTAATTTGAACAATGTTGTAAGGAAAATTAATTATGAATTTTTATTACTAATATATTGTTTTATAAAATAATTAAAATGTTGTTAGAGTTAGGATGAAATTGTAAAAATGAATATATTTTTATTACTTAGAAATGCGTTTTTAAATGAACACTAAATAAAATGTATTTTCAATGAATTATTAAAAAGAAATATAAAAAACATAAAAAGAAGTATCATATTTTTATTTGATTTTATGTCGTAAAAATAATTCAGAAACATAACTGTAATTATTGAAGTCCCAAAGGGTCTATAAGGAAAGGAGAAAGTATATAGAAAAAAATGAATATTCGACGGTTAATTTATATAATACGCGTGGAAAAATGATAAAAAACGAAATGCTAGTAAACCAACGGTTTTAGAAACACTTAATTGAACCATTGATTATCGAACATATACAACAAATGGTTTTCAACAATGGACATCAGAAACCATAACCAAACTGATTTTTATGCAGCAGAAACAGAACAAGAAAACTTCTAAAGAAAAAATAAATGCGAAAATATGAAGTGCTGTATCCCAAAAATCAACCTACTCGGACCCTTTCCACGCAAGATCTACGACCATCACAAATTACAAAAGCCGTTCAACTGACAGCTTTGTTTATCATATATGTACACTGATATCAAATTCAACATGACGTTCGATCATCATTTGCATCAATATACAAAACATTGAAATTGAAATTTGTGATTAGATTTATTTCCATCGAAAAATTTGTCAATAGTTTTTTAAAGTTATATTAATATATGTTAGTTTGTTATCAAAAATCGTTTTGAATTCCAACTATTTCGCAACAAAAACATGAACTTGTTGGCGATTCATATTCCAGTATCGTTATCAATCCTTTTCATACGGTTTCCAAGAAATTCTAAATATCTGACATTAATGAATATTGCTAATAATAGAATATTTAGATAAAAATTAAACAAAATTCATTTCCTGTTAATAGGTAGAATAATAATTTGATTACCAATGATGCTTTGGCAGAGATGATGACTACGTTTCGAAATAAAAAAATTATCACTTCAAAAATTTCCAAAAGGTTTACACATTTTATCAAAAACAATACAAATTTTAAATAGTTGATAAACTAGATTTCCGTTTTAAACAACCAAATAGTATATTTTCCTACAAGAGATGAAAACATTGTTTTTTTCGTGAGAAACATTTGTTTACGACATGTTTACGAACGAAAAACGTTTTTTCTTGCGTAGGAAACACAATTTTTTCTATGATTTATATATACAATCGATATTTACTATAAATTATAAAATTAGAAATCGACAACATAACATTAAAAATTCATATTCAATTTTTGCATTCAATTTTTGCATGGAAAATACCATAGCAACTACAATTTGTTATTCTTTTTACACTGGTGGAAAAAGATCCCATTTTCACAGGGCAATAAACGTGAAAAAGTTATTTTAACATTAGGCCATTTGAACTTTCGTCTGATGAAGATATATTGTTAATTTATTTCAGAGTTATTTATGTAAATGCAAATGGTTGACTGTAACGTTTCTATTTCTTTTTTAGTGTTGTCTATTTCTATTAGGCATTAATAAATGTCTATTTCTATTAGGCAATATGTTTCACAACAACACATAAAAACCTTTTAAGACAAAGGTCCCACAACAACATGCGTTCTAAGGGGTTGATGGAAGTAAATATTTTTTTTAGGTTTTTTTATATTTTTTGTTAAATAATGGATAACTAAACAATAAATCTTATCATCATATAAAATATGACATAGGCCAATATTTCATAATATGATGGAGCAAATAAAAATTTGCATTTGATGACAAACGTGATCTACGCAGGTGAAAAAGTCGAGATTTGAACTTGACCATTTTTGATTTTTCTGAAGCTTGGCATATAAGTATAGTATGGACAAAATAAAAAATACTACTTATTTTAAAATTTTTTTAAAGTGCGTAGTTTGAGCATAGGGGCACCCCAACATGCATGAAAAATGAAAATTCTGCCAAATCGATGTAACTTTGAAATTAAATTGCTCAAGAACGGCTATACCGATTTCAACAAACTTTTTTCGTTTTATAGATAATTAGTTAGTCGTTTGAAAAAAATTAATTAATTGTTTTTGTAATTAGTTTTTAAATAAAAATATTAAAAAAAAATTTTTAAAGATGGCGCTAGGGTCGAACATCAATTGAAATTTAATTAATTTTTTTCTTGAAAATAGTTCAGTCCTTACTCTAAAATATTCCAAATTTACAAAGAGGCGTTAATTCGTGTTCTTGAGATATTTAATTTGAAAGATTTTAGTAGTTCGACTAAAAATTCTAATTTTTCGTAATTTTTTCAAACCTATGTTCAAACTATGCACTTTAAAAAAATTTTAAAATAAGTTGTATTTTTCATTTTGTCCATACTACTTATATGCCAATGGTCAAGTTTTTACAACTCAGTCTAGAACACGTTTTTCTTCATTAACAGATTTGCATGAGACAAAAATAAAATAGGATTGCTAAAATCCAGCTAGTGGAATATTTCTTTATCATGTGATGCACTGTTTTCCTCAATGATTACAACCCAGATATAATGTTATATGAAGGCTCGTTTCTTCGAGCAAGAAATCATCATCCGGACGATCATCAAGGAATTTTACACAGCAAGATTGAGGATGCTTATACCGTATAGGGTAGGAATACAGTTCATCCAGCAGCACCCCTAAGAAAACATTTTGGATAGTGCTAACTCACTGCTATTGCCAGTGGTATGTGATATCTTACGTTAACTCGTATGTCAATAGCAGGGACTAAAGTACGCAGGGTCTTTACACCCGTAGACTAAAAATTACAAAGTAATAAAAACTGATCCCTCCATGAAACTATGTAAGAACCTACAAAACACGTTTACACCTTCACCGTTTATCACATTTCATTTTGTTTGCTATGTGACACAAATTCATCCTCGACTTGCAGCAAAAACAAAAGTTTAAAAAAAGAATTACACCAGGATCAAAATTTCAGTCAAATTTAGATTAAACATTTAATATATTTTCACAATTATTATACCAAATAAAACTGTATACTGATATTTAAGCAACCCACTTTCATAATTATCGATGTCAAACCAAAATTTATATAGAAGAGTTGTAAACGTTTTTGTTGTTGGGAAAAACATTCAAAGTTCAATTCACTTGGCATTAGCTTGAATGATTCAGTTTATTAAAAAAGTTAATATGCCGCAGAAAATAAGTTTACCTTAGTAGTGTAGTATACCAGAAGTTAAGGTTTCCCGACAGAATTTACCGCTACCCATACAAGGTAGTACAACTGGTCCAGTAATGCCATATTACTGGCGACCAGCAATTCAACAATGGCATAGTACTGGCAACCAGGACTGTGCCATTAAGATAATTTTACTGGATGATAACTTCGGACTATAAATGGCTACTATTCATGAACCAGAGAAGACAGCCAGCGCATACAAGGTTGTACTCTTGTACAGTTGGCCGAGTATCGAACCAATAAAGATTACGATTATTGCAGTATTCGCCGAGTACAGGCAACCACGACTGGACCAATAAAAATAAGTATAAAATATTATATGTTAATTTAAATAAAATAAATACAAAATAATTAAAATAAAAATTAAAAACATATACCAATTTTATCAAAAGTCTTTGAGCTGAGAAGCCGCATAACTAAACTATATATAGGTGAAATTTTTCAAACTGTATATTTCTAAAATGGATTGCTCTAGTGAATTTTAACCAAATGACGTAGATCCGCAAATTCATCGTTGCAGTACTGGCCCAATAACAAAAGCCAATTAATGTAAACCATTAACGTGTCATTGCTTGGCTTGACCATTTAAAGTAAAGTGTGCAGGCTATTTTTTATAATTCGTAGATCGGCCGATCCAAGGTTTCAGTAAGGGCCCTATAACAATAGCGAAGTACTGTTTACGATTCATAAGCCAGTTTTTGGCCATTCAAAGGTATATATACTGGCTCTGTTGTGTAAACATCTGCCGATGAATGGTTCTAGCACTGGCCCAATAACAATAACCAAGTACTGTTAACCATTAATGGGCCAGTTTTTGTCCGTACTGCTGGCTCTGAAAAACCCTGCTTGGGTACCATCGAGTCTTTGGCGATCGTGGTACGAAATGTGCTGCTTTAAATTATATCGTGTCATTCGAATGATACGGCAACCGATAGAATTTACACTAGCAGCCACTTATTGATGGAATGTTACAAAATTCAAATTCATAATTATTACGAGAGCATGTGTCAGTAATCCCTAAGTTTTTTAAATACGCTGCTCCAAATAAACTACATGTTCTATCTGCTGATGATGGAACACGTATATATTGGAACATTAAAAAAAATTACTTAAGCCATGCCTATAGTTCGCAGAAAGAAACCTGGATATTTATCTTTTTATATTTAAGTTTCCATGAGTAAGCCCATAATGATTGTAATTTACGTAAATATCATTCGATCTCAAAAATAGAAGTTTGGTACTCAAACACGTCATTGAGTGTAAGAGTTGTAGTAATAAAATCTTGACACTCTAACTCCAGGAATGTACTAATTGACTATAGTTTACAGCCAATTGATCCAATTTCTAAGAGTTACTCAATTGCCGAGGTATGACGCTAAAGACGATGTGGTCCATAAAATCGTCACTAACGGAAAAAATACAAAATACAAAAATTTGCTGAAAAAATACAAAATAGCAAAATAAGAATTTGAGGATTTATTCGAATTGGATCGCCACATATCATCCCTCATCTTCTTCTGTATCTTACTCTCTTCACCTGGTGCCTCAGAACACATAATTGCAGAAAATCTTTGAAGCCTACCGACGCTCTAACACGGTAACAGTGCCGGACCATTACCGGACCAACATGGTTTCACAAGGGTTTTAAAATTGATTCTATACGCTACATCCATAACGGCACAATTTGAGCCTAATGTTTTGCCAAACGTTGAGTGCATTTTTTCACCAGAGATAATCTTTTAAATAACGTTCTTCAACAGCGGGATAGGTATAAAAAGATGTAAGCTAAAGCGAAAACCGTTTGTTATACTTCGTCACTCACTGCCGACAAGTGCGATGACAACCATGAACTAGCTGTACCTCTTCACTGGTTACCACTGGTAACCTAAGTTTATTTCAGACTAAATATTAATGATATCACATTCCTCCTAACTATTATTGATATCCCAAAATTAAAAACCATAATAAAAATTTAGTAGTTTAAAATTTTTTTTTACTGTATATTGTCTGGATGTCGTCAGGTGGAGAGTGTAATTAAACTAAAAATTAACTTGTGCAAATAACATAAAAATTCGTCCCACAACTAACGGAATGTCCACTATAAAAAAATTAATTATATAGATAAGACTAGATGAAAAACATAAGTTAACTAAATCGGACATTTGTGTTTAATATTTGTACTGTTTATCTGTAAAATAAAAACCATAACAAATGTCTAAATTATTATCAAAATTCTAATTACTGATATCGGTATATGTCTATGTTAATCCTTATTTAAATTTTTTTATCTATGCAGAATACATAAAGTAAACCAAAAATAACACCAGAATGATATTAATCAGATACTGATATGATTTTCTGCTTAATATAATCATCAAACGGGGCGTACTATACAAACATTTCCAACCACCAAGAGACCACAGTTGATTTTGAAGTTTTGTGAAACAATATTTCATAACTGTGACATCTGGCAATATTATTTTTTGTTTATCAAACCGTCGAGATTTGTTAATTTTTTAAATATTTGTTGATCGATTTTATTATTTTATTTATTATATTTCTAACACGATAAGTTGACATGTTCTGCAATATATTTAAATAACTTTTCTCTCTGTTGAAACCCAACAGTGCTTTTTAAACTCTTACACATATTTTCATTTTTATTTTTCACTATTAAGTACAACATACGTTTTTTTTGTATAAATTTGCTAAGACTATTAAAATATTCAATTTTCGGGGCGGACATTTTTCACAACATAAAAAATTAAATATTTATTTTCTAGTTACTGTAATTTTTTTTTACTTATGGGATTTAAAAACATCGTAAAACATGCCTGGCAAAAGTCAAAAACAGTTTTGAGTTATTGTTGTTATTGAACAAAAAAAAACCCAAGAACCAAGACACAACTTCATCACAATCATAAATGAAAAACCACAAAAAGTTATAAAAATATGAAACGGATTAAAAACATTTGTAAAGGTAATTATAATGAGATTTATTTATTTCCGATTTTAATCCCTGGCGCTAGCTGGACTATTCATAATACTAATAATCTCTCTGCGGAAGTCTTCATAAATTTTTTTGTAATTTTCTTACAAAAAAGATTCAAAATTTTAATGCAATTTAATTTATGAGCATTTTTGAGTTTACTCAATATATAAATAACTATATATTGGCACGTTCTTTCCGATTTATTAAAAGATCATATGGCGCCCAAATTAAAAACGATTAGAGGATTACCTGAGATATAAAGAAATTTCTTAAATAAAAATTTGTTATGGTTTTTAAGGAGATTTTATGAATTAATTATACATTTAAGGAAGTTGAAGTGAATTGAACACATAAAATTAAGTTTCAATTACAGATGTTAGAAATATAATATAATTGACTTAGTACTGATAGGGTACGGATAGAGGGATAAATTATTGCACGGTTATTTAAATTTCGTTTGACGTTGAGAAAATTAGATTTTTTTGTCAATTTATGAAAACGATTTCGACTACGATTTGTTTCCTTAGCTACGGGTTTTACGGAGCGGTCGCTCTTCAATCAATTAATGCACTTTTATATACAAAGTGTAAAATATTTTTGAATCACACAAACATGAAAAAATTTAAAAAATATTAACAATAGTAGATTATACACCAAGGAGAGAAGTGCATGTTTTTCTCCCGAGGTGTGTTTTGAGACCGAGGGCGAAGTCTGAGGGCTACATATCATTGAGAGAGATGACATGCTCTCTCCCAATATACTTATCATAACATCGAAATGTTATGATAAGTATGAAATCGCATACGCAAAACTTACCAAATTAGCTTGATCATTTGCAAATTGCTTGGAGATAAAGATTTATATATTCATGAAAACGATTTTATGGGGTTGTTTGCACTTTTTTGGACAGAATGAGCGAAAGTTTAAAAATCCCATCAACAAAAAAAACTAGCTTAAATTATACTTACATAGTTGTATCATGTATGCAACAATCTTAATTTTAGAAACACAGTAATAAAATGAAATTACAAATTATCGATTCATTTATTCAAAAAACATAATACATATTACAAAAAGTCTATCATCATAACGTAAGAAATATATTTAGCATAACTATCACAAATGGATTCAAATAATCGTGACTCTTTGACATAATTCTTAAAAACACCTTTTCAATATAACAACAACAAAAAATCCAATAAACTATAACTATTGTGTTACAAAGTTGAAGTTTCTAACAAATACAATATTATTTAAGCAATAAAATAAATAAATAAATAAAAAAAGTTTGAACAATATATATACATATATACGCAGATTTACCGTAAAAATTTATGTTGAAAAAATAGAGCATTTCCGTGTTTGTTTGAATTTTTTTTTATTTTATAAACGCATATTTTTATGAATATAAGTTTTAGTTCTATTCAAACTAATTTTTAACAAAATTGAAAGTCCTATGCAAATATTTGTTTTTAGCATAAGGTAATCCAATTAGAATACGAATACATTTGTACAACCATACAGCCTACAGGCCATAATCAACTTTGTTTATCCGGAGACGAGGAAATTAAATAGCATAACTTGAACATTAACTTGAGATTCGACTTTCTTACTTCATCAGCGGACATTTGGCACACCACTGGTAGAGTGTACTGACCCGTTGACAACAAGGTATCCGATATAATATAACAAATTTTTAACACAAGAAACACATTACAAAACTAAATGGATATTGGAAATAAGGAGGACTTAGTTTAGCACTCATTTGTTATAATGACATTCGTTGAAAATATAATCAAGAACGGAAATGCACTAAACTAGCGTGTACAAAAATTAGGATCCTTTTCGCGAAAGCTTAGAAGAAAAAATAATTCTACATGTACCAATCCAAAGTTCATCCCAACTTGATGATGAAGTAGATAGAGACCATACACTTTGCGGCATTTAAAAGTACTGCAATAGCCACAAAATAACTATGCCTCAAGTATGAATTAATCTTTGGAGTTACAAGAACTGATAAAAATCAAGCCGAAGCACGAAAAATCTAGGCAATCACTAGGATGAAAAGATATTGTACAAATCTATCTCGGGAAAAAAGCAATGATCACACACTTTAGAGGGCAACGAATGATTTTAAATATATACTTGAATTACCCTGACAAAGCTTCGGTCACTACAACCTTGATGGTCCCTCGGTCACTACAAAACTGATTTACTAAAAACTAGAGTTTTCAAATTAAAATGTTTCACTTCTCAAAAATTGACAACTGATTTGATTTCATTATTGTATAATAAAATTCTTACCATGTTTAAAAATTTAATGCTTGCACTTATTTGGCATCCTGTATCTCATACAACTTCAACAAATATTCAAGCTATTTTTTCTTTACGATAACACATAACACAATATTAGTTGCAATCCGCAAAGAAACTTAACTTTACTGTTGATTTACGACTATGCTATTTTCCAATTTTTGGATATGTGAACGTTAAAAGTAAATTCCGGTAGTTCCATCCCCTATAGTCATACTTCTTTAATTTGTTATACCAATTTTTTGCAACCGTTCGATTTTTTTTTTCATTTAAATTTTTTTGATTCATTATGTATTTCCACTTAATCACATTTAATAACAGAAATTAAAATACGTTTGTGCAAACTGTATACAAAAAATATTTAAATTTTGGCTATCACTGGAATTTTTCCAACATGAACATTGCTCACTTTTATATATAATTAAATTTTTTTATTTACTCAACACAGATCATTGTATATAAATTCTTAATTTTTCTAACTTCAAAATGCAATGCATCAACTTTTATTTCTTTTCTATCGACTTTTTTTTTCAACCGTAAACCTTGCCAAATTAGCCGATTGTTTTATCGATTGGTTCTTAAACTGCTTCAGAACTCAAGTTTTAGAACAACTATATACTTATAAATTTATCGACAAGAATTTAAGCTAAAACAAATAACAACCCGTCATGAGATTTTAAATTGATTCAAAATAAAAACTAGAAATTCATGTGAGTCACTTTATCACGATCCCACAACATTGTTCTTATGATTCGATTACTAAACTTTTTATTCCTTTACTTGTTCATTCAACAATTCTTAACGAAAAACTAAATAATTATCAAACAGAAAATAACGTAGAAGTTTTACAACGAAACTATCGCATTTGGTTATCGCACCTTGTCTTATCAAAAAAAAAATTTTATCGGAACGTCATGATACTGTAATCTGCTAATGATAAGACTGCATAGTTATATTATGTAACAATAAAGAATATCAGCATTGTTTATTAATATTTGTAAGTAAAATAAACATAGATTATTTTTTAACGTTTAAATATTTAAATCAAGCGGCAAATGTGAAAAATAAAAGTGACTGTTGGTTACAGTTTGGGTTAGCATTAAAATTATTGTAATAAATATTCTTTAAACCATTTTATAAATCCAACTCATATCTAAATTTTAGTGTTTATTTTTCAAATCATATGTGGTAAATAGCAAATCCACCAATATCTTTCTATAAAAAAACAATTGAGTATAAAAACGAATTCCCAAGAAGCCCTTAAGTAATATAAATTGTAAATCATAAAAAATTCAATATTTTATTTATATATCTGTCATTTTTTCTAATCAATTTTATCGTACCCTAATATGTATTGAATAGCCGAATGAGTAGTCCAGCCGAACTTGGACTTGACTGGATTGTGTGGCATAATAAAATTTTGCTGATCACAAGGAATTATTTTCATTGGCAAACAAAATGAGATGAGACAAAACAAAACTGATAAAATTGTTTGAAATTGAAAAAATTTGGATTGATGCACAGAGTAGATGCACAACTCGAAGTGGACGTATGTTGAAAAACTTTCCATATTTGTGCTGATACGAAATCATAGGAATACATAATTCATAATATAACATAACATCCTGGGTAGGAACTGTCAATATTAAACAACGGACCAATACCGGGCCAGCATTGGCGAGCCAAGTCTTGGCTAGTTAGCTATGGTTTCAGTCTGGGCCAGTTGTAAATACACTGAACCAAGGTTCAGTTTATAAATTACGCGTTATTAACTAGTCTAATGTAGTGTTGCCAGATCGCGGGATTTTTTCCCGTTTGCGGGATATTTCATATAAAACGGGAAATCGGGTAAAATCTTGGAAAGTGCGTGATTTTTCACATTTACTAGTAGAATCGTTTTAAATTAAAACTTATTTTGAAATGGTTGCACTAACCAATTTTTTACCAGGCTTCAGAGAGATGTTGATCACCCGAAATTTTACTTAAATTCGTCTTCCAGCTATCGGCTTTAGTATTGTGGAATTTAAGCCTTCTGATGTTTAAATATTTCTTATAGGGAGATAGGTACGTTTCGATAACCTCAACGGACCACCATGTTATCTGAATTTCAGGAATATTTTGATGCTGCGAAACGGAAAATAAAATCACCTGGAACTATAAGTTGGCTCTCTATGCGCATCCATGCATTTTAAACATATTAAAAAAATTGGGATGTTTTGCATCACTATTTCATTTCTAACCAGTTGTTCACGTATCGAATGGCTATTACAATTTTAATATTTTTTGAAAATCACGAAATTAAGACATGTGCTTCTCAATTTTAATAGATTAAATGCTCCATTTTATAGCATTACTTTCTTATTCCACAAGTTGTATGAAGAATCGAGACAATAGTAATATATTGTGTAAGTGTTTAATGCAATATTTTATTTTTGAAGGAAAAGTTTACAAATTTTTGAGAAAAAAATTCATTAAAAACAAACCCGCAATACAACGTTTTATCCTTCCGATAGAGTAACATTTATTAATTTAAATTGAATTATTTTAAAATTTGTTGATAAAACAAGTAAAACGAATAAAGAAAAATAATGAATTTTATTGTATTTTTTTGAATAATTAATTCCAAACAATTAAATAAATTTGATTTAATTTCGATATTTATTTAATTATTTGGTATTTAGAAAATGAAAAGCCTATGAAAAAAACAATCTTTTAGAAATTTAATTCAATTAGATCATTAGCCTTTGCCTTTTTTTAATATTCGAGAGAGGGACATGCGCTTCTGTTTGAATTAACTGTTTTTTATATAATCAGATCGAAAATGTTTGCATTTGAATTTTTTGATAAAATAAATTTTTATAAAATAAAATAAAATTTATTTCAAATAAATTGTTGTATTGTGTTCCGCCACATTCGCGGTACAGAAAAATTTAACAGCCTTTATTGAAAGCTTGATGGGAAATTCTGAGGGATTTTTTCCTCAAAAAAAACGGGAAAAAACGGGAAAAATCGGGTATTTTCGATACGTCAACGGGAAATTGATTTTTGAAAATCAGGCATCATTGCAATGCATTGTAAACATTATGTTTATCTTTATTTTTGTATATGTTACTCTTACCACAACCTCTTTTCACACATTTCAAGGAGGTGTGGAAAAAAATTAGTTTGGTAGACCGGGTCAAAGTCTTATTTTCCAGACTTGGCCTAAGCCTGGTTTACCAGACTTGGCTCCAGGACATCAGTCCAAACTCGGGCTGTTTGAAAATGTTAAGCCTGGCCCAACCCTCAAAAGCTATGGAGCGGACTTGGCCCAGGTTTCGCCACTTAGTTTTTTCTTACACGGGATATACCATAACATAACATAATATAATATAACATAACATAACATAATATATCATAACATAACATAACATGGTATATTCCAATACCATTTCAGGAATGAAAGGAAGACAGGCAAAAGTTAAAACTCAATTTAAGCCATAATTGACATCATCAGCTGCAAAAGTTTGAAACGGTAACGTGGTTATAACGTGGTCCAGTGCTTGTGTTGCAGATAATGAAAAAGATGACAAACTCAACCTCATTCGATCTGCGAACACTTTCCACGCAAGAATGTGAGCTAAACGTGCGAGGAACGTTATAATACCAGAAATAATGCACCATATACTTAATTATTCCAAGGAACTACTTGAGATGCTCAACGAAAAAAAAACAGAAATCTGCTCAAGACTGAAAAAGAACATATATCCATCAAAACTATGAAGCATTAATCTCCAAAAGAAGGGTTCATTTGAGGACGCATTGTATAAACTTGTACACCCGAGCAGAAATTAGTTAGGGAAAACCTGAATACAGTCAGGTCGTGATCAGGGCCTGGTCAGTCCTACAAGGGCAATCTCTATTAGAGCAAGCTGATGTGGGCCTGATTTAGAATACCCTTTTAGGGTTAACCTTATTTGAATATATCCGGCCCTGATCAGGTTTTTCGTATTTGACCCCTAGCTGAAATTTAAATGGGTTAAAATTCACTAGAGTATTATCCATTTTAGAAATATATAGTTAAAATCGTTTCATGTATATTTTAGTTATAGCTTCTCGGCTGAAAGACTATAATAATAGTCATTAAGGTGGTATGTATGTTTTAATTTTTTCCATTGTAATTTTTTTATTTTGTTTTGATTAATTTATGTATATAATATATAAATATATATCAGGGTCTGGTCCGGATATCCCAATCAGGGCCTGATCCGATTATCCCAATCAGGGTCTGATCCGCTAATCCCAATCAGGACCTGATAGGGCAAAAGCGTTACACTCATGATCCTACCAATGCCTGATCCGGGTTAGGGCAAACCTGATCAGGGCCTTACTTGAGCCCTGACAAATTTCTGCTCGGGCAGTTACGGCATGGTCTCAAACGAATAAAAACCTTCCTTTCCGCTCACTTATATCACTAGTGGTCAAAAAATCAGAGATATAGGAATGAATTTGTCTAGCCATCCTTAAATAGAACAAGAAAATTATATAAGTTGATTATTTTTATAAACAGACGATATTTTTGTTAGGCTAGTTACTTGTCAACTCACCTAATAAACTATACATTTTATCGTAAGATGATGATAATTCGTATTTTTACAATCAAATAAAAACAAACTACATATTACGTTTGATTATCACACCTTACCTTATCTTAATACATTTATCACGGCGCTACGATAACATAATCTTTTAATGATAATGAATATTTGTTAAAAATTTTATTTATATTATACTTTGTGAGAGATATGTGAATCTTAATCAGGACTATTGTGAGGAGATTATTATAAAGTCACTCACTTCTATCATAAGATGATTGCTCGTTATTTTTAACAATAACCAAAGTTATAATCATAAATGTTTTTATCATTGTACTTACCAAAGTAATCCTTATTAGCCATAGTACAATATGATAAACACAAAAATAAAATTAACTAGATAAAAAAAATTATAATGTTTTTCGTTATCAAAACATAAAACGGTTTGTTATTAAAATTTGCGATAAAAAATAAAATAACAATAATGAAACAATAATATTCGATTACAATTTTATTTAGTTTTTAGTTAAAGCAGTTCACTTATAAACACTTTGAAAAACAGTTAAGTAAAATTAAATCTAACCACCACATCGATCGATAAACGTTTATTGTCTAAAGTTTCACTTTTGTGATTTAAGCTTACAATTTAACCTTAAAAACAATTTTAAAGTTTATAAATTAAAATCATTTAAAAATGCTATCAGCATAAAAAAATTATGGTTATTTGTTAATTAAAATGAATTAAATACAATAAAAATATAATTGATTTATTAAAACCGCACAAAACAATTTCTCTTCAAAGTCACAACAAAATGGCATCGGATTTATAATTTTAGTGGTTTATTTGATTGAATATAAAAATAAAAATAAAACATTTCAGTTTCCATTTTATTTAATTTAAAATAATTTTTTTTATTATGTATTATTATTTTTAGTATAAAATGTATATATTTAGTTGTTAATGTATATTTTTTATATAAATATATATATACGAAAAATAACGATTTATTTATAGTTATATGTTGGAATGGAACAGTGTCAATCTATTTTGTTAGTAAATATTTACAAATAATAAAATTATAGTTGAGCCTCAGAAATTTCAACAAAATTCTAATTTTATTATGATGATAAATTTTTGAAAAAAATTATGACAACCACTGGGTGTCCAAAAAAGTAAAGTGTTTCTTATAAAAAAAATACACAATATAGGAAGAAAGTTAAAGAAAGTCCGAATTTTAATGCGTTAGAAGTTTTACTAAAATTTTAGTGGAGGTTGATGACGGGGGCTTTTCATCAAAACGTTGAAAGCAAACAAAAACTTTTATAACAACTTAAACTGGTAATCCAAAGATGTACTTTGGTTTACGTTGAATTTGACTAAAAATTTCCACCCTGCAAAATCAATATGTTTCAGTAAGAAGACAAAGCTCATTCCACCAAATTAATGTGATATGTTGTGAAAGATGGAGCGAATAAAATCTGGTACCACAGACCACTTTCTCGAAGGAATGAAAATGGCCGGTACATACCTTTAAACTCTTTTATCTGGTACATACTCTATTTTGTTCTATTAGTTTTGGTATTTATTTCATTACACATCATAATCTACATAGATCTTAGAAAAAAGCATTTGAATATATTGAGAGAAGTTGTGAAAGTTGTATAAAGCCCGGTTTTAATATGCATAATTAAAAACCTTTGTTTTTCCATTACACTCGTTGTCATGAAAATTTTGGATTGTTTATATTAGTTTATATTATATCCACATGGAGGGTTCAGTTGTTGAGTTGTAAATCTTTTTATTTTTGATCTACGAGTGTGACGACCCCGTGTACTCCCCTCCCTGCTATTGACATACGAGTTAACGTGAGATATCATATATCACTGTCAATATCAGTGAGATATCGCTTGGCAAGGTGATATGACTGCTGGCAGATGAACGATATTAAGTCGACGGTAGGGTAATAATTTACTTTAATTGGACTTTATCAAAATATGATAATTGGACTTTATTAAATATAATATTCAAAAACTATATAATCAAACTTATATTACGCCGGTACACTGAATTTATACGACAAACTAATTAACACTTGGAAATCTCTTATATTATGAATCACAGAAAAATTGTAAAGAAACTTATTAATTGACCAACAAATAAAAATAATTTAGCTAAAAACAAATCAAAAATTATATAGATTAAAATTCAATAAAAAGCTTACATTAATTTATCTTGAATGTTGTCTTCATGTTTTATTTTACGTCTTTGTTTATCTTCTGTGATAACTCCCTTTATTAACAATTCCCCAGACATTTGATTTAAAATAGTAGGTATTGCAGTCTTCTTAAGACGTATCCTTAACGGTGAACTTCGATAGCAATTTTCCTCAAAATGCTGCGAACAAATTACATCATGTTTCTGCGGTTTCCAAGGTTTTAAATTTAGTGCTTTAACCATGCATTTAAATATTTTGTATCGGTTGGAAATCTGTGACATGTTATTTTATTTCTATTACGCTTTTCGTAACGATTTGAGTTCACACTTTTACATATACAACATTTCATAACTATTATTGTTTAATTAAATTTGCAATGTTTTCAAATTGTAAATAACTGCATGTCCAAATAAAACACAAAACGTCCAGATAACATTATTTTTTCTAAAAAAAACTTAAGCAAGTTCGACCTTTCGATTTTTTTGTGTTTGTCATATTTATATATATGAATAATTTTTTTTTGCTTAAAATCTCAATTCAAATTATCACTAAACAAATTATGGTTTTGAAATGTCACAAAATACAAACTTAATATTCTGGTATAAAATTGATATATTTTTAAACAATTTATAAATGGAAATAAATAAATATTTAATTATATAATATACTTGTCGTGGCGATAATACTTGCATAATATTTCAATCGAGTTTGTTCGATAATATTTTTAACTAAAATTTTGTTCAAATTGGCAATTTTGAATTTGTTTTTTTATTGGAGTTTATAAAAATTTAGATATTGTTGGAAGTTCGACCATAAGGCTTAGAAATAAAATAAGTTGTGCTAATTTAAGTTTGTGTTCATTTAATTATCTTAAAACCAAGTCCATCCAATCTATTCTTATTTAACTTCGCATTTAATAAGATAGATATTGTAAATATTCCAAAGATTCCAATCGTAAATATATATTTGGGACTTAGGTGCTGGTTGGAGTATTTCTGGGTGCTTCCTAACGTTAGTCTAGCTGACAATACTAATTGATTCGATCCAAACAAATTGATCGTTTATATATCATATTATCATCGATCTTCTGTTTCATTTTCTATCATTTGAGAAAAACTTGTATTTTTAATTTACTTGAACTTATTTAATTAAATCATCAAAAAAAAATGGACAGTGGTACGAATAAACGTTAACGTTTACTACAATTGAAGAAAATTAATACAATTATTATTGAATTTGAAAACTATTATTTGTAGAGTAAAAATTGAAAATAGTCCGTCGTTACAGTAGCATCCTTAATCTTAGTTATGGAGTAGTCCTTGATGATGGCACACCGCACATTAATACTTGTTCGAGTCTTCATATAACTCTATGTGGAGGCTTTAAGCATTAAAGGTGTCACATGATCAAGGAATATACAATTAGCTGGGTTATTGGCAACCCCATTTTAGTTTTGTTTCTGCAAATATGTTTTTGGAATTTATTTTTAGAAAGAAAAGAATGATATTGATTAAACGAGGGTTGCGACGTTGCAAAACGCCACAACGTAGACGCAAGGGTAGAGCCGGCAGTGACTTCAGCGGGTCAGCGATCGGTCCGCCTGAGTCACTTGTCGAGGCGCATCAGGGATTGATACAGCCCGTTTGAATGACTGGGTCGGCAAAGCCCAGGCTTCCTCATCTAGAGGAGTATGTGACGGCTGAAGATTCTGCCAACCAATGCGTGGCTCAACCTTTGCCCTCAAAGGAAGCAAATAATAATTTATTTTAAAATTCTTTTTGATATGGTAGGCTTAAGAAGCCATCCATGGGGTTTCACACCTTTAATTTAGCGTATGGTATTTTTATGACACTTTAAAAATTAAACTTAAAAATAGGTAGACTCTTCTATGAAATCTACCTTAAACATGGATACACAGTAAATGAACTTACAATCGATTTGATTGCGCGTCTTTTAGTAAAAAAATTAAAAAGTAAAATATTTGATTTAAAATGCAATATTTAAAAATATACTTTTTACTGTTTTTTTTTAATTTTTTTTTTATTTTATTAATAATAATATAAACTTCCTTATAGTAAAAAGTTGAATTTTATTTTTTATTTTATAGAATATCGATTTCGACTTACGTCATCCTCAGTTCTTAAATTATTATTCATAAAAAAATAAAAAATAAAATTCAAATTGTTACTATTAGGAAGTTTATATTATTATTAATAAAATAAAAAAAAATTAAAAATAAACAGTAAAAATTATAATTTATTGTTGTTTTTTGATTCGACCGTATTTTATTGTTTTCTTATTATTTTTGTTTCAGCATTGCGGTCATATGGAGAGTAAAAATAAAGTGTTTTGTTTAGGTCAATTAATAATAATTCTTGATTTCTTTATTATTTAACATAAACCAAAATTTATTCTTATCCGTTAATTCATGTATGTAGTTTATCGACGTTTCGATGTATTCTAAACATCATCATCAAGGATCTGTTTGTTCGAAATTATTATAAGATATTACTACTACATAAATGTTAAATTCTATAAATAGTTCTATGTTACTTACATAATCCACAAGATCTAACAGATAATTATTTTAGTTTATTTAATAAATTATTTTTTTCAAAAATTTTTTTGTTTTTGTAAAATTATTTTACATTTTTTTGGTTAACGAAGAATTAACAATTAAAATATAAACCGTACATTAACAAATTAGCATTGAGCAATCGGTTACATATAGAAATATTTCAATAATTTTAAATTAGTTAGCAATCATACTTCTAAGTGCATGTTTTATAATTATTTGTGCCATAAATTATTCAAAATTGTAATATGTTATTTATTTTAATCAAATCAACTTTTAATGTGTTATTTAGTTTAATCAAATCAAGTTACACAAAGAAAATTAAACCAAAAAAATGTAAAATAATTTTACAAAAACAAAAAAATTTTTGAAAAAAATAATTTATTAAATAAACTAAAATAATTATCTGTTAGATCTTGTGGATTATGTAAGTAACATAGAACTATTTATAGAATTTAACATTTATGTAGTAGTAATATCTTATAATAATTTCGAACAAACAGATCCTTGATGATGATGTTTAGAATACATCGAAACGTCGATAAACTACATACATGAATTAACGGATAAGAATAAATTTTGGTTTATGTTAAATAATAAAGAAATCAAGAATTATTATTAATTGACCTAAACAAAACACTTTATTAATTTTACTCTCCATATGACCGCAATGCTGAAACAAAAATAATAAGAAAACAAGTAAAAATTATATTTTTAAATATTGCATTTTAATTCAAAAGTGACAAAAGCACACAAACTGTGAATAATATGGAAAACCATAATAACACATATAAAATATTTGAACATTGGGCAGTACATTTGAACATTAGATGTTTATATCGAGCGAGTCTATCCATGATACTACATCGGAAGATGCCAAATGGATGTCTGAGATGTCGCCATTGTAACGTCGAATTGGACACACAGTTGCAATCTGTTTTATGGTTTGTTGTGGAGCGCCGCAGTCACACTCAGGGGACTCTGAAATGCCCCACTTGTAGAAAGAATCGGCACAACGTCCATGATTCGTTCTTATTCGGTTTAATGTAGTCCAAGTATGACGTGGCAAATCGAAACCAGGTTAGGTAGAAGTCGGGTTAGTAATAGAAAACCCATATGTGTTGTAATGATGCCAGGGGGTGTCCCAGGCATCCAAGGTATTAAAATTAGTTGCCAGCAGGTTGCTGGCAGTTTTATGTGGAGGCTTTTTTGACTTCAATCGACAACAAGTGTGGTCACCGTAATATTCGTGCAACGTGATGTTGTTGGTTACCTTTTTATGTTCACGCATGAGAGCATGCGAGCGTCTGAGTGCAGGTGGAGCGATATTGCTTAATACAAGCAGCCAAGATAAAGGGGTGGATCTGATAGTACCACTTATAGTACGCATCGTGGCATGCAGCTGGCAGTCAACTTTTTGAGTATGTGTGCTATTCAACCAGACTGGTGCGCGAGCAGTTGTGCGGAGGGTAGCTGGAGTAGCACCCCATGTCGAGCCTGCCAGTTTGTGCAATATATTGTTTCTTGTTTTAAGTTTTTTTGGCGTATTTTCTAGGTGGAGTTTAAAAGAAAGAGTTCTATCGAGAGTAATTTCCAGGTACTTTGGCTGTTGATTGTATTTAATGACAGTGCCGTTAAATAGCACTGATAGTTCGTGTTTTGCCAGTTTGTTGTTTAAGTGGAAACAGGAGCTCTCGACTATGCCTTAGGATATGAGATCGACCTAACGATCGGGATTGGCTTCCTCTTATATTCGAAGGAGTTTTGGGGTGTGGAGGAGGGTTTGTTTTTGTGAAAGCACCTTATGTGCTCGCCAGTAGTACAAATTTTCAACAACTCAGACTATTTCAATGAAGATAAGTGGGGTTTGTAAAATTGGTCATAAAGGGGCAAACCAAACCAGGTATATTGGTTCCCTCTTTTTGATTCCCGTAAGCAGTCAAACCAGACCAAATTTTACATGCCATTGTTGGAGAAGCCTCATGGGCGCGGGAGCTTGAGACATCTAGTCGAGGTTCATATATGCGAGACCTTTTCAATAGAGTGCGACACAGGACGGAACGTGCCAACAGGTTGGGGAATAGAGGTGATCTGCATGGAGAGTTTTAGTCTTTGCTGCAACAACAGGAGGACGGCCTCGAGAAGCAAAACGTCCCAGATATATAACAACTACCTCTATTTGACCCAATTTGACAGATCAACCCCAGTGGCGTTCGAAACCTTGAGGGATGTGATACAGGCTTTGAAGCAGCAAGCGCAGTCACACAGTTATTTATGAATGCCACAACCAAAGCAACAGGGTCCTGTGGAAACGGACTTTGCTCGGATGAATTTGAGTCCAGCCCCTGTTCAATAATCCATCGATGGCTTTGCCACCATACCAAGTTTCCACAGTTTCGAGCTAATGTTGTACCAACGTTGCCATTCGTGATATACCGAAGAGGACCAAAGAAACCATTGAGTCGTTATGACTAAAATTGTGTACCTATCTTTACTGAAGATAGTCACTCACTTGATGTTCATGAGTTTATACATCGAGTGGAAGAAGCTGCCAGGAGGGGTCGGGTGAACTGGAACGACCTTATGTCAATAGTACCTCGATACCTTAAAGCGACTGTAGATCGTTTTTATTTAGACTTGACTCAGGAGCATCAAGAAGTAACTTATCCCAAGAGAGTGACGAAGGTGTTTACGATTATTTGGTGGAAATTGGTGACCTTAACCGACTTTGGCCATAAAGAAAGAACCACAGCTGTCTTCGATTTATACAATTGCTACAAATATATGATTCCCCTTCTGGCCCAGTTGAAGAACATCGATATCTGGAGGCTTACGATGGTGGACCAACTCGAGTGATACGAAGACCTATTATGTCACCAACACCGACGTTACCGGTACCTTCACCAACTAACAATCACGTCTATTGTAATTTGTGTAAATATTTCGGCCATCAGGTTCAAGATTGTCGTCAAAAACACAAATTAAGCTATATTGTTGGAGGTGTGGTAGGCGAGATGTTATATAGCGACATTGTTCAACTTCTCATCCAGCAATGAATTTAAACTCCAGACCGGGAGTGGGGCTACCTGGAGCTGTACCCCGGGTTCAGATTTCTACAGCCCCGAGGATAAAAATAAAACAATAAATCAAATTTTGGGATATACCGATGTGCCTATTACTGTGAAAAACTCCACTAAACCTATGCGATGCCATATTGTCTAGTCTGCTAGTCTACTAGTCTATTTCTGGGAGGCTTTTGGTATCATTCCTTCCTTTGTCAGTGGACTAGCACGAGTGAAGTGTCTGATGACTCTAAGATACATGATCTTACCTCTGAGTAGTTATAGAAACTTGAAAAAGTTAAGGATTCTGTTCCGTCCTTTCAAGTCTCCGGCCTCGGAAAAACTTTTTTGACTGAACATGTCACCCTTGTTGGCGAAAATGCCCCTGTTAACCAGAAGCATTATCGCACATCCCCGGCTGTTCAACAAAAGGTCTATGCCGAACTTCACCGAATGCTGGGTAACAGAAGAGCGTAAAGGGCGTAAAAGAAGAATCTTCAAGTTCTAGGTGCTTTCCAGTTAGGTTGTCTAGATAACACGAAGTACATCTCGAACATCGATCTCAAAGATGGTTTCTGGCAAATTTCTTTATCAGAAGCATCCAGATATAAAACTTTTCACGGTACCTGGTAGACCATGGTTTCAGTTCACAGTTATCCCTCTTGAACTTTGCAATGCACCCCATACCATGTGTCGGTTGATGCATAAGGTGATACTTTATTAGTAACACAAGCACGTCTTCGGCTTTTTGAATAACTTACTGGTGGTCTCTTCAACGCTCCAGGAACATGTGGAACTTCTATCTAAAGTGTCCGAATTGTTAAAAGCGGTTGGATTGATGATTGAATTCGGCAAGAGTAAATTTGTTCTTAGAGAAGTGCGATATTTGGGTTTTCTTGTTGGTGAAGAAGGACGTAGAACCTATCCTGAAAAGATATGTGCGGTTGCCAAATATTCACCCTCCAACTACTGTAAAGCAAGTTCGACGTTTACTGGGTATGGAAGTGGTATAAGTGGGACTGTCAGAAAGTAGCTTTAAATTAGTGATTAGAGATATTACTCTTAGTATAACTTATACACAAGAAGAAAACATATGATTGGGAGTTGAATTCTTAGCATATTTATGATTAATTCAATACATAATTACATATTTATGACAAATGCAAAGAATTGCATATTGACAAGCTAAAACCGTTGCAGATAATCAAATCTGTTAGACAATTAAATCTCTTATATGGATTACCGTACATGTCAAATAACACAAGATGATGAAGATTAAAATACCACAAACCGACGAATCAAAACCTTCCAATTTTTAACGTGAAACCTCTTTTCCTTTGGTCCAACAACGACAGAGAGATTTAACCGATTCAATTTTAAAACCAGACACTAAAATGGTTGCAGCCACACTCCATCAGGGAAGGTTAGTTTAGTTAGTCGGTAAAAAGTCATCCTGGAGGTAAACTTCACATAACACGAGATATTTGAAACCACCTTAAAAGAATTGCCTTTCTGGAAAAAATATTTATTCAAGTGCTTAGTTCACGTACAGTAAAATATACCTAAGTGATATCAAAATTGCCGCATTATTGTATGTATTTCATTCATCAAAATATTATATACTATACCGAATTTAAAAATAACAAAACCAAATCAACCGACTTTTAACTGTAAATATTGCATGCTCTTAACATCATTCACTACAATTCCAAAGTATATTTTAAAAATAAATTCAATGTACAAATCGTATCATGAAACTCTCGTTTATATAAAATTAAATTATTTTCCCAGACAAATTTTCAAAAATGAAAAAAAAATCGTTTCCATTTTATAAAGAATATTTACTTAGTTTATAAGAATATCAACAACAACAAAATAATTTATTACAACAAATTAATATTTGTTCATTTATTTATTTATATAAAAAAAATTAAAAGTGGGGACTATATTTATAAAATGTAAATAGAATTTATTATGAGTTGGCTTGATAAGCGACGGAAATTTGTGTGTTGTTTGCGCTTGCCTAGTTGGATATATTTTTTTTTGTTTTTTATATTTAGTATTTACCAACAAAAACAACTATAATGTGTTACATGCTTGTTGATAATGTACAATACGTTTCAATCAAACGTACGTTTTTCATTCATCTGACCACAAAATGTTATGAATACCAACCGAAACCAAAATTTCATTTCATATTGATAAGAAAAAATTTAAAGTTTCTTTAAATTTTTTATTTGAACCATACGCAACAGAGCATACAATAATTTAGTAACGGTGATAACAGAGGTAGACTTAAACAAATTATTTTGAAATTTTAAACACTTTTGAGCACGTGTTCACAACGTAAACTCACAATCAGTGTTTGCATAATCTTTGAATAAATGCAAAATAAAACGATGTGTTGCTTAATTTTTATAATCCTTGCAAAATTTTGCTGTATTTGTCTCTCAGTTTCAATTTTATCATTATTAGAAAACAGCCCAAGTATATTGATTGATTGGAAAATCGCACAAATTCATTTAAATTATTTTTATGCTTACTTCACATTGAACTGTCGTTTTAATTATGTTTAGTCAATTGTCTGTCATGATGATTTTTGCCCTTGTTACACAAATTACTATTTTAATAACAAAAAATATATTCAACAAAAAAATGGTTCATCGCACTTTCAAATTATTTGATTCAAAAATATGACATTAAGTTAGATGTTTTTAAATTAAATGGCATTTCTAAATGATTAGTGGGTCTTTTCATGACGCTGTCGTGAACTTATAGAAATATATTCGAATTAGTGGTTGGAGGAATGTTTCACCAATATTTAAATTTTTTATAACTAATTTTCGTAGAAGTTACTATCGAAGGCGTACTATTTTTAAATTAAACCTGTGACACATGGCAATTTGGTTTTTCCTTCCTTTAAACTATTGGCATTTGTGTTTTAAAGGTAATATATTTACCATCATATATGTAGTTCATTATAATTTCACGAAATATTATTTAGCAAAATTTTTGTTGAGTAATATAAACGAACTACCAATTATACTTTTAGGAAAAAGAACATCAACCAAAAAGGATATGAATTGTTAACTGGCACTTAGCAGAGCCAATTTAGGGACATTGGACGAGCACTTAAAGATCCAATGTATGAGAAAAATAACAACAACTTTTCGACGCCAATCGCGAAACCAAAAGGTGTATAGGGAAAGAGCTGGACTGGAACAGCCGTATAATGGTCTATTCGAAGTTCTGCGACGATGTATAGAAAGTACTTCGTACTATTACAATAGATATGAACGAAAAGAATACCACCATATCGGTCGACCAATTAAAATCTGCGTATGTTATTGAAGGTTACCACCACCGTTAAACACAACGGTGGGTACATTTCCAGCAATAATGGATAGAAAAGAAAACAATTACATTGTTTAATTTCTTTACTTTTCATTGAAGGGGAGTGATGTAACGGTCTTTCATTTAAAAAAGCGATCAATTTGTAAAATCGACTAAAGCCGCAATTAGACTATTGCAGAACTCTGCAATATTTCTGCAATGGTATATTGTAAAATATTCATTGCAGAAAAGCTTAGCAGTGAACTCATTGCAAAACATTGCATTGACTCATTGCAATGTTTTGCAATGAGTTCATTGCCAAACATTTCTGTAATGAATATTTTACACACTACCATTGCAAGACTATTGCAGCAATATTGCAGAGTTCTGCAATAGTCTAATTGCGGCTTTAGTTATTAAGCACATCAATGCAAGAGATACATTAATAATTTGGTAATTAATTAATTGGTTTTAGATCGCTGATCAAAAACTCATAAAATAAAGATGAACGTGCATTATAAATATAAATAATTACACGGTATAGATAATTCTTTTAGTAAAATTTGTAAAATTATAACTAGTTTATTACAACATTGAATTATTATAAATAATTATATCTTCTTGGTAAAATTGGAATTTGTCTTGAGTTGATGCAAACTTAAGGTCTAGATTTGTTTTTTGGAGGATGGAAACCAGGATTTGTTGTTGACACGTCTTCATCAAAACCTAAAATATATCATCAACAAACAACACAAACTATTTGAAGAACCAAGCTTGTTGTAGTATTAATGACTAAACAGTACAACTTTAAATTGTATACAACATATTGAACTAAGCATCTATGTATATAAATAACAAATACTTGTGTAAAGTCAACCAACAACGAATCAATTATTATTCATATTATTTAACTAAAGCGGCATTCACTGACATCTGTTGACATAATTTAGTATTGCCGTTTTTGTGTTTAGTTTTATTGTAATGAAGTGAGATATAATTTTTGTAAACAGGAAATGATATAAATAAAATAATTAAGTTGTAATCTTTTGTTGAATACAGTTTATATATATCAGAAGTGGGATTTTTAATAATAACACGTTCTCAATCATCGCATTTATTCAAAAACATATTGGAAGAATTTATAAAAAAAAAATCAAAATTAATTTTAGTCATCGCAGTTTAAAAATAAATAATAATAAAACAAAAATGTTTTCAAATTGTCAAAGTGGTTTGCACTCGCCGTCGAATGATAATTTTAATGTCGACGACATTATATTTAATCAACAAGAAGAATGGTTAAAGAATCAACGTTTATCTCCAGAACATGCTTATCGTTCAGAATATTCTCTTCGATGTTCGATGATGTCCATTGGTATCACATTCAGAAAATAGAACACAACCTCAAAATTTTTCAGATAATTTTCAACCATCGCAACAAATACAAACTAATGCAAATTTTATAACACAGGATATTCATAACCAACCACCGATATTTAGTATGAAACATAATTTTCAACGAGTGGAGTATGGTGAACAATCTCGAACATCTCAACAAGTGCATCAAACATCATCTCCTCAACCAAATTTATATAACATTCGTCCTGAAATTCATAAAAATCAATGTCATCACAACACGCAGTTTATAAATGTCAGTCATCGAAATGATCCAAATTTGCACAGTTTTTACAATCCAGCGACAACAACAACATTACAAGAAGCTTCAACGATTAATTTTCAACCACGGGATGTAGCAGGTATAATCCCCGAATTAACAATTGATTCAGGTATTTCGGTTAAGCAATGGGTAAGACGTGTTGAACAGGTACGCAATATTTATAATATTAGTGAATTACTTTTGTTTTATGCAGCAGTCACAAAATTAAAAGGGATTGCACAATTATGGTATCAGTCTTCGGTCTTAAATGTTACCAATTGGAATGAACTACGAGCGGGTTTATTGAATGAATTTGGTACTACGCGTGATTCCGCTGAGATTCATATGTTGTTGACGAATCGAAAAAAGAAATTAAATGAATCGTTCTCTGAATATGTGTATACAATGAAATCAATTGCCAGCGAATGTCAAATGGAAGAGGATGTTATCATCCGATACATTATTTCAGGTCTCGGTGAACCTGAACTTATCCGCGCGTTAGCCCTTCATAAATTCAATAATACTTTTAGTCTACTTAAACAAATAAACTATTATGAAAGTATTATGAAACAAAATAATTTCGGCAAATTAGATAAACCTTGTAATTTTAGAAAGTCTTCTGAAACACGGCGCGAAAATGTTAGAGATAGTATTGACAGTAAAAATTTATTGAAATGTTTTCGATGTGGCAATATTGGCCATATGTCAAAACATTGTTTTCGACAAAAAATTTGTTCGTACTGCAAAAAAGAGGGACATTACGAAATTGCTTGCCCACAAAAATCAACCAACAATAAAACTTTTAATATATCGAGAGTTGAATCAGATTTTCTCGAGAATGAATATTTCAAGATTGTATTACTCGACGGTCATCCGATAAAATCTTTCATCGATTTAGGAAGCGACGTGGTATCGCTTAAATTTTCTGCGGCAAATGAGTTGGGATTCAAATGGGAAAAATTCAGTGTAAAATTAAATGGTTTTGGAAGTGGAAGTGCAATGACATTAGGAATTATAATCGATTCTACAATAACGGTTGACAATGTCAAAATTAAAGTCAATATATTTATTGTACCTGACGATGCTCAACGAGAAAAGCTAATGATAGGTAGAAGCGCATTGGACCAACCACAAATTTTAATTATCAAATCGAATAAAAAATTAGAAATTAAGGAAGTTTCGAAAAGAAAACATGACACCGGTGAGTTTATTTCTATGCAAAATTTGTATTTGGATAATGAGAATCTAGTGAGTCGCGATTCAGTAAATAATGATGATCGAAATGTCAACAATTTAAGTTTTTTAATATCAACGGATAAAGTAGGGTTAGAAAAAAATGTTTCAAATGTTAATGAAACAAGTTTAAACAGTATCAGCGAAACTAAATGCGTCGAAACGTTGTCACTGAATACACCGAGTGATGAGGTTTGTAATTTTATTGTAAACAATCCTTCGCCAGATTTGAATGAAACATTTGAGGAAAAGCAAATTAATAACATTATGATTAATGATATTCTTGAAGAATGTATGAATCCAGGGGTGGACAATCATACTAAAAATAGCATAAGACAACTAATTCTTGATTATCGTGATTGTTTTGCGACAAATATGAAAGAACTGGGAAGAACAAATCGAGCGAAAATTAAAATTCAATTAAAACAAGACGAACCAGTATCTTATCATCCCTATAGGTTATCATACGTGCAAAGACAGGTCGTTGCGAAATATATTGAAGAATTACTTGAGATTGGGGTAATTCGAAATTCTTCATCGCCATATTCTAGCCCGATCGTTATAGTCAAAAAGAAAAATGGAGAAGATCGAATATGCGTTGACTATAGACGTCTTAATGACAAAACAGTAAAGGATCGTTATCCTATGCCACAAATTGAGGATGCGTTGCATAGATTAGAGGGCATGAAATATTTTACAGTATTAGATCTTGCCTCGGGATATTACCAAATTGAAGTCGCCGAAGAATCAAAACCATTGACATCATTCGTTACACCAGATGGTCAGTACGAGTTTAATAGAATGCCATTTGGCTTGGCAAATGCTCCAGCTGTGTGCCAACGAATGATGAATGAGATAGCTCATGAAATGGGAAATAGTATAATCGTTTATTTGGACGATGTTATCGTCCCTAGTAGAACCATAGAAGAAGGGATAACTCTACTTGAAAGCTTTCTTATAAAACTTCGCGAAGCTGGTCTTACACTCAAACTGGTGAAATGCAAATTTTTGCAAAATAAGGTGGACTTTTTAGGACACGAAGTAACTGCTGAGGGAATAAGACCCGCCAACGATAAAATAGTTTGTGTTAAAAATTTCCCAGCTCCAAAGAACGTGCACGAGGTCCGACAATTTGTGGGCTTAGCGAGTTATTTCAGGAAATTTGTGCCTAGGTTTGCAGAAATTGCTGAGCCCTTGACGCGCCTCACGAAGAAAAACATTAGCTACGAATGGTCAACTGAGCAAGTAAATGCCTTTGAAAATATAAAGAGAATTCTCTGTGAACGTAATGTTCTCGTATTGTACAATCCAGAATGCGACCATGAGATACATACTGATGCCAGTGCAATTGGTTTGGCTGGTATATTATTACAAAAAGATATTGATGACAATTGGCATCCGGTAGCCTATTATAGTCGACGGACAACGGAACTGGAGCGTAAGTATCATAGCTTCGAGTTGGAGGCTTTAGCCGTCGTTGAGTCTGTAGACAGATTTCGTGTTTTCGTATTGGGCAAACCATTTACAGTTGTTACCGATTGTAACGCTTTGAGAACCTCATCCACAAAAAAAGATTTAAATGCCCGTATAGGAAGGTGGTGGCTTAGGCTTTTAGAGTATAATTTTGATATTAGACATAGAGGAGGTACACAAATGATTCATGTAGATTCATTGAGCAGGTCTCCTGTTTTGGATTCGTCAACAATTGAACCAGCGTCGTTAGATGTACTGAGAATTGAACAAGCTCTCAGTAATACTTTAAACGTCAATGTGATTGATAGCAATTGGCTCGTAACATTGCAGAAAACTGATACCAATTTAACCGCGATTAAAAATAGCTTAGATGATAAGTCAAACAAACTTTACAAAGAATATTCCATTAAAAACGATTGCTTATACCGAATTACCGACGAAGGGAGTTTATTTGTTATACCCGATGATGTACGTATAAAAGTTGTCCAAGAAGCTCATGATCAAAGAGGTCATTTTGGTCTTGAAAAAACGTTGCAAATTCTTCGAAAAACTTATTGGTTCAAAAATATGAGAGCATATGTCAAAAGATATCTGTCATCTTGCGTCGAATGTCTTTACAATAAAGAAAAAGGTGGAGCAAAGAAAATTCAACTTCATCCAATTGAAAAGGTACCTAAACCATGTCATACATGGCACGCCGATCATCTAGGACCATTTAAAAAGTCATCACGAAAAAATTCTTATGTACTAGTCATCGTTGACGCTTTTACAAAATATACACACATAAAAGCTGTAAAGAATACTACAACAAAATATGTTATTAGCACCCTGGATGAATTAACGTTACACTTCGGAACTCCGACACGTTTAGTCACCGACAGAGGTACCTGCTTCACGTCACAAGCTTTTGCTGATTATTGTATGCAGCATAACATCGAGCATATTTTAAATGCCACTGCAACTCCACGCGGCAACGGTCAAGTAGAGAGATATAACAGAACGATTTTAGCATCACTTCGAACCATGAGCGAAGACGACCAAAATTGGGACAATCAGCTGCGACGAATCCAGTGGTCCATAAACACAACTCCAAATTCTGTAACCAAGCTAACATCACATCAACTATTATATTGCTACTCGCCGAGGGATATTTTGAAAGATAAGATTTTGCTTGAACTTCAAGATTTTGACAGTAACGAATCGCCGCCGCAATCAAAGCAAAATCTATTAGAACTACGTCGTCTCGCATCCGAACGAATCCAATCAAATCAACATAAACAACAAGTGAAATTCAACCAACACCATGCAGAACCAAATATATATAAAGAAGGAGATCTTGTAGTAGTATATCGCGAGCCCGTATCAACAGGAGAAAGTAGAAAACTGCAGAGGAAATTCAGAGGACCATATAAAGTTACCCATGTTTTGCACGGTGATCGGTATCGTATTGAAGATATTGTGCCTCCAAAAGAAAAACGTCGTTTCTGTGGAGTTTTTGCTTCTGACAAAATGAAGCTTGTTGAGAGGCCTGATTATGAAGTTTTCAAAAATAACGAGGAAGAGGATTGAGGGCAATCCTGTTTTTCAGGATGGCCGAATGTAAAGTCAACCAACAACGAATCAATTATTATTCATATTATTTAAATAAAGCGGCATTCACTGACATCTGTTGACATAATTTAGTATTGCCGTTTTTGTGTTTAGTTTTATTGTAATGAAGTGAGATATAATTTTTGTAAACAGGAAATGATATAAATAAAATAATTAAGTTGTAATCTTTTGTTGAATACAGTTTATACTTGGTTACACACAATCTATTATTATATCATTTTATTATCGTTTCTCTCAATTTTTATCTCAGATGTGTCAAATAAAAATTAGTTTTTCAGTATAAGTAAAATATTACTGATTAAACAGTGTGTTGTTTAATAAATAAATCTACCGGTAAGTAATGCATGCTATAGTTATCACCTAAATTATAATCTTATTTTTGAATTAATTGTAATAATTAATCTATAAAGTTATAAACATTTAATTTTATTAGATTACGTTGTTTTGTTTAAATTTAAAGCGAAGATCAATTTCAGTTTTTATTCATGTGTCAAAAACACTGTTCTTCAAAAATAACGTTACAGTTGAACCTCAGGAGCAATTATATTTTTTTTTGTTATAAATTGGAATGAATTTGTGGTTTAAAATTTGATGCTTCGTAATAATTACACTAGATTATAGTAGAATTTTTTTGCCAGCGAATTTTTGACAGATAGGACGCAGAAAGAGATAAAAGATGAAACAAAAAGTAAAACAGAGATGAATTATTTATTTCGGGATAAATTTGTTTTCGAAACAATTATATTAGTTAAATTTCTACTCCTAGTTCGTACCATTTGTTTGTTGTGATATTTGTTTACATAGGCGTCGTTATTTTTATTATAATTATTTTTAATTATCAAAATTTTGTTATATTACCTACAAAATCATTAATATTTCTACTAGTTTTTGGTTTTCTATTATAATTGGTTGAATTTCAATAGTAATTTATAAATTTTATGCGTTTTTTTTTTGTCTATTTCAATGGAACTCCAATAGTTTTTTTTAATATTTTAATCGAGACACTGAATATTCGTGCATGTGCAAATCAATATGCGCATAACAAACAAATTTCGTGTTCGCTGGCAAAAAATTCTACTATACAAATTTTGATCTTTTTTTTTGTCTCCTTGACTAAAACCCAATTTTTCTTGTGAATTTTGACCTGCTGAACACAAATATCATATTCATTAGCTGAGGTTAGCTCTTGTTTTTGAGATATTTGCGATAGACCAATTTTTTTGGTGAAAAAAAGGTTATTCCTGTTTTTGGATGGCATATTTTACAAAACAAACAAATTCAATGTATTGTTACGATTACAGAAAATCTAGACTATTACAATTTCTTCCAGTAAAATCAAATCACAACAAAACCCAACAACAAATGAATGAAATGAATAGTGTTGTTGTTGTTGTACATATTCTTAGAATTAAGGTCAACAGAAAATAAATGATTTTATGAATCAAATCAACGTAACGTAAGATAATCGAATATTCTAATATTTTCTCAAGGTTTCTCAAAAGTGACCTCGAATTTTCTAGAAATTAAGCAGAATGGTATATAAGCGATTGCCTCTTGTAGATTAGAAATTAGTTTTATTTTAAACCTGCGATTGTGAAGATAAAATAATAAAAGTGATTTTTAAATTAGTTTTTGTGAATAAAGTTTTAAGTTTTATTGAGTAGAAATATTTTGTGTATTATTTTGAATGTTGTGTTACTGGAAATTTCTACGATAAACCGTTGGAGTTTCTGAAGCTGTTGAAGGAATATTCTAGTTAGGAATATTGTTTGCTGTCATGTTTCCTGTTATTGTGGAACAATTAAAGGGTTGAATACTTAATAAAACCTGGTGTGTTTGCTTACTAATCAGTGATCGAACTCAGAAAGAGATTGGGAATTACGTTTATCGAATTGAGAGTCGAATTGAGCCAATTCGAAGGAAGGTTGAAAAAACGTAACAGTATTAATAAAAGAAATGCATAGTAAAGATGCTAACAAACATTTTGTTCTATTTTTGTAAAAATCCATCAAGGATTCTGGAAGCAAATTTTGAAAAAATTTGAAAAAAATCAAAAATTTACGTTTTTTAAAATAAATTTTGAACAAACAATAATTGTAAATTTTTTTAATTTATTGGAGCCCGTGTTAAATTCAATTCCCTTTCTTTTAAGTTAAAAAACACGAATATTGGTGTAGGTTGTATCAAGTTATTCAGGTTTTCCCAAAAAAAATCAAAACTAAAAATTTGGGAAAAAAATTTTTTTTACTAAGAATATTTAAAATTATAATTTTTTTTTTTTTTTTTTTTTAATAAAATGTGTTGTGTAGTAGGAATTACAATATGTATCACAATAACACATAAAAACCTTTTAAGACCAAGGTCCCACAACAACATACGTTCAAAGGTGTTGATGGACGTAAATATTTCTTTTTTTGTTTTTTTATATTTTTTGTTAAAGAATGGATAACTAAACAAAAAATCCTATCACTGACAAAATATGACATAGGCCAATATTTTATGATAGAATAGAGAAAATAAAAGTAAATTAAAGAGTAAATAGCAAATTGTTACAAAAATTTGCTGAAACAAAACAAAAATGTAGTTGCCAATAATCCAGCCGGTTGCATATTCCTTGATCCTGTGACGCACCGTCTTTCTTAAAGATTAAAGCCCACACATAGTTATATGAAGGCTCGTTTCTTTAAGAAAGCAAAAGCGTCTCATCATCAAGGATTGATTGTTGGGACATCAAGGACAATCAAGGACATCAAGGACAATTGATTTATATATAAGTTGGTATACAGATTTTCGAATAAACACGGCGAGCCAGTTTAAGTTTTCCTTATTTCAACCGCGTTTATGTATTTTTCTTCTTTTTTTTGTGCCGCATCGTAAATAATATTTTACAAGTTCAGTCGTTCTCAAACATCAGTTAAGAATTTTTTTAAGATAGTACATATAGTGTAAAGTTAAATCTATTTAAATGGCTTCTCAACAAGTTATGGAATTTGCATCATACACCCTGCTAAAAAAATCACTCCATATATAAGAATTGCATACCTTCATTACTTTGGCTTAAAACTGAATGAAGATTAACCGTGGATGCCGAAAAATAATTATGCCAACTGCAGTTTAACACATTCAAGATGGTGCAATAGAGAAAATGTTCATTTAACGTTTTAACGTTGTGTTACGACCAGGTTTTGACCATAACTCGAAATTTCAACACGAAAATCTGTATAACAACTCATATTTAAATCAATTATGTTACAGAATTTAAATTATTCTTAATAAAAATTTTATTTTAAAATTTGTTTGAGTTTTTACTTTTTTTGGGAAAACCTGAATAAGTTGGTGCAACCTGCACCAATATTCGTGTTTTTGAACTTAAAAGAAAGGATATTGAATCAACTGTAGGCTCCATTAAAAAAATTTACAATCATTGTTTGTTCAAAATTTATGGCGTTGAATATAGAAAAAATTTAAAAAAAACATAAATTTTTGATTTTTCTCAACTTTTTTCTAGTATAACTTCCAGAATCCTTGATGGATTTTTTCAAAAAAAAAAAAGCTAAAAGTGTTTGTTAGTATCGTTACTATGCACTTGTTTAATTAATATATTAAATTTGTTGTTTTTGCCAACAACCGACTGTTTGATCCAAAAACCGGAATAACCTTTTTGTTCACCGAAAAAATTGTTTTTTCGCGAATATCTCAAAAACAAAAGCTAAACTAAAAAAATGAATATGATATTCGTGTTCAGCAGGTCAAAATCTATAGGAAAAGTTGGGTTTTATTTAGGGAGATTTGCTTTGTCAACTAGTGTTATCAATACAAATCAGTGATTACGGCAGTTTATCAGTTGTAATCTCCCAAGGGCGGTGATAATTGGAAATAATTTTTTGCCAAAAATTTCGAAAGCAAGTATATCGATCAATTGCTTTTATCAATACCACTTGCTTGAGGAATTTTCCAAAAAATTATGAGAATTTATCAACGAACAAGGGGAATTTGTTTAGAAAATTTTTTGCCATTTTTCATTTCAGGCCAGACGTATAAATATTTCTTATTAGTATAATTCAAATGTTATTGGTGAAATTGAATGATGTCATTACATTTTAGAGAATTTCATTGGTTTAAATTAAAATAAAACTAAGGCAAAAAATTTTCAGTAGTAATTTTCCAGGGACGGTGATATTTTGAAATAATTTTTTCCGAAAATTTCGAAAGCAAGTGGATTGGAAATAGGCCGAGGATGCCGTAAGTTTTTATCAATGCCATTTGCTTAAGGAATTTTTAGAGCAAAATTATGAAAGTTTGATAACTCTGACTGATAACGTCGAGGGAAATTCGTTTAGAAAAATTTTTGTCAACTTAAATAAATTATTGAAACAATTATCTTTTAACTTAAAGTTTTATTAATTCATATTTTTGGAAAAGAATAAAGAAAATGATCTTGAATATTTTTTCCTTTGTTTTTATTTTTTTAATAGAAATAAAAATTAATAAATCACGGAAAAGAAATAGCTAAGGGACGAAACCTAGGCCAAGCCCGCGCCACAGTTTTGGGGTTTGGGCCAGGTTTAACATTTTCATTGGCACAAGCTTGGACCAAGTTTGGACTGATGTCCTGGGGCCAAGCCTGATGTCTGGGGCCTCTTTCCATAACCTCTTTTCAATGTGTGGAAAAATATTGTAAAAAGACTAAAATATATAAAAATAAAAATAATATGGCTGGCACGTGTTTACAATGTATTAGACTGGTGAATCACGTATTATATAATAAACTAAATCTTGGACCAGTCTACACATTTACAACTGGCCCAGACTGAAACCGAAGTTAACTAGCAAAGGGTTGGCTCGCCAAAACGGGTCCGAGTTTGGTTCGTTGTTTAGAATAGGCAGCTCCCGGGATGTCTTAAAATGTATAGTTAAAAGGTAATTATTTCAATTATTTAGTTATGTTGACCAAGAAAGTTCTAAACGGATTTCCCTCGACTGGTGATAAATTCTCCTAATTGTGTAGAACATTTCTCAAGTACATGAAAAATAAACAGTATTCAAATTGACTATGGTAAAAAAAGAAAAACATTAACATTAAAAGTAGCACGTTTTTAGACATACTTTAATGATATCACCGAATTTTTATTATAGAGCAATTCCACGTCACCGCAACATCGATGTTCCCGACCCCCTCTGATTTCGATGAAATTTCATACACAGATAGTTAATGACAAAATAAAAATACTATTTCTTTCGAAAAATGAAATTTCGCTCTTTGCCACCACACAGGGTGGTGGCAAAGTTTTACGGGTTGGCGAAACATTAGTATCTTTGGCTACCGATTGCTAACGGGTGACTAAACCGATTTAAGTCATTTATAGCTCATTAGAAAGGTGATTGATAGACCTTATAAAAAAATTATTTAAAATTTTGTAGTAATTTTTTAAAACTGTCTTAAACTTAAATAATATTTTCAAAGATGGCGCTGTTGAAGGTACCCTCACTTTTACCACATTTTTTTCCAGAAAAAAAATGTTTAATTAATTTTTCGAGACGAATTCTACAAGACGAAAAAATTCGCATATGAATATCAAACACATAATTTATCGAGTGTAATTTATTCTGAATTTCAGGCGTAAGATTTCGTAAAGTTTTTGAACACTTGCCGATACCAAATGGTTTTATACAATGATATTTACTCATGTTTTTAAAAAAAAATTATTTTAACGATAATACGCTTTAAAACTTCTTTGCTAACACAACATCAATATTTTTTTTAACAAGATTGAAAAATGAATTTAGTAATGATGCTGTACGATCAAAATATCTCTAAAGACTATTCTTTTAATTACTGTGCTCTCATTTTATGACAGATATTATCATTAATAGGTAATTAAATTACGGTACTCGATTAGTTCATGCATTTAAAATTAATTTCCGACCGGTAGAAATCGGAGAAAATGCAAATTATGTAAAAAAGCATCCACACCCTCAAATACTTATCTTGTATCCTTAAAATAATTAAATGGTCAATAAATTTCTAGAAAACAAGAATTCAGGTGGTTTTAGTTAAAATAGACTGCATTGTTTAAAAAAAAAATTTGAAAAACGGAAATTAAAATTTTGTAAGAATTTTATTTTCAAAACGGGAAATTATGCCATTGGGAAACTTTCGATTTAGATTAAGAATTAATTGAGTATTTTTTCTCTGGAAAAAAATTTGATAAAAGTGAGAGTACCCTCAACAGCGCCATCTTTGAAAATTTTATTTCAGTTTAAGACAGTTTTAAAAATTTACTACAAAATTTTTAAAAAAATTTTTATAAGATCTATCAATTACCTTTCTAATGAGCTATAAATGACTTAAATCGGTTTAGTCAATCGTTAACAATCGGTAGCCAAAGATACTAATGTTTCGCCAACCTGTAAAACTTTGCCGCAACCCTGTGTCATCCCCAGAGCGAAATTTCATTTATTTTGTTATTGGCTATCTGTGTATGAAATTATCGAAATCAAAGGGGTCAGTGCGGATGCTAGAACAAATGCTGTTGCGGTGACGTGGAATTGCTCTATATTTTACAGGCTCCGTAAAGTAAAAGGAGTTTCTAAGTAACAGGCTTTGACTATATTGTGTCAAACTGACTCTGTGATTTTTTAAAAAATTTTCTGTCAATCAGCGTCGAAACGTTCAGAGTTTGTCAAACTTCCTTTCTCCGTGAATTTTTTCAAATTTTTCTGCCAATTAATTCGTTCGAAATCCAAGGGGGACCAATTTTTTTGACAATAACCAAAACCTTCGATATCATAGCCATACCGATTCACACCATTTGCAATAAACAATGAAGATTGCCATATGTAAAAAATTGGATTAGTGTTTTTGATTAAATTTTTTTTATATGGAGTCTTAGTTTTCCAGATGGCGTTATAGTGATTTTTTGAATTTTTTTTATATTGAGTTTTATTTTCAAAATGGCGCTACAAGTTCACGATTTTTTTTCTGCTAAAAAATGAGTTAGTCTTCTATATCGGGGTTTTGCAATAACTCAAAAACTGTGCATCGAAAAATTCCAAAAACAAATTCCAATTTTCATAAATTCAAGTGCTTTTTCAAATGAAACCCCATATGACCGGGTTTAAATGGTGTTTTTACCCTTTCTCATTCCCACCCCCTTAATAAATATAATTATGAGTATTTGACACTTTTCTATATTTTTCATCAAAAACTTACTAATTTTTCTATCATTGCAAATACATTTTAAGATCTTTGGTAAATTAGGTTCGGAGCTACCAGAGGAAAGAAAACAAAGAAAACGTCATTATTCAAAATTATACAAAAAACGGTGGTGTGTAAAATTCCAAAATACATTTTTTTAAATTAGTGGAACCCCTTCATATGATACCCTACTTGTCTCGATAAAAACGCTTATATTTTTTCAAAGATCGTACCCCTGTAAAATAAACGAAAACAACTTTATTTATTTTTTAACCTGTCACCTTGTGGTTAGTTAGTTTTAGGTTAGTTTTATACGCACCTCAAGTTTTTGTTCTATAGGATTTATGGTATACGAGGTAATCGATATAATGCGAAAAACACGTTTTACTCTCACCAATAGGGTTCGTTATAAAAAACGGAACCCTAAAGAGCGTAATTTTTTTAAAACAATTTGCAAAACAATTATGGAACCAATCATTTGGTGAAATATTCTATGATCATGTCCCGCGCTTCCATGTGTTATCATCATGTCCCGCAACCAAATAAATTATATATATTGGTAATTTTGCACATTTATCATATTACACCGATACCCAGCAACATTCTATGATTACAAAATTAAAGAAACACAGACAGCATCTTGAAAATGTAGCGTAACGATACTATTTATTTAGCGTATGGTTTTTGTTGTGACACATTAAAAACAAAAATAAAACTTAAAATAGGTAGATTTTTCTATGAAATCTACCTAAAACAAAACATGAATACACATTAAATGAGCTTACAATCGATTTGATTGCGTGTCTTTTAGTTAAAAATTAAAAAGTAAAATATTAACATATTTGAACATTAGATGTTTACATCGAGTGAGTCTATCCATCGGGAGTTGCCAATTGGATGTCTGAGTTGTCGCCATTGTATCGTCGAAGTGGACACACAGTTGCAATGTGTTTTATGGTTTGTTGTGGGGCTCCGCAGTCTCATTGAGAGGACTCTGAGATGCCCCACTTGTAGAAAGAATCAGCAGAACGTCCATGATTCGTTCTTATTCGGTTTAGTGTAGCCCAGGTATGACGTGACAGATCGAAACCAGGTTGGGCAGAAGGCGGGTTAGTAATAGATATTACAAAGTACTTTAGTGCGTGTTAAATAGTGTAAACTTCGTATGATCCTCATAAATTTATCAAAATGCATAATTTCACAAAATATATTTATGAAAATTCTTGTTGGAACAAGAATGGCAAATATGTAATTTCAAAATATAAACAAATATTAATTAGACCTTCAACATCAATTAACAACTTATTTTCAACAAAATAAATCTATTTTATGGGCTTACAGGTAGCAGCTAACCGAAGAAATCATAAATTAAAAAAATGACAAATGTTATTGTTCGTAAGGCAACAAAGGAAGATTTAAAAGATGTCATCGAAATGATTCAGGTAATTAAGAAAAAATATTATTTTGAGTATTTTTATGGTTTGCTTAATTTTAATCGTAAGCAATTATGAGACAAATAATTTTATTTTGTTGAACAAAACAAAACATGTTTTTAATATATGAAACTCGTTTATACGTAGTTAGGATGGCCATACATTTGTTTTGGTAGGATGGCCGTACATTTGTTTTGGATGAATAGTTATAGTTTATACTTTATACCACCCAAGCAAATTTGCTTATGTTTACTTATAAACTATTGCTCGAGAACAAAATTTATCATCAAACAACTTACTCAATAAACTACTATTATTACTTGAAAATTTTAGTTTAAATGCATTTATTTTTTGTGAATCAGAAACGTTGGTTCGATACAAAAACTATCGTGTGCTACTCGGGCTACCTAGTGGGTTTAGTCAAACTTGTGTGATAGCCTCTTAGCGCCAGTAGCACATGCAAACAAAGATTCCATTCAAACATTAGCAGCTGGTAGATGCACACATATTACTGATTGTCTGTCAAATAATGACATTTTAGTCGATCTTAAAAATAGGAAGTCAATATATTTTAAACCATCCCTATACATGTGATGCTAATAATTTTAATCCTATTTCGCTAGAGCCTAAACAGTAAAGCACCGATAATCAGAGAACTTTTTTGAAAACTTTTAATCCTTACCAAGGCACAAACTACGGCGTTCCAATAAAACACAATATAAAACATTACATTGTGACTAGCAGAAGACTAATTCATTGATCACTAGACGTTTTTAGACCGGACCAGACGATTGTTGCAAATGTAGACGGCTAAATACTGCCATCGTCATCGATAGATGCTCCTTTTCAAAAGTACAAAGTTTTTATATGCAAACAATTCAGAAAGAGGTAAAAGCACATGTTTGCGGATTTGGGCGAAACGTATTAGATTAATGGCTTCAACCCAAGCTACTTTTGTATATGAGAAATATTGGTTTTTGTAATTTTTTTTTTGTATTGTTTGTGCAATGACAAATGAAGTGAATCAAACCGAGTGTTCCAGGGGTGGTATATCCTACTTTGACTATTTGAAAGAAAGGAAACAAGGCTTAGATTAAAGTTTTATTGATTACTAAATATATTGCCTGAATTTCATAATATTAGAAATTCATTTATATTTTAAAAATATTTCTAGGAATTGGCGGATTTTCAAAAGATGCCAGATGGACCAAAATTAAAAATTGAAGGTAAAGTTTTTAGTTTTTTTTTTAATTTCCGTAAAATACAAATGTTTGCTTTACAGATTTAATACGTGATGGTGGATTTGAAGAAACAAAAAATGAAAATCCACTTTTTCATTGTTGTGTTGCTGAATTACAAACTGAAAATAATGAGCTCTCGAAAAGTATTGATCCTATGACCCGGTATGATAAGATTTATTTTATTATTTATTTTTCTTATTAACATAAATGTATATTTTATATTTACTTAATGAAAAAGCGATAAGAAATTTAAAACAGAAAAAATTATTAATTAATTTAAAATTTGTTATTGCAACTCGAAATTATTTGTTTTAATAATATATATATATTCAGAATTGTTAATTCTTCTGCCTTGTTGTAAAAATTATTAATGTATTTGAAATACACGAAATAGATCGATTTAGGTCAATTTACATAGATATCAAAGCGCCATTAGAATTACATATTATAATGTTTAAGAGAATATATTTAATAACGTTTTGCAGTTCATATTGTTTTTTTGCAAAGAGACCTTAGGCTGATCTAAGATTTTTTTATGGCTTTTGTGGGAATTACGCAAAACGGGGTTCTGAAGTCATTCTTGAAATAATTTAATACATTCAAAAGTTACAGGTTATTTTTACTTGTTGTTCTGCTTTACTTTTACAGTACAATTGTGGGTTACTCAATCTCATACAACAGCTATTCAACGCAGGATGGCAAATCTTTATTTTTAGAAGATCTTTATGTTCGTGATAAATATCGAAGATATGGTATTGGAAAAAAAATATTTATGAATGCAGTTAAAACCGCAAAAGACACAAATTGTTCACGATTAAATTTTCATGTACTAAAGTGGAATCCCGCGAAAGACTTTTATACCAAATTAGGAGCAATAAATTTAAGTCAGACAGAATATTTGGAATATTATCGAATACTATCTGGACCAATGGAAAATTTATTGAACAAAAATTGAAAATATGTATATTGCAAATATAAAACTTGATTAATTGATCGAAAGTAAAATAAATATTTGGGATAACTAAAGAATATGAATTAAAATTAATTATTTCGATTCAATAAATTGTTGTATATTTGATATGGGTTTGATATGAACTCCGAACGCTGGTACTCCCTAAATAATATGTGATTTATGTTAACAAGCTTGAATATTCCATACAGTCTACGGTATTTAAATGACCACAGAACGTAATAAATCCTTTAAAAAAAGGATACTCCAAAAATCCACAAATTCCGTAGAGCTCATGAAGGCGTCCAAAGCACTTGCAACAGATGGTCTGTTACTTATTGTGTTAAAAGACGTAGGTTCATTAGATCAATAGCCTGTGGAAGGTCGGTCGCGTAATAACTTTTCTAAATCCAGAAGCCGGGGCAGATGATTCTATAAATTATATAGAGGACTATAACTATTGTCACCGATGGCTAAACTAATAAAGTACCTCATTCTACCAAGACAGCAGAAACATCTAACGCCATAGGCTCACCTTCGACGTTCAAACACGACAACTACCCTCCATACTATTACAGACGCAATACAAAGAAGTCTGAAAAAAGAAAAAACATCCGCAATGTTCTGATCCCCTTGGATTTCTATTTCTAGCTATAATTGAAATGATCAGTCATAGCAACAATGGCTAAATTGATTCAATATAACAATGCCACAAACGATCACAAGATGGCCCCAAACAACATCAGAGTTATAAAAATAGAACTTTTATCTACAGCAACTTTTTTGTGCCAAGTCTACCACAGCAACTGATTGCCACAGAAATCGTACAATATATGAGAGACTGGATATTGAGACCTCAGGAAACACGATATTCATATAGCTAAACAACCTAAAATACTGGATGTGTCTTCGACAATATATTGACATTCGTCCCCCACGCAAAACACATCTGGAGAAGGCTACGAATGCGCAACAACGAGTTAATATCTCTAGTTGAGACAGAGATGACAAGATCAGATCACTACAACATTGATCGTTCCATTTTAAATTCTGCAGCACCCGTTTGAAAAAATTCCCATCAAAAATTTCCTAAACATATGTTATACATATTTTTAAACATATAAAAAAAACCGATACCACTAGCAGGCTGGACGAGGAAACGTACAAGGAAAATCTGAAAGAACTTGTTCAACAAAAAGCTAATTTATGTGGAATACGGTACCGCCCAAGCCAAGGTAAAATTTGAGGCGATTCGTTACATGTGGAACAGAAATCAGAACTGCAGAGTTGTGTTTTGTCAAATCGATACCCAAACTTTTCTCTGGTTTTGAATACTTTTTCTTTTACGTAGTGAATATACAAACATTGTTCTGGGTTTGAATATTCCCTCTCTGATTCTGCTCTCTAATTTGCATTGCATGTCCGCGATAGCAATAGCGGTGGTATAAGGTTACCCTCCCAACGGTTATGTTTCTCATCATTTTTTCTGATTAATTTAAAAATTTAGAAATTTAACCTGAACATCTCCATACTTCGAAATAACATGCATCAATATTTCATATTCATTATTCTTACATGTCTAATTCATACAAAAATATATTTATATTCTTGCTTTAAGAATTTTTTTAATTATATTTCAGTGTAATTGCAGGATACTCCATAACATTCCACGGTTATTCCACGTGGGAAGGTAAATCACTATGTATAGAAAATTTATTTGTTCGGGCTAAACATAGAAATACTGGTATTGGAAAAAGACTATTTTTTAATGTCGTTGAAATGGCACGACAAATGAATTGTTCAAGATTAGAATTACATATTTCAAAGAATAACTCTGCTAAAACGTTTTATGACAAATTGGGATTAATAAATTTAAGTGCGACCGAAGATTGGGAATACTTTTGTATGCTGAGTGAAACAATGGATAGTCTATTAAATGAATTAAATGACATAAATTGATTTTCTTTTAAATATTTTTAAATAAAATGAAATTATATATTTGGGATTATTGTATTAAATTTATATAGTGAAATGAGGAAATCGCAACTATATGTGTCTGCTATGTATTTAAAGGAACAGCAAAATATGTATTACATTGACAAAATTACTGTTAACATTAAATTTTTAAACGGGTTTTTATAATCTTTGACACCAATCCTTTATAATTTTGGACCTTCTTATTTTTCCAATTTTGTACAAAAGATCGAAAATTTTAAAAATCATTCAGAATTTTTGAAATATCACAGACAATTGCAGAAAAATATCACTAATCAAGGTCATACGTCACATGATCCAAGAATTGCAACTAGCTGGATTATATGGCCACTGAATTTTAGTTTTGCTCTCGCAAAGTTTTTAACGATGACAAACTAGAATGGGATCGGTGTGTAATCAATGTGAAACTGCACTAAAAGCAGTAACATACAGTTTCTAAGTACTTAATTCTCTTTTTATGCGATAGATACGTTCCTCAGAAAAATGCATAAGAAAATTCGCATAAAAAGAGAAACACTTACATTGAGATATATGTTCCATTATTTTCAAATGTCTCGCATAAAACCAAAAAATGGCATAAAAAGTCGCGATTAACACAGAAAAAGGAATTCGGCCAGACCTTATAGACCTTATAGACATATTTGAAGAACGGAATAAAATACAAATTTTACAATAAATTAAAATCATTAGGATAACAATAAGTCATTCAGTTCAGTTCAGTTAATTTCACAATGAAGTCAATAAAGTGAAATAATAAAATTTCACTTTATGAAGTCAATATGAAAATATGAAAATTTCACTTTAGTCAATAAAGGCTGAAAAAGAACACTGAACATTAACGGACAAAAACAGACTTCTCCATAAAGAACACCACAACAACGAGAAAAAACAAAATCACAAACTTCTAATGCCCAAAATACATGTGCAGAAAGTCTGCACGCAGTGCTGAATGCATATCTGCATCTAAAATAGATGTGATTTGAGTTATAAACAAAATAATTCATTTTCAAGCAAAATGTCAAAATCATCCATTTTAATCTGAATTTTCAAGTAGTTTTTTTTATTGTGGTAGCACTGCCTCTGTGCAGCGAAATTAGAATTAGAGATATCTTGCAGAATTTTTCTGTATGCAGAATTTTTCTGTATGCAGAATTTAATTGCTCTCATATAACAACACATGTTCTAATTTCGCTGCATGCAGAATTCTGCACATGTATTTGGACTATAATTCATATATGAAAAGCCGCACACAAATTGTATAGACAAACCGCATAACTTGAAAATCCCATGCATTCAAATGTGTATTCAAAGTGTATTTATATACATACAATCGCGCCAATACAATCGCGCCAATAAATAAAATTAAAAACAAATAGTCATACAGGACTAAAATAAATGTGTCTTAGTCTGGCCATTCTGGATAAAGTTACAGAGAAACTAAAAAACTAAGAGATGAAGGAATATACTCAGGTAAGAAATAATCTAATAAGAAAAATAAATTTTACAGAAAATAAACAAAACCTAAGGATACGCAGTACATTTTTGTTTGTCCTGAGACTGCTTTTGATCCAAAACGTCGAAAATGCTTGTCGAAACACTTATCGAGAAATAATTGTACACATCCCCGACATCTATTTTTATTAAATATATTTAATTTTCTCAACAAACGAATCGTAGTTCTTTATTGTGTCTTCAGCAACATTGGTGTGAATGTTTTTTAAGCCCGTCTTATACGTAGGCTCGTCAATGTTACCGATTGTTTCTAACATCTTGTAAGAAGCACTTCACAGTAGGCCTTATATCTCTAGATGGTGTACTCACGAACAAGGTATCATTGCAGGAATTTTGTTCTATATGACAGGCCCATAGATATTGTTTGGTAAGCATTTCGTCACAGACCGGCAATATGTTACGTTCTTCGTGTAGGTGATCGCGGTGGACCATCAAATGACATCCGGTTGTGGTACGCAAGGCTCCGTTCTGTGTTATTTGTAACTTATTCCAGTGAGTGTCAGCGACTTTGGGAGTCAAATCACTGGAATAAGTTACAAATAAGGCAATGATGTTAAATATACAAGGCTCCTCCAATAGTATTTCTAAATTCTGATTTATCTGGCTCAAAGTCTTCGTAAATAAACATGACATCTATCTGTGTTATTTATACAGTAGTCCTACCTACCACGATAATCAAACATTGGAAGCATTTAATTCTCTTAAAGAAATAATTGATAACATCTTCATCATCGCACCTAATCCAGTCCTCACAGAGAAATAGGGTAAAGCAATTCATGACTTTGGTAAGTCTCATGAGATTTCCGTTGATATATCTAAGGCGTTTGACAGAGAAATGCATCGGACTCTTATCAACAAATTAATTTTATTTTGAGTCTTTTTATCCTAGAGATTTTTTATAGTAGTCCTGGAGACTGAATGGTGTTGTTTCGGTTAAATTCCCAATTCAAGCCGGCGTTTTTCAGGGTTCGGTTCTTTCACCAACCCTTTTTCTGATCTTTATCGCAACGGTTTGTTATCTATCACTATAAACCCAATATATAGGTTTGCCGAAGACAGGACTATCTTCCATTCATATTAAAAGAATAAAATAACAACCACCTAGTCTAGCTACTAATCATCATCGTAGAAAGATGTTTAAATCCTTGGATGTAGATCTTGAATCAAATCTGGTGTAAACTGAACCTTGTGACATTTAATTCTAGTTTTGTCCCATAAAACCTGACTGTACAGCTCCAATGCAACGTTGTCCAGACTACCATTATTAAACTATTGAGTACTATTAAACTATTGAGCACCTTAACTATTGAGTACTAATTTCAATCACAAACAGAACTGGCATGATCATATTCGTTCCGTGGTGTAATTAGGATCCTAACGATTTGATTCCTACGTCGCAGTAAAAGTTTTAACTATCCATCTGAAATTACAACATTTATGGGTTGCAGTACAAAAAACATCTTAAAAAATTTGTATTAAAATTTGTATTTGCATTGAAGTCGATTGATTATCTAATGATAACATCAGGTATGGATTCGCTGCATCATACACAATAGCTTCATCCTTTCACATTGCGTATACTGGTGGAATCGATGGTTAAGACCCGAACTATAAAAAAAAGAGTTGTCGGTCCCGTATATAGAAATAGCGCTTTTAAAAAGATTGTAAAAAGATTTGTAAAAAGTATGTTTTATAACTCTATTACGCCATGTTGTTAAATATTTACTTATAATTAGTCTTTACTACTTGACTGGAATGCACTAATACTCTTAAAAAATCGGAGAAGTAGTCCTAGCTCCAGCGCTCCGAAGACGTACCTCGAAACCCGAAGAGTAAAAAGTACAAGCTGGTATCCCTAGTTCTATCATCTTATATATTAATACGGTAAAAAAAACTTTCTGGAGCCTAAGGCTTTTTTATTCGCTTATGGATTCGTTTCAAATTTTCACTGCTAATTGATATTAGTGTAACTTAGGTCTTAAAGATTTTTCACACAAATCGGATCATAAATAAAAAAAGTTATAGACGAATTAAAATGTATTTTTGAATTTAACGCCCCTCCCCTCCCCCCGCTATACAATATCAAATGGAATCGCCCAATCTTTTCTTTGTTTTTTTATTATTATTTTCAAATTTCAATTAAGTTTATGCATTGATTTAGGAGTGTATAGGCGTATTATTTTTCTTTGTTTTTTTATTATTATTATTAGTGAAATGAATGTTGTGAATGAATGATAATGGTGTGAGTGAGTTTATTTTTTATTATTATTATTTTTCTTTGATTTTCTTTGATTTAATTATTATGGTGTTAGTTAATGGTGAAATTAATGTTGTGAATGAACGATAACTAGGAGGGCCCGGCGTGCTAGCATATAATTCTTCCTTCAGTACCCGGAAATGCTAGCGTATAATTTTTAATTTTTCTTTTTAAATATATGAATGAAAAATAATCAAAACTCTAGCCTATCAGTTCGGATATATGAAAAATTAGCGATCAAATAAGTCAGAGATCAAAGAAGCTTACTTGAAAACTTATTTGATCGCTAATTTTTCATATATCCGAACTGATCAGCTAGAGTTCTGATTATTTTTCATTCATATATTTAAAAAGAAAAATTAAAAATTATATGCTAGCATTTCTCATTACCACTTTTTGAAATCATTGCTTCTACGTCAACAAAATGTCTACGCAAAAACTTTATTTAGAAGCGTAGCGAAGCACGCCGGGCCCTCCTAGTTAAAAAAAATACAGTAATTTTATTTTGATTTAAATAGTAATATGAAACGAACACACCACACACACACTTTTTTTAAAATTATTGTTATTTAATATGCAGTCACGTTATAGTCCCTGAGCCCACGCCGATTTCATGTGATGATTACCATATATTTTATGCTTCGTGAGGCGCCTGTCTTTGATGAGTCCGAAAACTTTTGTTCTGCCATTTTTCTCGATTCGACCGCTTTTTCGTTCGACAAGCTCCAAAAAATGCCGATATCCCGGGAACTTGTAAACTTTTTTTTATCTATGGGGGTTGGAAATTTGTTTAAGAAAACGAGGGTAACGTTATCTGACAAATTTGTCTGCTATTGTCGCGTCCGACAACCCAAACATACCAAAATGTCATCTGTCGGACTCGACAATAGCGGACACATTTTTGTCGGACAAGCTTACCCTCGTGTTGAAAAACAAATTTCCACCACCCATAGTTAAAAACAAAATTGTGGTAGCAAATTTACAAGATCGCGGGCAATCGGCGTTTTTCGGAGCTTGACGAACGAAAAAGCGGCCGAATCGAAGAAAATGGCAGAACAAAAGTTTTCGGGCTCGTCAAGGACAGGCGCCTCACGAAGTATAAAATATGTGGTAATCATCATATGAAATCGGCGTGGGCCCAGGTAAACTTGATTTCTTGTCATTTTTGACTTTGTTTAATTATTTTTTTTTTATTTTCAATTTAATTAGAACCGTCAACAAAGAAAATTGTATAAACTTAAAAAATTTCCCGGGTGTGACCACTACGGGATATATATTAAACACTTTGTAAATAGGTTTAAAATACATCAACCATGTCTTATCTACACACAAATGACACAGTTTTGAAAGCGATTAAAACTGCACTTGATGGCTGATTATGTCATACATGTTCAGGAACACCTCTTTTTTTAATCACATAAAAACAAACATAGATTATATTCTTATCGAAAGAAACTATACAAAAACATTTTTTTTGATAACAACTTGATTCATAGTTTTGAGACTAGAAAAAAATATACTTTTTCCTCTTCTAATTATCACCGTCATATTTTTCTTGGATAACTTTAATCAATTTTTTGAGATTAGATAATTTTGCATCTTTAAGTATTTTATTTTATATGTATGTATATAATATATTTATTGATAAAACATGAAAAATATATTAAAAATTGGATTTTTTTTTAACAGTTGGGAGTTGGAATTAATACCAGTTAGGAGGACGTTGGGATACTCAAAAACTGAATTTCAATCAATTTAAGGAATATTCAACATAAAGTGCATTAAGGAATTTTTGTGAAAATTAACATTCAACCATTTACCAAAAAAAAATTATACTATTTTTTTTGTCTTAATAAATTGAATAACACAAATAATATTGTTTAGCAAATAAACATAAATAGATTTAAATATTTCTTATTTGTTTATTTTATTGTCATAAAGATCAAAGTTTAGTTTTGGAAAAAATAATTTATTTAATAAATTGTTATTATTTAAACAAAAAAAAAATATTTATTAATATGTCTATAGGATTTCTGTTAACGATTTTAAATTATTTTGAGCTTTGAACTGAAAGTTTTTTTTAAATGGAATAAAAAATAAATAGAACAGATTATGTATTTTGGACTTAATCGTATGTTCATAGGGATATTATGTAATATTGTTGCGGTGCACTAAAAAATTAACAGCTTTTAAATCGAATAAAAAATAAACGTGTGATTGGGAAACTGATTGTGAAAACAATCCATTAAGATTCAACAGCAGCGTATATAAAACATTAGAAAACATTAACAAGAAAACTAGATAAAAACTAAATAAAATAAGTATTAGTATTTAGTAGAAATGGCTTCCGGCTCAAATCATTTTTTCTAAATTTTTGATTTTATACTTTAGGTCTCCTATAACTTCAAATGGCGGCTTGTAACATAAACTTCTACAAACTCTGATTTATAATGTTATACATACTATTATTGTTATCATTTCGTAAAATATTATCTTAGGTCAGTCAGTATAACTCTAAAATATATAAAACAAAAAAAAAATCCTTTTCTTTACCCATTTTAAAGGCAACCTCTATTCAAACCCTTTATTGTTACAGATTCATATAGAGCCGTTATCAAATATATAGAGAAAAAAAATATTACATATTTATTTAATTTTGTTGATAAACATATTTTTTTTTGTTAAGTTTCTTATCTCTTAAGCAAATGTAAAAAAAAAATAAAGATTATATTTTTTAGGATAGAAATAAGAAATTTAAATTATTGTAAACATTTAATGTCATGTTTTTCGCTTTTATTATACTTTTTTTCTTTATCATATAGCATGTCAATTTCAAAATTAAATGATAATCATATTTTCAAGTTGTTGAAGATTAAATGGAAGCTAGTCATAATTTCCACGAGATATTTAAAATAAAAACGAAGTGCTGTAGAAATTTATAAATATGTGAATACTTGTTGGACAGAAAAGTTGTATGTGTTTGGGTCTTCGGTCTTGGGAGATAGATTGGCAATGGTGGTAAAAATTTCGTGGTAAAAAATTTCGTTGTCGACGTCAAGTGATTGAAACAAGTAAAGGAAAACAGCTAAAGAAGCAACCAGTAAGCTACAACAAGACGCAACTAATGTCATTATTAATTGCAAAAAAATTGAGCATCAAACTGAAAAACTCGAGCATCAAACTAAAAAAATTCAATCCCGTCTGTAAATGCTTAAGACAGTTAAATATCTAGATTCTAGGCAATGACAGTAGGACGTTAAGTTAAAGTGTAAACAACAAAGTTAAAACGAAAAACAGAACTGAACCTAAATTACAGTAAGATGAACTGATTACTCAACATAAATTCTGGGTTGTCTATCGAATTTATTGTCAAATATTAAAGCCAGGTACAAGGAAAACGAACGTAAACAACATATAAAAGTTCCAAAACAAAGTGCTACGATACATTGTCAAGGCTTCGTGGTATATAATCGTGGCAATCGTGGTATATGACTTTGTAACATGGGGTTTATCGGTTTAAAAGCTCGATGCTTTGATCACTGTCGACTCTTACTGCTTCAACATGATATAAAAGCCATTCAGTCCTAGCGCTTATAAAAAAGATAATTTCTCAACACGATTGCCTGATTTTGTCCATTATAAAATAATAAGAATGCATCTACTCAGTTTGTATAACAGAACTTTGATAATCCACAAAATAACAAAAATAAGTCTGTATGGAGCCTTAATAATTACTCATTTTAGATACACTATTTGATTTAACTTATACATCTTTCCCAGTAACAATTAATTCTTTGAAAGTATTTGCTTCCGTATAAGAAAAGTCGATCATGTTTTAAAATTCCCTTTCCTCCAGAATATTCTATCAAGGCTTGAAACCACATACAACAGAAACAGAAACAGAATTCCATACAAATTTTACAGAAACAGAATTTTTTTCTGTCAAATTTGTATGAAATTCTGTTTCTGTTGTATGTGAAATGTGAATGCCCGCTTTAGACAAAATCTCAATAATTTGTATTTGCTGTTGTTGTATTTGTTTCTCAATATAACAACAAATAATATATTTGTCATTCGGTTTCTCAAAGGTGAAACAACAATTGATGATTACTGTGTATGTAATGGGGTGTTTCATTGATATTGAATATTACTTTGTGATTTAGTATAGATATATTTAAGACAATGAACTGCTTCAAATTTAAGGTCACCCAAGCAGTTGTAAGTCACTACCAAAAATAGTTCGAGATGGTGTCGCTTTCACATGAACTGCAGATCTGTATGTCATCGAAAATAGAGGCTCACGTTGATCTTAGCTCCTTACTTACTCGCGTTTCATCTTATTTTGTTAATCCCTAGTCTGTGGCAAATTACCTAGGAATTACGACTGGCTCAAAATGAAATCCTTGATCTATGTGGGTTTCTTAGGCTTTACCGCATGTGGTCGCTTCCTGGTTCAAAATCATGCGTATTACATCGATTACGTTTTAATTATTTTCTTGTCAACTGCAATGCTTGCCTCCTAAATATTTAACCTCTTCCCCGATAAATGAAACCTTGGTGGAATTTACCTTTAATCCGTTTGTTTGTACCCTTTACAGGACCTTCGCCAAGTTTCTTAAGTGCTCATCAAACACGTCTTCTAGTGCAAGGCTTTTATTAAACATTCAATTATGAAGTTGCGACTTCAACCTACCAGTAACCAGTACCAGTATCCATCAATCTTAGGCAACAGGTAGCTATCCTTCCTAGTTCTGCATTTAGCTTATAATAGTCAACACAGAATCTCAACGTTCCATCCTTCTTGCTTACACCACATATGTTTCGATTTCACTATGTTGGTTCTGACGTTTCCTTGATGTATACTGTAAAATACATATTCTACTATTCTTGTCTAAGTTCTTTTGTATATTTTTACACGATATGCCATATTTCCGCTTTTCACTATTTAGTGTTGAACGAGTTGTTATTGTTTTTCTGCTTGCATTTTATTATTCTAGCTCACATTTGGCATTATGTGCTATGATTGATCTTTTCTTAACACGTTCGCTGCCCTGCCTAGAAGAGTTATCTCGTTGTGGAAACGTTTTTGAAAATGTCGATACACAGCGAACGTGTTAAATGTCCGATTTGTAATGTAGGTTTGTACTGAAGAATTTCCTAATGACGTAGACATCAATGTTGTTAGCGTAACATCGTGCTCGTCCACTATGATTGTTAATTTTGAGACATGTATGAAGGTTATCAGACAATCGGTTGTGGCAGCATACCTACATTTCCATAAATAATATAACTCGAATCTCCATGTAAACAGCCAGCCGTCATTTCATTACCAAACATAATTTATTTCTCATACCAAAAACAACAAAACATTTAAGTAAGCAAATGCGATCGTTTTTATCAGAAGGTCAATAGTTTAAGTTTTATTTTAAAGATTTTATTTGTTTGTTAAACAAAATTATTATCACTGAAATCATTGGTTGACACACAGATAAATTTGTGCCATCGATATTTATGATTTTAAAATAGTAAAAAGAAAAATAACCAAATCATCATAAATCACTTGAGATGAGTAAATAATTAAATTATTGGTACCAATTTACTGTAAATATTATCTGATGGTTTGTTTGCTATGACTTTTAAAACTAATTAGATTGGTTATTTTTGTGATGCCATACGGACTGGAAAAATTTCTAATTAGTTTGAGTTTGTATTTAAACGATAATTTAGATAAAATGTCATAACGACAATGGCTGGTTGGGTTTTTTTTGTTAAAAAGTGTTGTTGTACCATAGATGGGCTACAAAGTTTCATAGATCGGTTGTTGCTCTCCGGGTAGGAGCTGCCAATGTTAAACAACGTACCAATCTCCGACTAGTATTGGTGAGCCAAGCCTTGGCTAGTTAGCTTTGGACCAGGTCTGGGCCAGTTGTAAATGCCTAGAGTAGACTGAACCAAGGTTCAGTTTCTTATATTACGCGTTATTAACCAGTCTAATGCATTGTAAACATGTGCAGCCCATATTATGTTTATTTTTATTTTCATATATGTAACTCTTTCTACAACCTCTTTCCACAGATTTAAAGGAGGTCTGGAAAAAACTTGGTTTGGTAGACTTGGTCCAAGCCTGGTTTGCCAGACTTGGCCGTTTGAAAATGTTAAGCCTGGCCCAACCCCCTAAGGCTATGGCGCGGTATTGGCTCAGGCTTGACCCCTTAGCTTTTTCTTACCCGGGTCGTTTATTTTGAAAACCGTATTGGATATCAGATATCAATTGTCTTCCAAACAAATTTTGAACTGTGTGAATTAATGCTGTGGAACTGTGAGTAAAGCTTTTAATTTATTAGCCTATAATTTAAAATATCACATTTTGTTCCTTTTTGGGGCGCAAGTTGGACATATGCTAATGTCCAGGACGTAGGGAAAATACCAAATTTACAAGGTTTGTAGAAAATGTTGGTTATAGTGGATGCACGTTCTTTTGAAAATGTTTTTAGAATAATAGAATAAATATTGTCCAGACCGGAGGCTTTGTTGATCTTTAACTCCCTTAAAAATTAGGGTTGGAGGCAGAAACTTTCACATCGTCAGTATTAAAACAATTCGATCGAAATGGAAAAAACTTCGGATACCATTGGTGTCAATTTTTCAGAAGTGCAGTAAGCAGTATATCAGATTAATAACAGATGTGTTCGCATGAGACCCACAAGGACCTTCTGATCCACTGCGGAACATCTAGAACGAACTTCACACTTAAAACAAAAAAAAACAACTTACTAGCCTTCACCATCATGATTGAAAGAATTCGCTTTATTCACCACAATAAATCGATTTCGTCGACTTGACTGCAATTCGAACAATTTTTAATCAAGCGTCTTAATACAATAGGCTTTATACATTATCTTACACATACTAACATAAAAGAATTTTTTTTTATTCAAAAGTTACAACAAGACTAGGCCCATTTGACGAAGATTTTGACGTTTTGGAGTGGAAACATCCAATTGTTTTTATAAAGATTTTAATTTTTTAAGCAAAACAAACGAGAAAATAAAACATTCTCAACAAAAACGAAGCCAAAACATATTCTACGTTGAATTTTTTTCTAATCATTAAACATTTTTGTTACGAATCTCACGATGTAACGTTAGTGTGTTGATTTCAAGCCTATATGTTTGGGATTTAGTGTTACATCCGAGAGATAGTTTTCTTTAGTAAGTTTAGATAGTTTTCTTAAACTTCTGTTTTCAATTTGTTATATGTTGAGATGATGATGCACGGCTTCACTAGGTTGGTATTCAATCAACAAATATTTTGAATTTGAAGGTTAAATTCTGAATAACATATTTGTTATGTTTTTTGTTATATAAAGATCAACATTTTATTTAAAAAATGGGTATCTAAACTAGAAATCCTATCATATAATAAAATATAATATACCATACCGTTATTCCAATTTCCAAGATAGGAAGGATGTAAGAATAAAAAACAAAACTGGTTAAAACAAAATTCCTCAAACACTTAAAAAATAAATTTGTCATGTTGTTCTTACAAGTTAGGACGAAATAAAGGTCACGAACAGGTCTTCGTCGATAATTGTTAGAAGTGTATATACAACTGGAATGCACAAACATCTCCGCGGGCTCATGACAAGTTTACGGAATATAATAGCGGACAAGTGGAACGACCTATAATTCGAATACCTTAGGTTAGCTAGACCCATATCACACCACCGCAACACAATAATCCTTAGGGGTTAAAATATATAAAAATATAAAATTAGGTTAATCAAAACAAAGTGGTAATGGTAACAAAACTTAAACGAGAAAAAAATTAAATACGAATTGTGAAAACTCCATAGACAATATATATAAAGACTATATAAATAAAGACAATTATCAAACTAGTAAAAATATGATAATAGATAAGAAGACAGAAAAGATAAAAAAATAGAACAAAAAACCAAAAAAATATATCATTCAAATAAATAGAGGTCAAAAATTGGAGTAGAGTATTATTATAAAGAGACGAACAACGTAACCCTATTCCAATATCTAGGGCTGTCTTACAAGGTTTTCCACGCTCTCAACATCGTCCAGTAATTCTTGGGGTAGGAATCCAAATACCACTCGTTAACTGTACTCCTCAATCTAGATGGAATTTTAACAAAGTTGACTTGGATAAATATAGGTTGGAGTTGGATGCAGTGATACGCTGGATCCAACCCATTCCTAAAAATTACGATAGGTTCGTTGGAGCCATCATTCCAACTGCTAAGAAATGCATCCCAAGAGGCTTCCGTGGAAAATACATTCCTGGCTGGAGTAGGGAGAGCGATAAATTATATGAGGAGTACCTTAGTAGTGGTGAGGCAGACGTGGCTGATGGCTTACTTTACTCACTGGACGCCGCGAGAAAGCAAAAGTGGATTAGCGCTGTTGAAAACATAGATTTTTCGCATTCAAGCAGGGAAACCTGGAGTCTTCTTCGGAAGCTGGGTGGCTCAAACTCAATTGCTCGTACTAATAATGAAATAAAACCAAGGACATTGCGAATCATATCGTAAACATGTCTCGTTCTTCTATTAATCGCCTTCATAAAAGAACAATTAAACGTAAACTAAGAGAAATGAAGCGCTTCGTCTCTATCGAAGTATGCGAACTCTTTTAGTAGCGAAGAACTAGATTCAGCTCTGTCCTAAACAAAAAACGGAAAAGCAGCTGGGTACGATGGTATTTTTCCAGAATTTCTTAGAAATGCTGGAAAAAATGTAAAACAATGGCTAACTAAATTTTTCTCGAATATCCTAGAAACCGGCAATCTTCCAAAACATTTTAAGACTACAAAAGTAATAGCGATACTTAAGCCAGGTAAATTTGTAGCGCCATTTTGAAATTAAAACTCAATATAAAAAAAATTCAAAAAATCGCCATAACGCTCATAACGCCATCTGGAAAAATAAAACTCCATATAAAAAAAATTCTAAAATATTTAATCAAAAACACTAATCCAATTTTTTGCATATGGCAATGTTCATTGTTTATTGCAAATGGCGTGAATGGGTAGGGCTATGATATATCGGGGGCTTTGCTATTGCCCAATTGCCCTTTTGAGCACCTGCTACAAATTGTTAGAACGGCTCATATACAACCGTATCGCTCCGATACTGAATGACCAGATCCCAGTCGAACAAACTGGTTTCTGTCCCAATAGCAGTTGCACTGACCAACTGCTCGCTTTAACATCCTATATTGAGGCTGGATCTCACTGCAGCATATGACACGGTCTGGCGGATTGAGATTAGCTGTTCAATGCAATTCCTTGTAACACCATCTCACGTTTAATTAACAACATGCTGAGTAATCGTGTATTCAAAGTTCATGTAAATAATTCCTGTAGTAGGTCCAAAATGCTTAACAATGGTTTGCCACAGGGTTCCGTCCTGGCGCTATTACTTTTTAATTTGTACATCCATGGCATGCCTGACACAACATCAAAGAAATTTGGGTACGCGGATGACTGGACCCTGGCCACTCAAAATAAAAACATGGGTGTCTTGGAAGATTTGTTGTCAACTGACCTGGCGATAATGAATGACTATTTTCGAACGTGGAGCTTATTTCCTAATCTAAGTAAAACCGAGAGTTCTTGTTTCCAATTAAACAACAAACTGGCAAAACACGAATTATCAGTGTTATTTAACGGCACTGTTATTAAATACAATCAACAGCCAAAGTACCTGGACATTACTCTCGATAGAACTCTTTCTTTTAAACTCCACCTAGAGAATACGTCAAAAAAACTTAAAACGAGAAACAATATATTGCACAAACTGGCAGGCTCGAAATGGGGTGCTACTCCAGCTACCCTCCGCACAACTGCTCTAAGTCTGGTTTACTCAGTGGCTGAGTATGGCGCACCAGTCTGGTTGAATAGCACACATACTGAAAAAGTTGACTGCCAGCTGCATGCCACGATGCGTACTATAAGTGGTACTATCAGTCTACTCCTTTACCTTGGCTCCCTGTATTACGGAATGCGCTCATGCATGAACATAAAAAGGTAACCAACAACATCAGTCTAGACATGACCTAACTTATGAAGTTGTTATTTGTATCCCTCCCACCGACTAATTATGTTCCATTTGACTCGAAAATGAAGTGTATGCAGTTTTACTGAAATCGGAAAATAATTACCCATCGCGCAGTGGCGTCGAAAATAAGAAAATTAGCAGAATAATAGGATTTTTTATGTTTATCAGATATAATCATCTTAAAATACAATATATCTCATAATTTCGATTTTTTCATTAAAAGCTAATTACTTTACGATTCCAACAAGCCTAAGAATGTAGAAATCGATCTTAAGAAAGCGTTTTTATCGAATTTCTTCTTAAATATTTCTTAAATATTTCACTACTCAAAAATGGATAAGAGTGGTCTTCAAAATTTTTTCCATGGTTTCCCTTTCGACCGTCATTGTTTTTACACTGACAATGTAAATGTTTCTGCTCAAAACTTTACAGAAACCATCCAATTTGCTATAAATAAATTTGTTCCTTTCTCCATAGTAAAACCCAAACAAAAATACTTGTATTCGAAAGCTGCCAAAACGGCACTTAGAAACAAACGTAGATCATTTAATATTTGGATTCATAACAAAACTCCCACTAATCGATCCCAATATCTAAAGGCCAACAAAATATCTAATCAGATTATCTCAAACGAAAAGTCCGAAATTGACAGAGCGAAAGCCTCAAAACTTACGTCTATGTCTGTTTCTGACAAGAGTTTCTACAGTGCCATTAATTCTTTAAATTCTGATACAAAATTTTCTATTCCCCCTATTATTGATGGTGATTTAATCGTCAATGATCCCGCAAGAAAAGCTAACTTGTTCGCTGAACGCTTTGCTCTGAACTCCACTGTTTTGGAAACTCCTAAAGAAATACCCCAAATCCAGTCTTCAGGAGTTAATATGAATGAACTTCACTTCAAACCCAAAATAGTCGCTAAACTTTTAAAGGGGTTAAACATCAACAAAGCATCAGGAAAGGACAATATTCCACCCATTATTTTAAAAACCTTTTCCAAAGAACTTGCACCAACTTTGACTAAAATATTCTACCAATCCTACAAATCTGGTATATTTCCCTCGTGCTGGAAGTTGGCAAATGTCCAGCCCGTCCCCAAAAAGGGACCAAAATCCGATATCTCAAATTATAGGCCAATAGCTTTACTATCGGTCCTATCCAAAGTCTATGAGCATTATATTAATACACATATTTCAAAATTTCTGGAAGAAAATCATTTAATATCCGACAGCCAATACGGTTTTCGAAACAAAAGATCAACTACCGATCTATTAAACTATGTAGCGCATTGTTGGAACAGCATACTTGATAAAGGTGGTGAAACATACGTTATCGCTTTAGACATCTCCAAGGCATTCGATCGAGTCTGGCATGCCAACTTAATCAACAAGCTCGTTGCGTACGGTTTTCATCCCAATGTTGTGAAGCTGATTCAAAATTTTCTATCCGGCCGATACATTTCGGTAACCTTAGACGGATATTCTTCTGAGTCTAAACTAATTAACGCTGGTGTACCCCAAGGCTCAGTATTGTCCCCAACCCTATTTTTGATTTATATCAACGAATTGTTGAAAATCACCAGCAACCCAATAAATAGTTTTGCAGATGATAGTACTCTGCACAAGTCGTTCGAGCCCCTTCCTTCAAAAGGTAAAATGCACGAACGAATTAATCCTGCCCGGAGAGACGCTGCCATAAACGTGAACAAAGACCTGAATAAAGTCGCCGACTGGGGTGACCAAAACCTTGTCAATTTCAACTCCACCAAAACACAGCTGTTGATTGTTTCCAGATTAAAGACCGAGTTCCCCAAAGATATTTTATTTAGTATGTGTGATGAACCAATAGGTGAATGTAAAAACATTCGTTTATTGGGTGTCACAGTTTCAAATGACCTACTCTGGAACGATCATGTAATGGCGATGGCAAAAAGCGCGTCTAAAAAACTCGGCCTCCTAAATAGATGCAAAAAATTTTTCACTCCATACCAATTGCTCCATGTTTATAAGTCCTATATTCGTCCCTGTATGGAGTACTGCTGTCAAGTTTGGGGTGCTGCCTCTGTTTCCATCTTGGCCCTCTTGGACTCTGTTCAAAAGCGAGCTATACGAATTGTAGGTGATCGAACTTTGACATCACAACTTGATTCCCTACAACATCGTCGCACTGTTGCTGACCTCGTTGTTTTTTACAAATATCGTCATCAGCAGTGCTCAGATGAAATCAGCGGCATCATGCCTCAAACTTATTCTTACCCCCGTTCCACTCGGCAATCGGCTGCCGCAACCAGTGAAACGGTAAAGATCCCGCGCTGTCATACTGGCAGATCGCAGAGAGACTTCTTTGTCCGAACTGCGTACAAATGGAATAGTTTGCCGGAACACTTAGTCTCAGGTGACTTCAACCCACAGATGTTTAAAAAAAAGCGTTAATCTACACCTCAGAACGCCAGTTGTTGTGGGACCCAGGTCTAGACCTAGGTCTTAAAAGGTATTTATGTGTTGTTGTGACACATATTCTAAACCCTATTACACAACACATTTTATTAAAAAAAAAAAAAAAAAAAAAAATCCAAAAAAAAAATTTCTGCGAAAATTCAGAAAAAATAAATTTTTATGTTAGATTTAGACTTTGTTTGAGTAACACAAATTTTTATTTTTGGATCTATTGCTAGCAGAATTAACTGGACATGGTAAAGTAGATCGTTTGCCAACTGAAGTAACAGTTGGTAATATTGAGAAGTTATTAACGGTTCCATAATGCGAAGAAGGGAGCGACTTATCGATTGCGAATGCGATATATGAATGCCTTAAAGAATGAGATCTTACTGATAAAGCCGAAGCCATGTGTTACGACACGACATCAAGTAACACTGGACCAGAAAAAGGTGGAAAAAAAGATTGGCCACAACTTGATTCGATTCCCATGTCGTCATCACATACAGGAGATTAAACTACGGGCTGTTTATGATCTCAAATTTGGAAAGACTACAGCACCCGATGTTTATCTGTTCAACAAATTTCAGAAGACATGGGACAATGGTAAAATTAATCCAACAATGTTCAAAAGTGGAATATCGGACAAAAAACTGGGAAACAAAATTCCAAAACACTCGTGAGAAGCTCTAGTAATTTTTTGTCATGAAGAGTTGGAAAAATCACACCCACGCAGCGAATATAAAGAATTTTTGGAAGTTACATTGATGTTTCTTGGCGAAACCATTGAGAATTACAAATTCAAACGCCCAGGTCCGACAAGTCACGCCGTTTGCATTTTTTCGAGACGTTTGCATTTTTTTGATTATTTTGTGTGTAAAAATTTGGTTCAAATGCATAAATGGAACAGCAGCCGCAAATCAGGATTTGGATTTCATCAAATCGGCCATTGCTTTTAAAAAAATTGACCAAAGAGTTTCAGAAGAAATGTTGAGCAAAATTTGTTATCATCTTCACTATTTAAAGGAGGCAAATATTGGCTTGGCTTTTTTCGACCCAGAGATTTCGTTTGATGAAAAACGAAAAATGGTTCAAAACCTTGAGGTCCCAGCACGAGACATCAACATTGCACCCCAAACTCGCAAAAAAGATTTTGACGCAGTCGAACATATGCAACTTTTTGCTAATAAGAACATTAGTGATTTTGTCACAGAAAAAAGTCAGAGTTTTTTTAATCGATTTAGAATTTGTATTGATTTTTTGCTACATGACCCATCGGAATGAGGGTTTCGTCAAAGCCACGTTGTTTTGCCAAAGTTTGCATGTTGTTAATGATACCGCCGAACTCGGTGTTAAGTTGATGACACGGAATACAACAACATTCTAACTAAAGACGAGGAAGGTACACAATACATCATTCAGGTGGTCGAAAACTACACATGCAAATACCCATCATACAATTAATCTAATTTAATTTATTGATTTCTTTTGGAAAAATGTTGCTTTTGAATGAAAAATTATTATAAATTTAACCATAAAATTAATTTTTTTACTTTGAAAAAAGATTATTATGAATTAGTGAATTTTCGTATGTGTAAGAAGAAAAATTAAGATAAATCGCTTTTCTAAGATCGATTTCTACATACTTAGGCTCGTTAGAATCGTTAATTAATTAGCTGTTAATAAAAATAATCAAAATTATGAGATATATTATGTTTTAAGATGATAATATCTGATAAACATAAAAAATCCTATTATTCTTCTTCGACGCCACTGCGCGGTGGGTTATTATTTTCCGATTTCAATAAAACTGGATATAGTTTATATTCGAGTCAAATGGAACATAATTAGCCGATGGGAGCGAAGAAAAAGATGGTTTGAAAATTGTTCATACATATCTGGTCATGCTTAAACATCACGTTACCCTTGCACGAATATTACGGCGACCGTACTCGTCGATTGAAGTCAAGAAAGTCTCCACATAAAACTACCAGCAACCTGCTGGCAACTAATTTTAATATCTTGGATGCCTGGCACATCACCTGGCATCATTACAATACACTTGGGCTTTCTATTACTAACCCGACTTCTACCCAACCTGGTTTCGATTTGCAACGTCATATCTGGACTACACTAAACCGAATAAGAACGAATCATGGACGTTGTGCTGATTCTTTCTACAAGTGGGGAATTTCAGAGTCCCCTCAATGTGACTGCGGCGCTCCACAACAAACCATAAAACAAATTGCAACTGTGTGTCCAATTCGACGATACAATGGCGACATCTCAAACATCCATTTGGCAACTCCCGATGTAGTAGCATGGATAGACTCACTCGAAGTAAACATCTAATGTTCAAATGTGCTGCCCAATGCTCAAATATTTTACTTTTTACTTTTTAACTAAAAGACGCGCAATCAAATTGATTGTAAGCTCATTTAATGTGTATTCATGTTTTGTTTTAGGTAGATTTCATAGAAAAATCTACCTATTTTAAGTTTTATTTCTGTTTTTTAATGTGTCATAAAAACCATACGCTAAATAAAATGAAGAGACAAAAAGCAACATTTAAAATTTTCCAACAAAATAAACATCGAATAGAATGGTAACAAAAACGAAATGCTAATAAAAATAAAATTAATATAAAATTGGTTACGCTTACCAAATGTGTTTTTACTTGCTTTGATTTCTTAATATTTTTTTCACTAACACACTTCACAAAATTTAAATTGAATACTATTTTAATGTAATCCTTAATAGTTTAAAGTTCAGTTCTTTTTAGAGACAACCGTCTTCCTTGAGATAGATATTGAGAATGGCTTAGTTTCTCTCGAGTTCACCAATAGTGGTATATCATAAATCTTCTAAAAATTTCACGGCCTCATATATGCAACCAACTAGTATAAATTTGTTTCATTTTTGTCACATGCCGTTGGCTTAATCCAAAATGTGTCTCGTTACCACATATACATTTGCGAATAAGCTTTATAACTGGGCTCTCAACAAGATTCTAGTCACACTACATTTTACATCATAATCCAGAGCGTAGAAAATGCAGGGTTCGATATCACCGTATCATAATAACTACTTCTTGCGGTTCCGGCTGATATCTAGCACTGGAAGCTATAGCCTCTTTTACATACACCAAATTGTTTTGAAATTGTTAAGTTATAAATAATACTTAAATAATTCTTAGCTATAAGAACGGGTATTTAGTACCGCTACACAAAAAATTGTGTAATATGAAAAATACTTGGTTTGATTAAAACCAGAAGATATTATTTTTTACAAATTTTCATTTCCATGGGATACCGAAATAATTATTTTTATTCCAATTTCAAAATACCCTGAAAAGAAAAATAATAAAGTTTATGGCACTTGGGGAACATATTTAATAATTCTTAACTAAAACGTGTTTAATTAAGAAAATTTTAAAATTAATATTTTATTATTCGTCGAGGGCTATGGTGAATATATTATTTTTTACAACTGCCAAGCCCATACAACGCAATGCTTGTAATTCACCCACAGTGCAATTATGAGTATTTATCACTGTTCCAGAAACATTTGGTTGGACGAATTTATGCAAATTCACCTAAAATATTTAAATAAACAAATAATCTGTTACTTAACAGTATCATAGCTTAAGCAAAAACTAACTTAGGATGGTTATCAGTGCATCATAATTGTAATTGGGTAATTTCGTACAAATTTATTTATATCAAATATAATGAAAATATTATAAATACTAACCTACTAAACATTTTAAATAGTATTTCAAAATTACTGTTCATAATATTGTTCGAATGTACATCAAATTAAAATTTCATTTTCCCCTAATTTAAATAATTCAAAAATTCTATATAACTTTCATTTTGAATTAATTCTATTGCATCAATATGAATTCTTAAATTTCTTTGTCTATTATAATTTCATTATGAGAATTTGGTGAATCATTAATAAACTTTAAGACATCATCATTTAAGGAACTAATGGAAGTATTGTGCACTGATGCGAGATGTTCTTGTAATTTTTTCTTACAAAAAACTAAACGATTACAAATTGGACATGTTTGTGATTTTTTTAGAAAATCTAATTCTGTTATATTACTATGAGCTCCTTCATTCTCCAATATGTCAACTTCAATTTTGTTATGAGAATTAGGAGAATCGTTTATAAGCTGTAAAACATTATCGTTTAAAGAATTGATGGATGTATTGTGTACGGATGCTAGATGTTCTTGTAATTTTTTCTTAGCAAAAAATAAAAGATTGCAAATCGGACATGCATGTGACTTTTTCGGTCTAGTTACACCCTCATGAATTTTAGCATGTGTCATCATATTGTATCGTTGTGCAAACTTTTGTCCGCATGTCGGACAGGTATGTGGTTTTTCACCGGTGTGCACCCTTAAATGACGATTTAGATGTGAGCTCGATCTTAATTTTAAACCACAAATATTACACTTTTTTTCTCGTATATTATCATGTGCTAGTTTATGCATATGAAACGATGAATGGTGTATGAATTGTTTTCCACATATTTCACACTGAAACAGATAAACGAATTTTATAAACACTGATAGACAACCAGACTATTAAACAAGTACAAATTACCTGATACATTTTTTCTCCGGTATGAATAGGCATATGTCGGGCTAGTGCACCTTTCTGTGAAAATTTCTTACCACAAATTATACACTCATGAGGACTTCCTCCTTGATGGATTAAAATATGAGAATTTAACGCAATTTGTGATTTAAACATAATTCCACATATGTAACATACTAATTTAGGTAGCTCTTCGTGCACTTTTTTATGGACCTAAAAAAATATTAAAATTATTTTTTCTATCACAATTAAATTTTTTGTTTTAAATACTCGATATTCAGCTTTTGCTTTAAACACACTTCCACATTCCTCACATTCATATTGTACTTTGGGATTATGTGTATTTTCATTTTGTGCTCTAACATTAGAATTATCTTTAGAAGAGAAGTCATTTTTATTATCACTTTCAAGAGCATAATACGAATTAGCATCTAAATCATCTTCTTCATTATCAATAGACGATCCGGTTATGTATTCTACATATCCATCATCTAAAAGCTCGACGTTTTTCATGTCATCGTGATCTATTATCTCATTTTTATGTGTATGTTGACTCATTTCGGTAACGCTAAAAATATATTGAAAAAAACAGGATGAATAATGTATTAATGATAAGTTATTGAATGAGGCATGACAGCAAAATTCATTACATTACTTCGAATCATTACTTTGAGCGATAACCTAGAAGAAAAAGAAAGAACTATATCAAATGATATAACACAGTTGCTGTAAGGAACCAATTTGGGTCGTCGTCTGCTAACTAGCGACAACTAGCAACGACAACCAAATCTTCTCTACTCAGAGATAACACCCAACCACGTTTCAAAAACACGATACCAATTCCGACCGGACTAACTGTCCATGGGAACTAAGGTAGTACCATCATAACAATTTGAAAAAAATATCGACGAACAGCACAAAAGTAAAAGCCCTATCTACCAAAAACATACAACTTATATACTTCTCAGGCCCGGCGGTTATCTTCCACAACCGCTTGAGTATTTCTACTAACTGAAGTTATTGACCATTATTACCCATTAGTGTGCTGTCTAATCAAAAAGATGACATCCGTAAAACAGATCCAGCCGACTCCAGAATTCCGGACCTGAACAAGCAAATTAACTTTTATGGTCACGGACCATCAAAGAAATAAATGGAGAGTTAGTGAGTAATTCAAACATGGGTACTAGTAAAAGGCTTTGGAAGGTCATTAAGGGCCTAACTCATCCTCGACAACCACAAAATAATTGCATGATCTCCTTCGACGATATCCCCATTGAAAACTAGAGGAAATGCGCAAACAAATGTGACATTCAGTTTACAGAAAAGCATCGTAAACATTAGAAAGAGGCTAGATCAGTGTTGAGACACATGCGCAAACTTAACACTGACAACTTGGAGGATATTATATTTTCCGAAGAAGAGGTGGAGAATGCAATAAGGAAAATTAAGCCATCAAAAGCTATAGGACCCGACGGCATCTCAGCCATCATGCTCAAACACATCGGACCCAAAGTTTTGAACTTCCTCACTACTAGACTTAATACATCTTTAAATACTCTTCAGATACCAAATATCTGGAAAACGGCCAGAATCAGCCCCATTGTGAAACAAGGAAAACCTGAAGAAAAGGGAGTCTTATAAACCAATATCCATCCTTTCATCGGTCGCAAAACTTAACGAAGCACTTCTGCTCCTCCAGCTGACAAGATCCTGCAATTTGGCGCCACACCAACATGGCTTCCGGCGAGCACACAGTACAACCACCGCGCTACACAGAATACAAAACCAGATCAGTGATGGCCTGAATCAAAAACAACCATGCGCTAGAACAATTTTAGTTGCACTTGACCTTTCAAAAGCATTCGACACAGTGTCGCACGCTGCTCTATTGGATAATATCTTCAATAATCTGCAAAGTTTAATGAAGCGCTGGTTGTGCAATTACCTCAGAGGTCGCCAAACATATGTTGAGTTTCGTAACTGCAAGTCCAAAATGAGAGCGCTAAGACAAGGAGTTCCTCAAGGCGGAGTCCTCTCACTGTCATTATTCAATCTCTACCTAAGCAGTTTGCCTACTCCACAAAAAGGAATATCTATCACGTCATATGCAGACGACTGCACAGTGCTTGCAAACGGAAATAACCTGCAACAACTCACAAATATCCTGAATACCTCCTTAATATTGTGAATGATTGGTTTAAAAGCAGAAAACTAAAACTTTACACTGAAAAGTCCATTTCTACACTTTTCACCACATGGACGAAGGAGGTAAATACAACACTAAGCATATGCATAGACAACATACTTATTCCTACAGTAAAAATTCCGAGATTGTTGGGTGTAACATTCGACCCACTGCTTAAATTCAATGCTCATGCACAACAAATAAACTCAAGATTGAAAAACAGGAATAACGCATTAAAAGCACTAGCGGGCAGTTCATGGGGTAAAGATAAAAACACGATCTTAACAACGTACAAAGCAATAGGAAGACCTATTTATAATTTGCTGCACCCATATGGACCCCCAAGTTGCCAACACTCACTGGAATAAGTTACAAACAACACAAAATGCTGACTTGCGAACCGCAACCGGATGTCACCTGATGGCCCACCGAGATCACTTGCACGTGGAAAGTAACATATTGCCGATCCGTGTACATAATGAAATGCTAACCAAATAATATCTATTGGCTTGTCACAAAGAGCAACATCCTTGCAATGACACCTTAACTACGATCGAACCACCTAGAGACATAAGGAAAACAGCAAGATGCTTTCTGCAAGATGTCAGAGATGGACAGGTTACTGATAACATCGACGAATCTACATATAGAACAGGCTTAAAAACACTCCACACCAAAACGGTTGCAAATGCAATAAGGAACTATATTCCATATCGTGTTTTAAATAGAAAGCCACCAAAAGTCGCTGCCGAAGAGATCCAAAAACCCCGTAGCACCAGATCCATCCTAGCTCAACTAAGATCCGGTTGGTCATGCATTCTAAACAACTACAAGAGCAGAGTTGAACCTGAAATTATTGACAAGTGCCCCGCATGTGAGGGCACGCCACACGATGTAGACCACCTATTTAATTGTCCTGTAAATATAACTAACTTGACCAAGGAAGATTTTTGGTACCGCCCAAGGGCAGTGGCAGAGTTCCTGAACCTGGACATGGAGCCGGAGGATTAGGCGCCAAACACGTCGCTACAACAACAACAAAAACTACGTCCAATGTACCTACTCATTAGATATGTCGCATCATCAAGCGCTTGCAGACGCCAGCTCGTTGAAACACTTATATCTGGCAACTTTACCAGTTATCTAAATAACCTCACGGAAGTGCAGCCCTACCACATTTCGAGCTGTATGCCATTTATTATCAAATTAGAGACCAGGGGTGGTGTTGAGGGCAATCTTATATCACCAACATTCACCCAGAACTAAGCGTTGGTTAGCACTGCATAACTCAGTAATTCATTGCGCCAGAACCATGCTTTAGACAAAAGATCGCTCAAATGTGTTATTCAAAGTCTCAGAGGCAACTCGGAGGCAAAAACAATACACAACATTATCAGCAAATGTTCTGATCTTGCATAGCGCAGAAACATCAACCTCGTTCAAGGGAGACTTAATTCTTCCTCTACCACAAAACATGACTTCAGTTTCCAATCGACCTCATTACCTACGTTAAGCGGCTCAAAATTAACCACAAAGCACAGCACATCTCACAGAAACATCGACGTCATTTGTCGTATAACATCATGGTTAAGCACTCGAACAGCTCAGTTTCGAGACCTTCTATAAAATATTAAAGATTGAACTAGAGTGAGACCAGTGAGTATTAAAAAAACGAAGTGACAAAAATTTTGCACTTTTCATCTATCACGTAATGGTCCCCATTCAACACTGATGTACAACGTACTCTTAGAGTGAACAAAAGACCAGAACATTGTAATTTTTACTTAAATTAATTTGGTTTTTTGCCAGACTAACGAGTTTCGAATATTCATCTTCATCACGGTTTTAACATTTGAGTCAAACATCATATACAAATCAACAAACAAGCATATCTAGACCATTTTCACTTTAACCTTCGGTAAGCTCGTCAAACCATATATGCTAAAGTGTTGCAGAGATAATGAATAACTAAGTGAAGACTTAGTAATTTGTTCTTGGGAGCACACTCTCAACCTCCACGGACCACGCTTTTCTTTGAAGATATATATGAAAATCAAAAATGGCGTTAAAATTGTAAAAACAAACAAAAGTTGAGTAATACGGCCAAAAGAATAAGATACGGTAACTGTTATTAGATCAATAACCTATTCAGTATATGCTATTTTCTATAAAGTTATAAAACAGAAAAATAATTACCTTTCAAATTTTAAAAAACAAATGTTACATTTCATGATGATGTCTCGTTCGTTTAAAAATTCAGAACTACCGTTATTTGTTACAAGATGCCCCATGTGATTTTCTTCTTGTTTGATGATATAACTTTTGCATCCTAATAACTCGTGCCCCCTATTTTTATTATGTTTTGTTATTAACAATCCAACTAATTCTTGTTCAACTTTTAACGCCGTTGCTGATGCTAAATCGTATTCATCTATTTTTATTAAACATTGCTGACATATAATTTGATTTTCATCAATTTGTAAACTATGGCATTCATCACCCATAAACTTTTCTATAAATTTATATATTGGGGTTTCTGTATGTTTAGATAATACATTAACAATGTTTTTTAAGTAGAAAATCGTTTTATCATCACATATAAAACACTTATTTAAATCGATATCCATGATAAATATATATTGACGAAAAAGTTGACAGAATGACAGTCTCATGTGTGAATGTAGAAACAATTGAAGGAAAAATGTAGGCAAGCATTAATTTACCCGATATTAACGGTTTTATTTCGAATGGTGGACAAGAAAAATTGTTGAAAAAAAGGAAAAATGATTGGTTGTTGTTTATTTTAGAAGTTTGCATTAATTAAGAAAATAATTTCAAAAGAATTGGATTTATTCATGCGAAACAAAAGACGTAGGAGAAAAACTTAATAGAAATTTATTTATTCGCCGCATACGAGAGTTTTGATTGTCTAATCCGACAAAGTTATGACCTTTGTCTACTATACTGTACATGAGAGATGATAAGACATTGCCATGTAAATATTCTCTAATTATTTGCTTGCCAATCCGTCATCTTTCACAAAGATTGTTATGTGCTCGACGGTCGGCTAGCCGCAACATGTCTAAAACACCTTTTGGTTATAGAAGTAAAACATGTATTCTTAAACTTAAAGTATTATGTTAATCGTTAACCATATCCCTAACCAAAGTAAAGGTTGATGGTGTACATACAGTTTGACTGTATGTTCTACGATATTTGAGCCTAGACGGTCAAGCTTGAAGGACTACCTAGAATTGATATATTTTATTCATAAGCTCAATATTTTGTTATTCATTCTAAAATTTACATGTTAAGCAGCTTCAATTTTCCATTGCCACAACGCGTTTCAGGTATTCTGTTAATTTCCTGTGTTCGGTTACCAAACTGAACTAATGGATCGATCAGAGTTATTTTTTACTATCAAGAACAAGGGTTGCATCACTGATGAAACGAAACGTATACATTTTCGTTTGAACCTATTCGTTTGAATTCCTTTGGTTGAAATTTCGGTTGTAATTACTGTAGAGAAAGTACTGATTGTTTCACAAGCTTAATGTTAATCCTCCCATATCAACCAGCTGAGCAGTTCGTCAAAATTTATTCCACTATACTATCCTGTAGTGTATTGCTATCGAAACCTCACCATTTTGTGATAAATTTGTGAAACTATGAGAAACTCCAAGCCCCATCCAAATCGAGACAAAGAGGTATCTGGTTGTGTTAGAGTTAGCCAATTCGATATACGTTTTGTTCTATTTCTCGTTAGGGTGAGTAAGGTAAATAATACTTTCCGTTATTTAACTGTTTGGAGAATATTTTTGAATTTGAAAAGTTTAAATTGTTGTTTTAGAAAATGAATTATGAGTTTTTATTTAGAAGAGAAAAATGGAATATCAGAAATGTTAAGATGTTTATTAATACATTCTGAAATGTAATAAATGTGTTTCAATTATTTAATGAGAAAAATTGGACAACCGTTACACTACCTAGGTGGGATCAATAATGAAATGGTATATAGAAGGAAAAAGTGTGACAATCACAGAAATAATACAAAGGTCGAAATATTTAAATGTAAAGAAATTATACATATATGTTAATTTAAGATGCTAAAATTAAAACCCTAAACATTAAACATGCTCAACGTGTGTTGAGTGGCCTAGTGGTGGAACGCTAGACTTCGAACTCGGAGGACCCGGGTTCAGCCCCATCTAGGCCAAAGTGTGTTTAAGCAAAAAACATTAACAACCATCAACACACCGGTTTTCCAATTAACTGAGAGTCAACTAATATACTTGATAAATTGGAAAAACTATGGGCTGATGATCACACATTAAAACTAATCGATTGAATTAAGTCTTCAAGTGAAACTCGACCATAAAATTAATACAGGTCAAGAGATACTTGTTGACAGCCTACGTTCCTATATGGAACATATACGGCACAAAAAAAATCATTAAAGTAATACTCAATTTATTTGTTTACGAAATAAATTTAATTATATTTTATTGTAATGATATAGAATTGTTTATGCATCATTTGAATTTATAAATGGTTAACTTGATTTTAAGACTAGAACAAAAATTACGTGTGTTGAATAGCACCTGAAGCTCAAATCTTACCGTATTCCGAAAAATCGCTTATAAAATAAGATACACTATAATTACCTAGCTAAACTAAATGGACGTATCGCATGTTCATTAACTATTACTTCTATGAGTTTAGAGCATCTAAAATTTTCGCAGATCCTTCCTGACCATTATGTTCAATATTTGCTAAATATTCTATATAGGATTCAGGCAGACCTGTTTTTTTGGCACCATCCAGCATTACATTCAAATACGTTATCGATGGTTTGTTAGTCATTGGTGCTGTCGGTAGTGTTGTGAATGTCTCATTCTTACAGTAAACACGACATTCAATAATTTCATTTTCTGCTGTTATTATTGGAAGAGTTAGGTGGTGATAGTTGCCACGATGTACACCTTCTTGTCTGAAATGTTGGTTTCAATTTAAACAGAAAAATTTTAAAAACCATCTTTTATACCGATCTAAGTCAGCTAAATGAGACAAATCAATTTCCCAAATAGCACCCCACACAGATTTCCCCTTTTCAGCTACTATCGTTGCAGGTGATCCATTCCAGTTATAAGAAAAACCAATAAACTCTAAACGATAATTCTGGAAATCAAAATTAGGATTAGATATTTCTGTTTATTTGTGTAATAGGGAGTTGAACCAAACAGTTCAGTTTTACAGTTGCAAAGTCAAAATAGTTGGAATTAAACCACCTTGATGATTAAACCGAATACAAACAGCTAATTTTTTTATGATTTATTTGTACATGTTTAGCACACTAAATATGAAATATTCATTACTTAGACTCTTTGAAGAACCGAGGATATCCTGTCAACTAGAAAAGAATGGAATTTGGGAAAATGAAAGGAATAAGGATATGGAAATAGGCTAATTTTTTAAACGGCGACGGACATTTCTGCCGGAATCACACTTCTGAAGTTCTTATTTGTTGGATGTACTACCCTCTGGATGGAAGAATGTTTTGAATTTCTATTAATGACGAATCGATAAAGTTGTATTTGAAGTGAATCAAACTGAGCAGTTACCTCGGTATTATCAATCAACCGTATAGCCTTTCTCTGTACCGAGTCTAGACATTTTATGGCTGATGGACAAGCGCCTCATCAAAAGTGGCAATAGTATGCTAGACGGAGAATAAATAACATACTGATCAACAAAATTTGCTGGGGTTGGGAGTTTAAAAAGTTCTGGTTTTGGTTGGGTTAAATTTAACAAAATTACACTTCTCCATTTCCAGCGAATTCGTTGATGTTTATAGAAATGGGTGTTCGACGATTTTTTGCTTGCTTTTGGAAAAATGCGTGTTTGGCCAATTTTATGTGTGTCCGAATGGCCTAGTGTTTAGGCCGCTGGACTCGAACTCGGAAGATCCGTTTGTCTGTTTGTTATAAAAGGATTTCCCAATTCGTAACTAGGTAGCCGGTATTTATCGAAATCCAGATTCAATGCTTTACCACTGAAAATTGTTTCAGTAAGAAACAATATGTGCGGTTTATTTTTTCCAATGTAGTAATGAACCTCGTGAAACTACATAATGGTTAGATCCATTGCTATCGTATAGATAAAAATCTTAATAAAATCTTGAATTTAAATTGGTTAGTGGCCATTCTATACTAGTTCGGATTTGTCTCCCATATTCGTAGATCTATAATGTTCTTCATTCAATTTCAACTTGGTTGAAGTATGAACAACGGTAAAACATGTTCGTAGAATAAATTAAGTCGATCGTCCAAAAACAAATTTTTATCTCGTCGCTGGTCGAGTTGGTTCAATGGTTAACCATTAACTCTGACCAGAACGACGCCGGTTCGATTCCCGAACCGACCGGAATTGAGATAAAACTTTTGTTACGAATCTTTCGCTTTTCAAAGCAATTTTTCATTCTATTCAATTGAATACATTCATTTCTAGTGACTTATAATTCTAAACTACATAATCAGTTAGATCCATGTTATCGTATATAGATAAAAATCTTAATAAAATCTTGATTTTGTCTCATTGTCATCAAATTTTTGTTTTTGTACGACCGAAATTAAATTTACAATGGCGAAAACTTTGGAAGTGCGTAAATTTGTTCTTAAAAATTTAATGAAAATCCTCTATGGTCATTCGTTCGAATTGCAAAAGAAGCTAAAGTGACCAGACAAACGGCAACAAAAGTCATCAAGAATTTCAAGGAAGAGCTCACATTCACTCGAAAGCCTGGAAGTGGCAGACCCGACGGATTTCACTCGCCAAAAAAGGTGCGGAAAGCTGTGTCTGAAATGGAGAAGCATCCAATCCAAACATCTCAAATCGGAAATTGGCTCAAAAAGTAGGCTTGTCAGAAAAGTCAGTACGCAGAATTAAAGTCAAGACCGGCTTCAAATCGTACAAAGTGCTAATAACTTCCCAATTACCTGGCCAGGAGTTTTATGTTTCTTGTGGACGAGGAAATGTACCCAAAGAATTCCGGACCAAAAAGATGACGAAGTTCTCCAAAAAACTTTTTGTTTGGCAGGCAATCTGCAGCTGTGGAGAGAGAAGCAAATCTTTTGTGACATATGGATCTATAAATTCTGAAATTTACATAAGGGAATGTCTCCAAAATAGATTGTTGCCTTTTCTGAGACAACAAAATGTATCTACTTTCTTTTGGCCTACAACAGACAACAACATCGTTTTAGTGCCAAGAGAGGCAAACCTACCAAATTGCCCAAAACTCCGGCCTATCGAACGCTACTGGGCTTTGGTCAAAAGAAACTTGAAGCTAACAAACAAGGAAGCAAAAACCATTGCAAATTTCAATAAAATGTAGATCGCGGCAACCAAAAAAGTCTCGAATACCACCATAAAATCCATGATGTTGGGAATTCCTAAAAAAAATCAAGCTATTTGGTGTAAATAAGTCTGATTAAAATAATATTAATTTTGGATTATTCGGTAATAAAATACGTATCCGAAAGTGAGACTTTTTTAAAATTGGCCCAGCGGTTCCAAAGTTATCCCAGTTTTCAATATTAACGTTTTTTCTGCCTCAGTCTATAATACCATTCATGTTGGTGAAATGAATCTAAGCTGTTTGTTCACTCCACTGCTATTTTTTTTAAACAGAGACTCGCTCTTTGACACTGTAGCTATAGCTACTGAAATTGTATGAAACGGTTGAATTAATTTGTTTAATATTGGTGATAAAAATGTTAAAATAAAAACCCAAGAAATCGGTAAAACGCAATTTGTTTGTTTACGAATTACGGAATAAATGCAATCATTACGTTTTATTAATGCATCATTTGAACTAAGTTGGAAAAATCACTTATAAAATTTGATAAAATATAATTATTTAGCTAAACTAAATGAACGTATAGTATATATAGTCCATTAACTACTACTTTTATGATTTTAGAGCTTCTAAAATTTCCGCAGGTCCTTCCTGACCATTATGTTCAATATTTGCTAAATATTCTATATAGGATTCAGGGAGACCTGTTTCTTTGGCGCCATCCAGAATTACATTCAAATATGTTATCGACGGTTTGTTTGTCGTAGGTGCTGTCGACGGTGTTGTCAATATCTCATTCTTAATGTAAACACGACATTCAATAATTTCATTTTCTGCTGTTATTATTGGAAGAGTTAAGTGGTGATAAATTCCAAGATGTACACCTTCTTGTCTGAAATTTTGGTTTCAATTTAAACAGAAAATTTTAAAAACAATCTTTTATACCGATCTAAGTCAGCTAAATGAGACAAATCAATTTCCCAAATAGCACCCCACACAGATTTCCCATTTTCAGCTACTATCGTTGCAGGTGATCCATTCCAGGTATAAGAAAAACCAATAAACTCTAAACGATAATTCTGGAAATCAAAATTAGTATTAGAAATTTCTGTTTATTTGTGTAATAGGGAGTAGAACCAAACAGTTCGGTTTTAAAGGTGCAGTGTAAAATAGTTGGAATTAACCCATGATAAAACTCACAGTATATTATTTTGTCCACTTTCATCCTTTCCCAGCCTAATACACGATACATAAGCAAAGCTTTCAGAGATCGAATTAAAAATGATGCTTGACATTTAGTTGGATTAAGTGCCAAATGATTGTCAAGGGTGCACTCAGAAATACACTTTAGGTCTTGATTTACCTCATCGATACAATTTTTGAGACTAAATCGAGATTTAGCATGAATAACACAGAGGCATGATTTAGCAATGCCATTGATGAAGAGTGAAAAGAGCAAAGGTCTCTGACCCCTTAGGACTCCCTTGTTGAGGGGAAGTAAATCCGACAGCCGAACATAACAAACCTGGTGAAAGCGTCGTGTTAGATAAGAAAAAATATTTTACATTTTTGAAAATAAGTCGAAAACTGTGCTTTCAAAAATTACAAAAAAATCTGTTTTGCAATACAAAAAAAAATCACCTTTCATATGACACCCCACATTCCATGATCAAAAATAATATGTTTTCAAAATTTCTACTTTAAACCCCCTCCTATGAACATTTGAAATTATAACAAACAAACAAAAATTTTAGATTCGATTTAGCAAAATCCCTACACCTGTGGATTTTTTTTTTTAATTTTTTCTTTTGTAATGTTCGTAGATAAGGGGAGGACAAAAAAAATTTTACATTTTTTAAAATAAGTCGAAAACTGAGCTTTCAAAAATTACAAAAAAAGCTGTTTTGCACTACAAAAAAAAATTACCTTTCATATGACACCGTGTGGCGAACGAACGCACCAACATGTGCATAAGTGTGAACGCGCCTTTAAATCTATTAAATCACCATTTTGATATATATATAAACTTCACTTGTGGTTTGACGCGACACAAATCACATGTCAAAAGTTAATCTATCCATCTTTAATTTTGATTATAGACACATTTGCTTTGTATGAAAATTGTCACTTTTTCCATTATTGTAATCACTTCTTTTAATAATAATTTTTACAGTGACTTGTTTTCGAAAATTATATTACAACTATGCAACATAATAATAAATGTATGTAAATTAAGCATGTATAGTTTTTGTCTGTAGTACAGATGTGTATGAATAAACAACAACTCGAGATCGTTTATGGTTCTATACTCCTTTGTACTGGCGCTGCTTATTTCGCAGGATTGTTTATTTACATAAAATAGTGAAATGTTTGTAAAGTAATTATATCGACGAGCTATTATATCGATTCACCACGTTCTTGGATATTATCCATTTTTTGGAGCATATTTAAGAATAGTGTTTCCGAATGTTTTATTGAGCGAAAAAGAAAATAATGATCAATGCTTATATGTACTACGTAGCATTGTATAGAAAAATCAGCTATTTTGTTCGATTATAAAACACGTTATCATCAAGATTCTTTTGAACAATACGTTATTGAAACAACGCCATCTCCAGTTACCACAATTTATTCCAGCCACTCTCAACACCTCTAGCTGCACCTGGATCATCTCTACACTCAACTCTAGAACCACCAAAACCCCACATGCCATGATCAAAAATAATATGTTTTAAACATTTCTACTTTAAACCCCCTCCAATGAACATTTGAAATTATAACAAACAAACAAAAATTTTAGAATCGATTTAGCAAAATCCCTACACCCAAGAATTTTTTAAAATTTTTTCTCTTGTAATGTTCGAAGTTAAGGGTGGGTAAAAGAAACCACTCGTTTTTGGTAATAACTCAAAAACTAAGCAGTCGAAAATTAATTTTTTTTGAAATACTTAGATTTTTTCCGATTTTTCTAAACCAAACTCGATTCCTTAAAAAAAATTTTTTGTGTTACTATCTCCTTATCATGTCAACAAAATATTGATAAAAACAAATATTTGAAATTTTTTTGTTATCATCAGGTGTGGGAAAACACATTTAATAACTGTAAAAAATTTCAACTTGATAGCACTTATAGTTTGTGAGTAAATTGATTATGTAGAAATTCGGACGGACACCGAAGTCTCACCAATAGGGTACCGTTTTTACTTTTTCAAAGTACGGAACCCTAAAAACAACGAAAAAAACAATTGGTGATTAGTTTTGGGATTGATATAATCTAGCGCTACTTTCTATGCAGAAAACAACAACCAAAAATTAAAAAAACAACGAAAAAACAATCATATTGTGAATTCTTACTACAAACAACATTTTAATCTCTTGCTCTAAAATGTACAGTTTAATGTAATCAAAAATCATACCTTTAATTCGCCAAAACCACGTCTTTCTGAATTAGGATTATTAATTTTTATTCGTTTTTCGTTTAAATTACTACCGTAACCAAAATAAAAAAATGTTGATCTATCATTACTTGAGATCATTTTTATTAAGAATTAAAATAATCCGAAGAAGAAATAACAAATAAATATTAAAACAATAGATTTAATATTACAAACATAAAATATTGAATAACTGTACTTTATTTAAATTAAAATTTAATGTTCAGAACATTGAGCTTAAATACGAACAAAAACTTTATTTTTAAGTTGATCGAGATAACACAACTTGACCACAACGAATGACTGGCTGACTGAATTGAATGAAAATGAAAAACCACAAATTGATTTTGAACACAATTATTATTCTTTTACAGTAGGTCAAAAAATAATGCATACCACAAATATGCAAGTTGTGTGATTGAATGTTCTTCGCTAGATGTCCTATTTGATTTGATTTATTGTAGTAGTTATTCAATAAAAAAGAACTGAAATATGGAATAACTCCTGAATTTCAAACTTAGCAAGTGGCTAAACGATCTTCTTGAACTGATTGTGAATATTTTAAAATAAATTGGTGCAATCTGTTGTCAGCTGGTTTTTTATTATCACAATTCACAAACTATATACAATACCACAACCCTACTCATATACATACATATTTTGTTTTCAATCTGTCAGTGGTGTTTTTGTGATTTTGTTGATATAAAAATATGAAATTTAAAATAATTTCAAAATGAATTACCTGTATATTATCTTCATTATATTACCTATGATAATAACAAATGTTATATCATCACCGGGTGATCGAAGTCAATATTTTCAAAATTGTGTTAATAACTGTTTGACATCTAATTGTTCGACAGGTAGATTCTGATTTATCAATATAACAAAAAAAAAATTATCATTATCTTAACATTTATAGATGGAATAAACTTCAACGATGTAACAAAGCATAAAATGGTTCATAATTTATTGCTATGGGCATGTCGAGATGAGTGCCAATACGAATGTATGTGGAAAACTACAGAATTGTTTATTCAAAGGAATTGGTATGTTCCACAATTCTATGGGAAGGTGAGATCAAGAATTAAATGCAATTTATGGATTCTAATATCAAATATTTTTTCAGTGGCCATTTATACGTGTATTAGGAATTCAAGAACCAGCATCGGTATTATTTTCAATTTTTAACTTTTTAGCTCACTACAAAATGATACAAAAATTTCGAAAGGAAGTAAGAAAAGATACTCCATTATATAAAGTTTGGCATGTATTTTCGTTTATTGCAATGAACGGATGGTTATGGTCAATTGTCTTCCATACTCGTGATTTTCCTATAACAGAATTATTAGATTACACATTCGCATACTCAATAGTGTTAACGATATTATATTGTACCTTGTTACGAGTTTTGTACAAAAAATCATTTATGCTAAAGATGGGGGTCACCGTTTTAGCAGTATTTTATTTTTTAAATCATTTTGCGTACTTAAGTGTTGGTCGTTTTGATTACGATTATAATATGAAAGCGAACATTTTTACTGGATTAATAACTACCGTTATATGGATTACATGGTATTTAATTAATCGTAAAACTAATAATTATTCATGGAAAATTTTACTATTTACATGTTTAACGGGTTTGTCATTATTATTAGAATTAAATGATTTCCAACCGATATTGTATATATTTGATGCTCATTCGTTATGGCATTTATCGACAGTTCCTTTAACATTTTTATTTTACAGTTTTATTATTGATGATTGTAAGTACTTAAGAGTTGAGAAGTTCAAAATGAATGAAAAAACAACATAAACAAAAATAGGGAGATAGTTCCTAATTCAAGATCAAATTGTATCGATTCGACAGGTAGTTTTACCCCCCAAAAAATTTCAACCCGTAGTACTAACAATTTTATTTTATATTATTTATATAAACGATTGTTGCCAAAATTTTAATCCATAAACCATACTAATATCTAACCTCCCGAATGAAAATAATATTTATAGAAAGCGTGAATTAGTGTTTTGTGTTTGCACCAATTCCACCAAAGTTTTGATTAGGAAATAACAGTGATATTAATATATGTTTAAATCTTTAAATAAATTATGTTTGTTATGTTTAGAGCTAGTTCAATAGATCCAAATAAATTATCCATATTAATATATAAATAATATAATATTAGGTTAATTTTAATAACATGACTGAATGTAAATTTTGAAATATCTTCCATGATAAATATAAACGTTTGCATTAAAAATTAATGAGTTAATAGAATTTTTATTAAGTAGGATTTCAGCAGCTTTCTCCGCTATATTGTCAGTTTTTGGACCGACGCCGAAATCAGTTCAAAACAAAGGTATTTTAACTACATCACAAAATATGATCGAATTCGATACTGATAAATCAGGTCTCCAGAAGAGTGTTTTGATGGCTGAAACTCACAGCAGAGGCGCACACAAGAAGGGGGGGGTTCAGGTCTGGACCCCCCTAACCGATTATTTTTCAGCATGATTTTTTTATTTAAAGTTAGAAATTGTTTAGTATAACCGCATAATAAATAAAAGATTAACGTCTCTGAATATCAGAAGATACGATGCAATCTATACTAAGGCTTGTGAGTATTGATCAATTTTTTGAGGAATTTTTAACGCTAATTTTAAAGTTTCGAGGGCTAAAATTATCAGGGAAGACCCACGCCGGCAAGGCCTTGTAGAGATGCCAGACTCCGTGAAAAAAATCACTTTGAAAAGCGACAGTTCTACATCTTTTCACTCGAACAGTAAAAAGATGGTCTGCTATTGATGCTCTGATGTAACGTGTGAAGTTTGCAGGCTCAGGTAAAATCGATTTGATCCATACAGACGCTCATTCATCTATATTCTATAATGTATTTGTGTTTTTTTTTTTTTTTTGCAAATGGCGAAACAAGAGTAGACGTGTTTTTGACTCATTGTTATTATTTTAATTAAATCATTTATTTTACTTTAAATTTTTTTTATATTTTTTCATCGTAATTGCTGGTTGTTTTGAGGCATCTGGATTTCTTGCTTTAATTGCATCGTTATCTGAGCAGTTCTGCTTCCTGTTATATTGATTGCTGATTTCCAGTGTGGTGTTTAACCTCAAATTTATTTATTTGCTGATTTGCCTTGCGGTGCTGTACAATATAAATAAATATTTAATAAGGATGGGGAATAAGAAAAAGGCTTTCTGTCCTGGTTGCAGGTTTTGGTTGAGGATGATGATGCCATTTGCTGTGATGTGTGTGACAAGTGAATCGAACCGCAGAGTTAAGGCACCTGTGAAGACACAGAAATTCGCCAGAGTAGACTTCAAGCCCTTCTAGCATTAACTAAATGAAAGCTGACCTTAGAAGACAAGACTTGACACTATGAAACTTGCACAGTAAAATAGTCAATCTTCGAATCGCGCTACGAATATGAGCATCCAAACCCATTTTGCTCTCAGTTTTTAATCCAAGCCTCTTGAGACTGGAATGGAATAACAAATCTATCCAGTACCACAGGCGCATAAGATCTAGATAAGTTAGTCGGAGCATTGAAAACAGCTTGAAATTTGGTTGGGTTGAGGATCAAATTATTCCGTTTAGACCAGTCTGAGATACGAATTAGGTCAAGGTTGATTTCAGCAATGCACTGTGAATACAGGAACCGAACGTCACCACCAAACAAGTGACAGCAGCAGCAGCAAAATATAGTATCTTTTCCTATCAGGATTGGATCTAATAAAGTTCGTGATGTCAATAAGTGTAGGAATGGCACTGTGGTTACTGGTTAGTGCGAAAACCGAGTTGTTTAACATAAAGTAAATAATAACTTAAACCAAACATGGAGAATGCTGATTGGACGATAGTCCGTCTTAGCGAATTTCTTAGAATGGGTAGGACCTTAGTCTTCTTCCAACCTACAGGAAAGGTGGACGTCATCAATATTTAGAGAGGAGGGCTGATTCAAACTCGTGGACTTCGGGGGAAATCAGGAGTTGTTTGTGGAACTTCTGGTTCTGAAGAATATCATCAACTTTAGTAAGATCCCGACCAGGCAAATAGAAAACTTTGACAAGAACAGCATAAGAACCCACGCCCATTGTGTACAACACAACTTTAGATGGAAATTTCCTTTTAACACACCTCGCCACATCAACTCCCCTTAAGCTCGGCCTGTCATGGCAAAGAATTATGTACTCTTTAAATATGAACCACCGCATAAGAAGCATACGATTTTTGCCAGGACTCAGAATTCAGAAATGGCTATAACATCAACATTCCCTTCCAGTACGGCCTTGAGCTTATCGAGTTTAGCATTTCTAGGAAATGGTTTAATGTTTTGGACGTCAATATGACTTATTTGGACGTTGTTGTTTGCAACTGGACCATAGTTGTCACCCAATTTCCTATCTAGTAGCCCACCGATACAGAGCAGACGACGACCCACAAAGATCACAAAATCAGTAGTTTTTTTAATCTGCAGTGTTCTGTAAGAGCATCTGTCAGTATTCTCAGGTTTTTCCTATTCAGCCTAGAACACACTGATCCCTTTTGATTGAACAACCCATTTAATTCCTTAGACTGCCCTCAGCCCAGGGTGTTATTCTAGGCTTTGAACCCTTCTAGTCATAATCTCATGCTTCATTTTTTTTTTATTAAGAGATTTCATCTCTAGTCCACAAAAGAGTTCTGGCCCGACAAAAGATGTTATTGTACCTTTCCTTGCGATATCCACATGATCAGGTAACTAGTGATTTGTTTCATTGTTACCATTATTAATGGTGAACACCTTCACAATTGAACACCTACTACAGCCTGAAAGACGCTGTGGTAGGTGTTCAATCGCTCAAAGTAATTAGTTCTCGATTCAAATACCAACTCCTACCATCCGCGTATCATTTCATTACATCATTACCCAAATGGTACCTAGTGGACTTACTGCTCCATCTGCGTTCTCGACAGTACAACCGTTGCATTTCAACTGCAAAATAAGTTAACACCTTCAATAAAAGCTTCATCAAAATTGCTTCATGAGCAATGGTTGTGGTCTCCACTAAAACGACATAATTTTTTTTGTGGAAGAAAAAAGTGAAATCTTTAGTAGGTTAAGAACCACAGCATCACATATTAAAGCTGAATGATAATGCTGTCAAGAAAACCTATAATATTCGGATGCCTGGACGCACGCGTGGGATGATGATCAATGAATGACCAAAAACGAAGAAAATTAATTCTAATCTTGTCCAAAACTAAAATACAAATTACAAATGTCCAAAATTATCATATACAAGAAAAACTAACTGATACTAATGCATTTACTATTCGATTATTCTACAGAATCATTGCGTTTTTCAAGACTTTTCAAAAGAGATGTGCTATGGTAATCTGGAGAGGAAGCTCTTTAATAAAGCAAAAAGAACAAACAATTGGCTAGAGTACCTAGTGGCTCTAACCAGATCTAAGGAGAAAAACTTTAAAAAACAAAGAGAAAAAGTAAACAGAATTTGGTAATTGGAAACACGGTGCCTTACCTTCGTTAGATGTTGCCTCCATTTAACCGGTATGGTGTTCGTTTACAAGCTTTTCTATCTCGGTTGACATTCATTGAATCCGCGGGTTATTTGAATCAGTGTCTCTCGTGTCATTACACCGCCTTATACTCTGAAAAAAAAAAATATTTAAACTTGTTTTTGTACCATCTTTCGTGCCCGGCCCGGCCCACCTTGTATTTTAATCAATTTCATTTATTGATATCAAGCAATTGACTTAAAAATCATCCAAAATTCGTATCAAACAGCAAAGAAAGACATACTAAGGAGTGGTACATGGTAACTCGAAATTTATTTAAGAAACGGCATCCTTTTGTTTAGCATTTTCGAAACGCCCGCGACTGGAACATGATCCCAATTAACAAATTAAATAATTTTCATTTCATCTTTCATTTATTATTTTCTTATTGTCTTCCTTACATATTTCAATTTTCTTTGTATGTGTTTTAATTTTTTTATTTTTCCAATAATTTTCTTATACTAATTGTTTGACAATTTTTTTTTTATTCTTGAAAATCTATCATAGAAAATAAATAAAACAAATAAATAATAATGGGATTGTAAGAAAAACTATTAAATAAAAATGGAAAAAGTAAAAAAAATAGAATGTCTATCAAAAAAAATTAAAACTAATTTTAAACGATAATCGAAGAAGTAAGTATAAACAAATTATGACTGTACAGGACTTGTAGTAAAGGTTTGCATATCAGTAGGGTATGCTTTTATCAAAGAATGAAAAAAACTTGAATTCAGAAACTAAGTAACAACGTTATGTTGCTTCCTTTATTCTTGATAAAATAAAATTGGAACAATATTAAAACAATGATCGGCATGGAGAGATCAGTTTTTGTTGATTTGTAAATTTTTTTTTGAATTTTGATTTACGGATAACAAATGAACACTATTCAGTCAACAGTAGCACCCTAAACCCGCAATATTGGTTATGGAATATTGCTTGCCCAAAAAAAACTCTGTGTGAGTCATCATTGAGTAAGATAATGCGTCACATGATTGAGGATTATTCCACTAGCTTGATTATTATTCCTGCAAATTTTTAAAACAAATTTGCTTTATATCTCTTATTTTATTTTACCCATCCTATCATGAAATATTGGCCTTTGTCATTATTTTACATTTATTGTTTAGTTATCCATTCATTAAAAAAAAATAATAAAATAAGAAATATTGAATTCGAAGAAGGCATCTAGAAATCTCGAAATCATTTATGTACGGCTTGTTTTATACTCATATTAAATGGATACATGAATTTATAGTTTTCTAGATACGATTACTACCGAAATCACTTCGAAAGGAGGATTACATTTTATAGAGAACAACCATAAAAAAATAAAAATCCAACCCTAAAAAAAGAATAGAATAAAAACTAATCAAGGAAATAAAAATAAATTATTTTAACTCCTCAACAACTAATTTTACTAAAATTGGAACTCAATAATTAAATAATAATTTAAATAAAATAAAATTATTATTAAACTTGACTTTGACGAGTTGGATTTTTGGATTTTATGTTTGTTTTAATTAATAAATTCTACATAATAAATTATTTATATAATTCTTATTTACAAAAATACCAGAATTAAATAGTTAAGTTTTTCTTCTCTACAAAAATAGTTACTAAAATATAACTATTAGAAGAAACTATTATGAAATGTAGTTTTGATATATATATAGTACAAGAATTCTACTTTCTAATAAATCTGTTTATATTCTGAGTCTTGAATGCAACACGAATATTAGTACAATTTTCTACATTCCTTCAAAAGAAATTAGATTGAGATTAGATTTTTTTTTTTAAAAAATTTGTGTTTCGTTAGCAAAAATATTCTATTTATAGAAAATATATATTCATTAATAATAAATAACTATATTAATATTGTTATTGGTTGCATAGTTCTAAGTTTTAATAATAGTAATATTTTCTGTGAGTTTATTTTTAATAGTCATACAAATATAAGCTCTGAAATAATTAACTATCTATAGCACATATAGGTTTATATAATTAAATCTTTGAGTTCGTATCTGCTCCCTTTAAAAATTTTCTTTTGTTAAATTTAAAAACAAAAGTGGATACATTACAGAACCGGTTGTATTATTTTGTTGACATGTTTTTGTCATTAACAAACAGAAATAAATTTTTGTTTGAAAATATCATAACTTACATTTGAGAATTATATTGACAATTTAATAAACACAATAAATAATTATTAAATAAATGAGGCAAGAATAGTTAATTAAAAAGTATATTTGCAAATTTATAATATACGTTTCGTTGTAAAATTAAGTAAATAAAATTATTACTACGATTTCAAATTGATACAAGAAAAAAATTACACAGAAAATTTTGTGTCATAGCAATTCTACAACTTATTCTATCTAAAACAAGATGTATATTGTTATAAATTTCGCTTAGTTCTAATTATAAAAACAGGTGCTTTGGATATCCCCACCACTTTGCCCATTATAGCTCATAAGCTTATCAGTTCCTTCTCGTATAAATCTCCATATTTTGCTAAACTTTCATCAAAATTAGTTTATTAAAGAAAGGTGTAGTATGCCAACAAACAATTCCAACAATTTTGCCGGAAGTGATAAACCGGAAGTTGGAATGCAGAACGGTTACAAATCATACTTTAAACATATTTAATCAAAATCAATTATTAGGAACTGTTGTTATTATAGTTTCCAATAGACAGGTGCTAGGGAGGTTACCTATCACTTATTCCAATATCGTCCAAAAACTAATCAGTTCTTTCGAATCTCCATTTTTTGTCAAAGTGTCATCACTAATGAACGAACTTTAAAAACAAGGTGAGAAAAGTCAGCAGTTGGATGGTGGACCCCCGTCACTTTGGTCAATGTGCGTCAAAACCAATGTCTCTCTCTCTCTCTCTCTCTCTCTCTCTCTCTCTCTCTCTCTCTCTCTCTCTCTCTCTCTCTCTCTCTCTCTCTCTCTCTCTCTCTCTCTATCTCTCTCTCTGGCGTTTTGAGTTTTGAGTATCCGCGTAGAAAAGTCTGAATGCGGCAGAGACACGGGCTTTGATATTTGCCTGCATGTCATTTGACGATGTTATTACAGACCCGAGGTATATGAAGTTTTCTACGCGTTCTACTTCGTAGTCGCCAGTATTCAGATTTCCGGGAGGTATGTTTCTGTATGTTGTTAAAAGTTTAGTCTTGCGGGTGTTGATGTATAATCCAAGTCGTTTAGCATTTGTTTCAAGCTGAGAGAGACTACCCTTAATATTGCTTGGTCTACGTCCGAGGAATGCAATATCATCTGCATAGCCAAAATATTAACTAGATTTGTTAAATATGCAGTTCTGTGTCTTAATTCGACATTTTCTTATCGCGTACTCAAGCGCCAAATTAAGCCTAAAATCCAATGTACCCTAAAAGCTAATAAAATCTTACTCATATTAATTGAAAACTTTTACCAACGTTTGTAGGCTATAGTAGGGATAAACACCTTAAAAATTTTTAAAAAAACTTCAAACCGGAAGTGATTAAAAGCAATTCTAGATTCAAATAAACGGGTTTTCGGGCGCCCCCGCCATATTGTCCAATTTTGAAATGAATCCAGATCTCCCATTTTCCAAGCTAACCCGGATCATATATCGAATAGACTAAGAGCCCGCGACGGCCAGACCTTCGTTATTTTATAAAAGCTGAAAGTTTCTCTGTGCATCCCCTACTGAGGTAGGAACGATTAGCGACATATGTAGTTTGGACCATGGTGGCTTTGGCAGGGAGCAGGTAACAAAGGGTCCTTCAAAGTTTCGTGAAAGTATAAAAGGTAATTTTTTTATATATTCTTCGGGATAGTATTAGAAGTCACGTCACCCATTGCCAGACGCTTACTATCATGGTAACCCCCTCCCAGACACCCTTAAACATTATCAGTTTGTTAAAGTTTAAGGGTGTCTGGCAGGGGGTTACCACGATAGTAAGTGTCTGGCAATGGGTGACGTGACTTCTAATACTATCCCGAAGAATATATAAAAAATTACTTTTTATACTTTCACGAAACTTTGGAGGCCCTTTTGTTACCTGCTCCCTGCCAAAGCCACCATGATCCAAACTTCATATGTCGCTAATCGTTCCTACCTGAGTAGGGGGTATGAGCAGAAAAACTTTCAGCTTTTATAAAATAACGAAGGTCTGGCCGTCGCGGGCTCTCGGTCTAGAAGTTTCATCAAGATAATATGCGTTTTTGTCAAGATCTACCAAGATACCATGCGTGTGATATCACATATCTGGCAATAGCAGTGAGATATCACTAGCCATATCTTAGAAGTGCTGCTGCATGGACTCTAGTCAGTCAACGGTAGCATCCTCAATCTTACATATGGTGCATTCTTTGATGATGCCACATGCCATAGAACTATATCTGGACTCTAATCTACAGGATTGGTGGTGTGACCTTAGGTGTTACGCCGATAACTTTTCGTTAAGTTAAAAAGTAAAAGTTGCTTATGAATACATAAAGACATCAACTCTCAGATGGCTCTCTAGAAATTTAAAATGGATAGAGAAACTTCAGACAAAATTCAGGTTCATTCGGCACATATTTTGCTTTGATTTATCCGAAACCAGGTTTTTGGTGAGAAAATAAATCCAATTCTTCTTCACAGCAATCCGACTCATTTCTATATCCAACGAATAGTGCCAAATCTTAAAATAATTCCATACCGGTTCAAATAATCAAAAAAAATCGCATCAAGTTTTACATCAAAGGTGAAGGATTTGGCGAAACATTTACCAAACGTCGCCACCGATTTCTCCTTCGCCATTTTCAAATCGGTTTTAATTTATTTAATTCAGTTCCAAAAAAGTGTTTTTCAAAAACTATAACCGAAATTTTATATTCCATTGTCTAAATTCACAATCGATACTTCAGTGAACGTAGACACGGTAAATAATTAATAAAAGTTTTTGGGATGATGAAATAAAATCGAATTATACTGGTATTGAATGCTCTACTTTTGTTAATATGCCATCAAAATTGAGTCACGAACAAAGGCTGTAGTGTCGCCATTCATAAAATCATAGAAACACAAAACAAATAAGCATTAAATGTCAAGATTAAGTGCTATTGAAGTTTCAACTTAAAAGCAGTTCAGGAGATCCATACATTTTACATCGCCATAAACCCTCCCCCCAAACTAAGATATCAGATGTTTATTCCAAATTTATTTTAGGTCTTGAAACGTGAAGATTTCATAAAAATTCCGATTTTGAAAACCGATTCAAATACAAGAACGGTTAATGTGAAAAAATTCTAAAAAAAATATGTGGTTATTTCATTTTTCCATATAATATCGCAATTTTCCAATTTCCACCTAGAGGAACGGTTGGCACCATTTTAGGTGTGTCAGTGTATTATGATGACAACAAACAGTGAGGCATGATTACTTAGGTGCAAGCCGATTTTTTAAATTTTTTTTTAGGGTAAATTAAGTAAATTTAGTAAAAGGGACAGTTGGGCTTCAGTGAGTGATTCTATATCAAATAAAAAAAATCTTGACGCCTAAGTAAAAGTAATATCCCCAACGTTCAAGATAAAACATTTTCAAAAATTTTAATCGTTGGAAAAAGATCCCTCGATAACACCGATGAGGTCTGGTATAAATTATTGTATGACAACATCCATTACACTACACTTGAAGATTATATACAACCAGAAGTAAGAATACCCGAAAAGTTTCAGAACGACAAATTATACCTTACATATTGCTACGATTCTTACAGAATCCTTTAATTTGTCAACGTTTAACAGAACATCACAACATTTTCATCATCAAGCGTAAGCCAAAACAAAGAGAGATTAGTACATGCGTGTGATTTATTTTCGACTGACACCATTTTATTTTTAAAATACAGAATTTCGGTTACAATTATTTAAATCGCCATTTGTATTAAACTATCTTCCGTTCTGCAAAGGAAATTGTGGTATGTGGTATGTTGCAAAATTAATACTGTTGACATATTAAACGATTCTATAAGAATCTCTTTTTCTTGTATCAATGTTGAATAGAGATTATGTACAAACATAAGGCAATATATAAAATTGTAAATTCTACAAAACTTAATAGAGTTATTTTTAAACGCAACAAATAAATTAAAACGTAGCTATACGAAACAGAATTTAGATATAAATCTATTATCAGAATAAACTAACATATTTAGTGAAAATTTATGATTACTCTACATTTCGAATATACATAATATGTAGTTTACTTTACATTGAAATAGATTTACTTTTTGTTTCTTTTGATATATATATATATAGTATGCAGTGTAATTGGTAGTGCGTTTTAATTTATGTATATATGATACCATTAGATATTTACAAAGACCAAATAATAGCTTTGTTTTTTGTTTAGAAAAATATTAAATATGGTCCTCAATTCATTATATTAGTTTTAAATAACAGAAGTTATGTGGTTTTTAATTTAGTTAAATAATTGGCAAAGTGATATTTTCTATTTTTTTAAAAATTAGAAATTACAAAAATACTTAGTATTTTTTTCTAATTGTGTGGAGCTTTTTTACCCATCATATAACCTCTCCACCTTTCTGCTGTTTGTGATATCACTGTATCTTTATCAATAGTTGCGAAAAGAAGTAATTGATTAACATGCGTCACATGATAATCCCATCGAGCTATATTAGGAGCAATACCTAATGTAAAATGTCTTAAATCATAACTTGTACCTGATCCCGTGTCGAACAGTAAGATCATTTTTTTAAGTGATGTCATTCCCTGTTCATACAATGATGTGGCTTCATGACGACTACTTAAAGGTGCAATGATACTTAAATCGTATAACCCAAGCAATGAGTATATAAATCCATTTAACACAAACGATGGCGGTGATGTTGGATATTCTTCATACCAAGCATATTTACCTAAAAATGTTGCCAACACTCCACCTTGGTATGATGGTACACGAAAAGGTTTTGTACCATCGATTGCCGCATTTAAATATCTAATATCACCTTTTGAGTGATGATATGCTCTTGCTAATAAAGAGATTGCATGACCCTGACCCATTGCAGAATACCAACCATTTTGCAATTCCGCAAAACCAGCTCCTAATTTTCGTTTTACAGGATTTGCCCACCCACCTGTACGAATATCTTGATGTTTGACAAACCATTCAGCTGCATCATAAAATTGAGCGATATGCTCACTCGTGGATAATGTAATGTTATCAAAACTTCCGATTCCAAAAAATGAAATTTCGACAATACGTATTTCTGTTCGTCGTAATTTACGTTTTTTCTCTGTAGTTGGTATGATTGGCATACCTTTTTGTAAATCAACTAAAAGATCTCGTGTTAGCTTTCTATATTTTCCTTCGTAGTTTGTTCCAATACCATAATAAATATTTTCATTCTGCAAATAAAATAGAAGAAATGTATTAAAAGAAAATTTGAAAGAATTTTTAATAAAAGTGTGTAATGATATCAAAGAAATAGTTGAAATCACGAGCCTACGGTAGATCGGCTGGCTTATGCCTTTCCCAAAACCAGGCAAAGCAGTTAATCAATTCAAATCATACGCGGATTTCCCTACTATCCAAAATGACTAAAATAATGTAGGGGCTTATACTTCCAACACTGCAGGAACGTCTCATTCCAGTTGCTCATCAATACGGTTGCGGGAAAAAACACTACAACTGTATTTCACACAATTACAGATGTAATACAGAAGGGTTTCGGCCTTTGGGTTTATTATGGTTTCCGACACCGTCAGCTACAATAAACTTATTGATTGACTTTATGAATTCGACACTGCCACAAATGATTAAAACGTAGTTCTCCAACTATATTCATGGTTGCCAAACATATATAGAATTAAATAAAGAAAAATCGATGTACTGCAGGAGACCGTGAAAAACATGACACTTTTGGGTGTAGCTCTCGACATAATATTACGCCAAAACGTAAACTACATAGTCGAAATAATGTGGAAAATCACTTACCGGCAGTGACTGCAAAAATGGTTAGGAGACCATAACCACCACATAAAGTCGTTGATCGCCCCATTATAAATTATGCGGCATCAATCTAGTTACTAAAACTGAGTGAATAAACCCAAAATGCTTCATTATTGGTCGCAACTTCTTCATCTTCTTTGGGTTCCTATCCGGTTCGGATGTTGGACATCATCTGGTGCAGTTGGTGTTTAGATCTGTCCAGTTTTAGTAGTTCTGTTGTGGTCAAATTGCACCAATCTGTTAAATTTTTTAGCCATGTTGTTTTTCTTCTGCCTCTGCTTCTTCCCCCGACGATTTTTCCAAGTAGAGATAGTTGTTGGAGTTCATACTTGCTGTTGCGCATCACGTGACCTAGGTAGCTCAACTTTCTTACTTTGATGGTTGGTATTAGTTGTTTTGTTGCCTGTATTCTAATTAGAGTTGTTTCGTTCGTGATGTGATCTCTCCAGTTGATCTTCAGAATTTTCCAATAGATCCATAGCTCAAACGCTTCAATTTTCTTCATGATCACTTTGGTTACTGTCCATGTTTCGGGACCGTATAAAAGAAATGGCCAGATATAACATTTTAGCATTTTTTTCTTCAAATTTAGGTTAATTTCATTTCTACAAAACACATTTGACATGTTTCGGAAAGTTGCTCTCGCCTGCTCGATTTTGCTCCTTATTTCGATCGTGTTGCTGGATGTGTACTGAATAATCGTGCCAAGGTATTTTATCTTTGATACTTTTTCGATAACTTTACCCTCTATTGATAAGTTGAACGTGTTGATGGGGTTTTTGCTGAAGATCATATGTTTTGTTTTTTTAATATTTATACTAAGGCCGTATTTTTTGCAGCTGTTTACTAGTTTTTGAAGCATACTCTGATGATCATTGTGGTTAGCAGTCAGAAGAACAGCATCGTCTGCAAACCTGATGTTGTTAATGCGTACACCATTTATCACCACGCCACTATCCATATTGCTTACTGACTCGTTGAAGACTGTTTCAGCATACGAGTTGAACAGCACCGGCGACAGAATACATCCCTGCCTTACACCTCTTTTTATGTTAATGTTTTCAGACGTTCCATCGCTTGTGCTAATTACTGCTACCTGCTTCCAGTATAGATTTTCTATTAATCTGATATCTTAGCCATCCAAGCCTTTACTTTGCAGAATTTCGACCATTTTATTGTGTTTGACTTTGTCAAATGCTTTTTCATAATCAATGAGGTAGCTATGAATATCTGCGTTCATTTCTGCGCTTCTCAGTGTTATTGTGTTGAAAGTGAATAACGCATCCCTTATTCCCAAGGCGTAATTTTTTGAAAATTCTTTCATGTATGATTTTGAGTAAAATTTTTAGCGCATGACTCATAAGGCTAATCAAGTGATAGTCTTTTACATGCCGAGGTATCGTTTTTTTTGGGGAAGTGTTATAAAAGTTGATCTTAGCCATTCAGCGGGGATGTCACCTGTGTCATAGATGTTGTTGAAGATTTCAGTTAGCATTTTTGTACCGTTCTCGTCTAACAGTTTCAATAGCTCGTTAGAAATGCCGTCTGGTCCAGTAGCAATTACATATCCTGAGGATAGAGTCAAAAAGATGGGAAGAATACATCAGCGAGCTATTCAATGACACAAGAAATAATCTGAATATATATGAGCAACCATCCGACCCAGCATATTGGTTGATGAAGTGGAAGCAGTTCTGAAAAAGGGAAAATTCGTCTAATTTTCCCTTTTTCAGAACCGCTTCCACTTCATCAACCAATATGCTGGGTCGGATGGTTGCTCATATATATTCAGATTATTTCTTGTGTCATTGAATAGCTCGCTGATGTATTCTTTCCATCTTTTGACTCTGTTCTCAGGATATGTAATTATGTTTTCGTTTTTGTCTTTTAAAATGCTGTTCTTTTTTTTTTTATTTTTGCCCGTAACAAGTTTTATTTTTTTGTGCATTTTAAACGAGTTATTAGATTTTTCTCAATTTTTTTTAGGTTAATTCTAATGTCAGCAACTAATAGCACATGGTCCGACTGGATATCTGGGCATGTTTTGACTATCTTGACTGCATTTCTGAAGCGTTGGTTAATAGTCAATTTGGTCACATAGTCAATTTGGGTGCGAATTACTCGATCGTTAGCATCCATTGGTGAGCGCCACGTATAACGTCGTCTCAGCGGCAGTTCAAACCAAGTATTCATGATAGCTAGCTCTTCTTCAATACAAAAGTCTACCAGTTTGCTGCCTCTCGCGTTTCTGTTGCCCAGACCAAATTTACCAACTGTATTACTTACTGACATGTCACCAACTTTTGCATTAAAATCGCCGAGAATGATGTTTACGTCTCCTTTTTTTAATTGTTTTACAATTTCCTCAATTTTGCTGTAAAATTCATCACTGTTGCAACTGCTGTCACCTAATGACACTAAAATACCAGTGAAACCGCATAACGATCTGCTTGGTCATTAGTATGAGATATCATAAAAAATGGTTCCAGGCACGATTCAAAACTACAAGGAAAATAAATTGCTTGAGGACCCACCACCATCAGTGAACCAATTGAAACGACTTTTACCAAAGCCACCAAGAACGACGTGAGACACGAGTGAGAATACATATGCCGCATGTGCGTAACTCGGAGCTAAACGCTTGAAATGGACCATGGGAATCAAAAACGAAAGTAACGCCAAAAAATAGATTTCTAAACCATGACTTGAATTACAGGCTGCGGTTGGAGGGGCAAAATTCTATTCCATCCTGAAGAACGTTGACCAAAAAATAACGCTTATTTAGTTCAATCAAATAGAGAAAAATAAGCTGCGACCAGAGCCGATTACAATTTCATTGTAAAACAAAGGCAGATTCCCCAAAAATTCGAATCATTAACAAAGGAAGAAAGATCGGCGGCTCGAAGGATGTTGTACAGAAGTACTGCTACTGGCAGAGATTAGTTGTTTTGTTTTACCACTGAAAATTCCACCATAAAAATAATGAGACAGTGGTAAACGAGTTCGTCAGAAATCTGTAATTCCTAGGCTGAGAGTTGTTATAAGTAGAGGAAAATCGTAAAATGTGAATACGAGTGGTTAGTCAGGCTGATCAAGACCTAGAAGGCCGGATCAAACCCCTCTCAGAACAAAAAGTGATAAAAAAACTTTTCTTGAAAATCTGCAATAACCCACCACACTCTGGTTTGCAAATAAATCTCAACTAATAAAACTGCATACATTGATGATTAATTTTTTCGAATTAAAATTTCCATGTTTTTACCCATGCTGAAATATTGCTCCATGTGTTTATTATTTCTGCATGACAACTTAGTGTTCTTTTTTATTTACCCAGAAATACACGTAAATTTCATAATATTAAAAACAAAAAGAAATGATATCAGCAGAAAACAACATTAAAACAAAATAAATAATTTAAGAAGTTCTTCAAACTAACATTTTTAATAAGAGTGCCAAAGAACAACCACCGTTGATGTAAACCAAAAACAGAGAGGGTTCGAGATTTATTGGTAAGAATCAGAAGTTACTGAAATGTCACAAATGATAAAGTATCTAAAACAGCGGCAACGAACAATCATAACAGTATTTGCTTAACTACCTACATCTATGATATATAATAATATAATTAAGTAAATTAACTCACCTGTACACTTAACAACAAATCAACCGCAAGATAATTTAAACTATATGACTTTTTTGTTTCGCGATTTTGCAATGTAACAATCATACTACTATTTGTTTTTAAATTAATATCAATACTTAAAACTAGGTCGAGGACAAGATTCATTGGCAATGTGATAGCACTATCGAATAAATTTGTTGTATTAAATCTAAACACATTTGTATTTAAACTCGTATCAAAATGTTTAATTAATGTACTATTTTTTGGTACAATCCATTCGGATTGATTTTTTTCACCATCCTCTAATATTTTTCGGCGAGGTTCAGGTTCTGTTAAATTCTTACTATAATGTGATAAACCAAATTGTGCTATTTGTGTTGGATAAAAATATCCTTGACTCTCCCATTGTGTTGAAATTGGTACACCATCGGCACCACTAATACATTTCACACGATCTCGCATTTCAACATTATAGTTTTCAAAGTACATAAAAACACCTTTAGCATCATATGGACCTTTTGGAAAATTCACTTTCCCATAACTGTGTGACCAGTCAAATCGTAATGCACTATCGACTGTTGTTAGTGTACCATAAATTTCAAAATATTTGTGTAAGAATGAAAATGGTATATAGACTTCATCGCCTTCTTTCCGACAACTAATTAAATATTCTTGATTTATGTAACAGTCAATCTCTTCCGTTGGTTCGGTTTGATGGTTTCCTTTAAACAAACAAACAAAATTTACCAAACTTAAACCGAACATTTTTAATTTTTCTTACCATTATTAAATTTTACTTTATTCCACTTTGGTACTAATGTTCTGGCAATGGATAAATCACTACATCTGGTCCAAAATGAGACAATCACAATACAAACCATTAGACATAAAAACATTAACAACATTTTCAAATTTAACCGCATTATCACAAATTGTAATGGAATATGCTAAAAACAAAAGAAATAATATTAATATTTGAAGTAATAATTGTGTTATTAATGTAAAATAAAATTCATCAAACCGCCGGTAGTTATTTAAAGATACATTCCACAGAATCTCCAATATTGTATATCTTGATGTTGGAATTAAACTAAGAGAACTTTTTGGTCAAATGAATTATGGATTTTTAACATAGGGCGTTGCTTCGACTTTTCCGAAAAATTTCTTATTTTCAAAAATAAATATACCTTATTATTTCGATGTTGTGGCAATTTTATAGAATCGTCTTTTACAAAATTAGAGCTCCGTCTGAGAAGTCCCAAAATGGAACTCAAACGAATATTTGGAAAAAATTTCATTTGATAATTTTCCTCAGCATTTACATTCTTTAACTTTTCGGAAGACAAACAAATTTCACTAAAACCATTTTTACTGATTGTTAAATTCTTGATTCTATATATTTTTTATTGTTTTACTAAACATATTGTTAGGAAACGGTAGCACAAAAATAAAATTTATTTATTATTATTTTCAATGGAATTCCAAAATATGGTTTAATTTGACGTTTGACATTTCGATGCGGAAGAATTTATTTTTCGATATTTTGTCTAGTGAGAGCGTTTAATACTATTGAATGACCCATGTGTTTTTGACAGATTGATAACAATTGTGTTTTGGTAAACGAAAGTTGATTTGTTTGTTTGTTTTGATTAAATAAAGGTTAAAAAATGTTAACAGAAGTAAAACATATAATATTAGTGTTATCAGGAAAAGGTGGTGTAGGTAAATCAACAGTTAGTACACAATTAGCATTGGCATTAAAGGAATCTGGGTTTACGGTGAGTAACTACTTTAAATTGCAGCATGCTCAAACCTATTTATAATTATTTGTTTATTATTTATCATCTACGGTCGTTCCATGCATTTAAATGATTGGCATAATCGAATTGTATTATTTTGATTGTTAGTTTTAATTTATGCATTATCGGTGTTACCAAAACTTGAGTTATATTTATAAGATTGTGAAATGATAAATTTTGAAATTTATGCCAATTGAAGTCAATTATGAACCGTGACCAACAAGGTTACAAATGATTGTTACATTACATCTGATGTGACATTGAAGCTCTAGTCTCGAAATAACTTTCTGTTTTAACGAACGATGGGATCGATTTATCATACGAATCAGATCGTAGGCTCATAATCATTTAGATTCAAAGATCAAAAATAACCAAATTCAAGTCCAACAGCATATGTACACCATTTGTCGAAAGCGAAAAGTTCCCAAGTTTCTGATAAATAAAACCTGAAAAATCTATTCCACTTCCACCTAATTTTGAAAATGATGCAAGCCTAGCAAATGATATAGATGAACTACGAGAAAGACATACAAGCACTTCGTACATTCAAGAAATTATGCCTAAATGATTCCTCACAGTTTACTCAATTTGATGTCATACGAAAACTAAATCCCACGAGGGATTTCTGTGCTACAATGGTCTATGCTAACAATTGTGTTAAAGAATATAAACCCTATTAGGCTATCAACAGCTTAAAGAGGCCGTGGAGTCAATGACAAAGCGTCAAAATACCACAAAGAGGGATTCTTTCAAACGTTTAGTTTCTGTGCCATGGCTATTACAACCACCGACACTGTTATCATCTTCTGTTCGAAAGGAGTCTAAGGTTATATGAAGCACAAAACCTAAATTTGAACAGCACAAATTTCTAAGGTTTGTCTTTGAAAACATGTTGACGTTCTACAGCCACTTAAACCAAACCTCCGTGAAATTTCTAGGTGAAGTAAAAATAAAACAAAGCCATTAGTGGCTCTATTTTTAATTATGCAACACTCTTCTGCTGTTAGGAGAAATATTTATTTTTCGCCTGATGAAGATGTATTGTTAATTTATTTCAAGATTATTTAGTATTTACATAAGTGCAAACAGTTGATAGAATTGCTGAAATATTGTTGTTAAGTAGCGCTTGGTATCGATATCCAACAACTTTAATACGACACCGTGCTGAAGAAATTCAACTTCAGACAATTTTGAACGCGAATTTAAAAACCAGTTGCAAAAAAGTGAATCCAATAAAACGAACTACGGTGTCGTAAATACGTCGTATATTCTAAACGTCAAATGAAATAACAATTGTAATTTTCATTAAAGTGTAAATAAAAATTTTGATATACGTTTGCTATATTTTTGTGATTATGAAAATTGGATTAACTCTGTGTTCCAAGCATAGTTCCATTTCATGAAATTTTCATTTTAGTTATTGTTTTGATTGGAGGGTTTTAGTTTGTACGCATTGCTCGGTCAAGTTGCAATTAAACATTCTAGGAACTATTTCCCATGTCTTGGCACACAGTGGCCGTCAACTATTTCGACGCCCTCTTTTTTCTCATGCTCTCTCTGGATCTACTTCTGTGCTCGCCGCCATTTTTATGCGCCGTCTGATATCACTAAAGGGGAGGGTTGTGGCGAACGAAACAATATTTTCTGCACAATATTTTCTTTGCTTCTGATTTTTCCTCGCCACCACCTTTTTATGTGGTTTTTATGTGACTAGAAAAGAAGTTTAATGGCGAAATCTTTGCAAAATATTTTTCAGACAGGCCTACGACTCTCGAATAGACTCTACTGTCTGCCATGTTATCAATTGTAAACCTCTGGTAAACTGGTATCCTGTACGTGAGTACGTCTATTCCGGCATTTCTCTGGGAATTGGGAATTGAGAAAAAAATGCAATAAATGAAATAAAGAAATATTTTCTAATACGAATTTGTTATTTCCCGCAACACGGAATACTAGTTATGAAAAAATTACTATAATTTATTTCTCAATTCCTATTTCACAATATACCGGAATAAAGCTACTGGTTGTCATTCTCGGCCGAAAGAAAATCTAGATAAATTGGTCTGCAGATTAATTACAATAAAACCAAACATATGAGTGCTGAGAAGCTGAGAAAAAAAATTTGATGTAAGGCGATCAACGAGGGAGTTGAATCTTTTAAATATTATAATTTTGATCAAAATTTAAATAAAAATGTTGATATACGTTTTGATTCTGGTTGTTGTTTTGATTGGAGAAAAAGTTTATAGGTTGTACGAACTGTTCCAACTTGACAAGCTGCATGCAACCAATCATTTTGGGGACTATTTCGCTTGTCTTGGCACACAGTGGCTTCTTCGATCAAAATGAATCTTGGCAAACCGTCAACTGCTTCTCCTCTTCCTGCAGTCTTTTCTCCATATACATTTTCTTCAACCTCCGTGGCGAACGACAAATTGTCATTGCACAATATTTTATTCAGCTTGCTCAGTTTGAACCAATAAGGAACATTTCAATTGTCTAGACATACAGTAATAGGATGTCTGGGTCTAAAATCCTAAAAAATTTTATGTAACTAGGGAAGGAGTTTTGTGGCGAACGACAAATTGTCATTGCACAATATTTTATTCAGCTTGCTCAGTTTGAACCAATAAGGAATATTTTAATTGTCTAGACATACAGTTATAGGATGTCTGGGTCTAAAATCCAACCAATAGACAACTCATTGATTTGCATCTATTAAAAGTGATATGATAAAATGCTGGTCTCTAAAAAAATCATTGGTCTTATTAAACAAAACATTTGTACCTACCGAAGTTGAGGAATTACTCGTTACACAGAAGTAGTTTGGGTATTTTCCATATGTAATGCCAAACATTGAAAACAAAATCAAATTGGTAACAATCTTGAAGGATGAAAACTTTGTATAAATCAAAGCTCCAATCTAAAGCAAGAAATTAAATAAACTGTTGAATGAGTTTCGGGTAGGAAAAAAATGCGACCGATAGTGGCATAACAATTCGCCGATGTTCACCTTCAAGTCATGATCATTTCGAATCCGTGCGATGCATTTTCTTGATTTTGCTTGTTACATTAATCTGAATCTTCATTGTTATGTTAAAAATTTATTTTCAGGTTGGAATCTTAGACATCGATTTATGTGGTCCAAGTGTACCATACCTAATGAATTTAGAAGGAAAAGATGTTCATCAATGCGATGATGGTTGGGTTCCTGTTTACACTGATTCCGATAAAAAAATGGCGGTTATGTCAATTGGTTTTTTATTATCAAATCGTTCCGATGCTGTTATATGGCGTGGACCAAAGAAAACAGCAATGATAAAACAGTTTTTGAACGATGTGCATTGGGGTGAAATGGATTACTTGATAATCGATACACCACCTGGTACTTCCGACGAACATATCACAGTAATGGAATCATTAAAAGAAATAAAATGTGATGGTGCAATTATAGTAACAACACCACAAGAGGTTGCATTAGAAGATGTACGAAAAGAGATAACATTTTGTCGAAAAACTGGTATAAATGTTCTTGGAATTATTGAAAATATGAGTGGTTTCGTATGTCCAAACTGTTTAGAGTGCACCAACATTTTTTCGTCAGGTGGTGGTGCTGCATTAGCTGAGCTTACAAAAGTGCCACTCTTAGGTACATTACCGATTGATCCACGAGTCGGTGCGTTAGGTGGAACTGGAAAATCTTGTCTGACTGAACTACCAGATTGCACAACTTCTGTTGTTTTAAGATCTATAGTCGATAAAATTAAACTTTAGTTAAGAGAAGTTTTTTGAAAAATATAATTTTTCTTGGTTTTATATTATAACATAAAAATATAATTGTTTTTATTTTAGAGATAAATTTAATTTAATTTTGAAGCTTCGGTTGATACTATATGACTCCATATTGTTGCGATCTGAAATTTGAGAGATAACATTTTACATTTAATTTTTAATTTATCTAAATGGTTTTACAGCTACCTGTGAATTTTCTTGATTTTGTTCGTGTGAAAACGACAACATAATTGATGGTAAAACTTGTAAATAGTTTTGTGCTAATGATGTTTCTTGTAGTACACAATGCAAACTAAATGCGCTTCTTCGACCTAATGAACCAACAACGCCTGTTTGTTGAACTTCTTTTTCATGTAATGCTGCTACACTTTCCGCTGCCGTTCCCCTTATAACTCCTTTCATTTTTTGTTTATTTAAATTTAACATTTTATATAAAGCGCGTTGATGTTCAAACACAACTCCATTCTCCACTCGTTCACATAGATCACTATGTGCTGATAAAACATCTAATAATAAATTAAATCGTTCACATATATTATTCTGTTGTATATTCGCATATTTTGATGATATTTTTGATATTTCATGAACTCCATGTGCCATTTCACCAAATGGATTATTATCGAAAACATTGACAGACGAACTTAATAATTTCAGTACTGATCCTATTTCTTCCATATCTTTTGATTGACTATTTACTCGAACTGCTTGTTGTTCGATATAACGTTTTAATTTTGTGACAGCATTCAACATAGTTTTCATTATTTCACGACTTGCCGCTAAACGTCCTTGATCTTCTAACGGTAATTCCACATCTTCACTTAATCCTAAAAATTCATCTAATTCTTTTTCATAAATATCACGTAAATGTTGTTGATGATCACTACTTGAGTCTGATAAAAAACATTGAAACATTAAAGAGTTTCCTAATATTGGATGTCTAGATATGATTCGTAACCATCTTTGTAAGCCACGTCGTCTTTCTTCTAATAATGAATCTAACATTAATTGTTTTGGTGGTAAACGTGGTATCATACGATATGGAAATTTTGTTAGAAGTAAACTATAAAAGTTTACAAAGTCATTATATCGCCGATGCACACAACATTTTAGTCTTCGTGATGCTAACTGAAATAATAATAAATAATAAATTTAATGATAATGACTTTGGTCTTTGAATTATTATTACGTTTGTTGATTTTCTACAAAAAAATATATTATGCTAATAGTAAAGTTACACAATTTATTTTAATTTTAAAATTACAGTTTTATTTGTGAAAACAATTTAAGCTTTAAACGGTTATATTGTGCTAACGAATTTGATCAAAATTGTATTCTTATGTTTTTTACCTTTAATGGGGCTCAATAATTATCACAATATTAAATATCGTTTCCATATAACAAAAATTAGAAACCTTAACGACACCTAGTTGATTTGAATCTCTTTTCTTCACATTTATCAAAAAACTACATAAGTGGGTGAAAAACAAACGCAGCTTTATTCCATAACGATTTTAGCAGGTAATGCGAAAGCATTACAATAAAAGTTGTAAAATAACAAAATTCAATCATCTTTGCCGTGCCAGTCTCAGCTTGAATTGTTTCAAAACGTTCAACCGAGAATGATGTTTACCAAGTAAAATCTTTGGTTAACATTTATACAAGAACCCTAGATTCATGGCGCCAAACCAGAGCTTTTAGTGATAGCGACACTAATGATAAGAAAAAATATTAATTATTATGACGCGTTTTATGTTTCACGGGTAAGCTTTTCCCGGACTAATTAGTCTCTTCGAACGAAAATATTTCATAGGATGTTAATTCTTTTATGACTTCTTCGCACGTCAGAATCCAAAGTTAGGCGAGGTCTGCGACCTCATGCTAGTTAACTAAAGTGTCAGTGCAGCTATGTTCAAATCTCGCGGCATGTTTTTGCCGGCCTGAAGCGGTCTAAACAAGTTGTCACAGTTTTGAGGATAAAGTCTCACAACCATGTGCAGCCATTTCGGCTGTTATGTGTTGGTGAGGATTTGGTACCTTGGCGTTTATAAGCAGCACAAATTATTTAATAGTGCAAACTCGATATCATTCGATTTTAAATACAAACTAGACCAATAACGTTTGCATATGTACATCGACTCTAACGTCGAGTGTAGGGATTTGTTATATAATTCGATCGATCGATCGAGTCTGGCATGCCAACTTAATTAACAAGCTCGTTGCGTATGGTTTTCATCCCAATGTTGTGAAGCTGATTCAAAATTTTCTATTCAACCGATGCATTTCAGTCTCCTTAGACGGATTTTCTTCTGAGTCTAAACTAATTAACGCTGGTGTACCTCAAGGCTCAGTATTGTTCCCAACCCTATTTTTGATTTATATCAACGAATTATTGAAAATCACCAGCAACCCAATAAATAGTTTTGCAGATGATAGTACTCTGCACAAGTCGTTCGAGCCCCTTCCTTCAAAAGGTAAAATTCACGAACGAATTAATCCCGCCTAAAAAAAGTCGCCGATTGGGGTGACCAAAGCCTGGTCAATTTCAACTCTATCAAAACACAGCTGTTGATTGTTTCCAGATCAAAGACCGAGTTCCCCAAAGATATTTTATTCAGTATGAGTGATAAACCAATAGGTGAATGTAAAAACATTCGTTTATTGGGTGTCACAGTTTCAAATGACTTACTCTGGAACGATCAAATAATGGCGATGGCAAAAAGCGCGTCTAAAAAACTCGGCCTCCTAAATAGATGCAAACAATTTTTCACTCCATACCAATTGCTCCATGTTTATAAGTCCTATATTCGTCCCTGCATGGAGTGCAAGTTTGGGGTACTGCTTCTTTTTCCTTGGACTCTGTTCAAAGCGGGCTCTACGAATTCTTCGAAAAATCGTCGCACTGTTGCTGACCTCGTTGTTTTTTACAAATATCGTCATCAACAGTACTCAGATGAAATCAGCGGCATCATGCCTCAAATTTATTCTTACCACCGTTCCACTCGGAAATCGGCTATCGCAACCAGTCAAACGATCGAGATCCCGCGCTGTCATACTGGTAGATCGCAGAAAGACTTCTTTGTCCGAACTGCATACAAATGGAATAGTTTGTCGGAATCCATAGTCTCAGGTGGCTTCAATCCGCAGAGGTTTAAAAAAAGCGTTAATCTACACCTTAGAACGCCAGTTGTTGTGGGACCTTGGTCTTTAAAGGTATTTATGTGTTGTTGTGACACATATTCTAAACCCTATAACACAACACTTTTTATTTAATAAAAAAAAATTATTTCCAATGCCATAAAGAGAGCGTCCTTCTCGGTGATGGTATGAGTTTCAGTGAGCATTTGAAGGCAATAAGAAATATATTCTTTGCAACTAGGCACAAAACACTGGCAATACACGAGACAGAAAGCAATATCTCACTTAAAACGCATTTTTCGCGTTATCTCACTAGGTGAGATAAAAAGTGAGATAAAATATTTGTCTTTGATCGATTATACTAGATAAAAGAAATCATTTAAACATAATTTTTTTTATCTCACTATTTATCTCACCTAGTGAGATAACGCTACAAAATAACCACCCTGATATAGCGTTACGAAAAATGGTATCATAATTTTATGCCGTCACGCATCATAAAAAATAATAAATAATTCAATCGGTATGTCATGTTTTCTCTAAAAACAAGTAAATTTTATAAGAATGAAAAATAGTTTATACACCTTGTGAGACAGCATTTCATCTCGGGCTCCAAACACACCTCGGAAGAAGAACCTGCACTTCTCTTCCTTGGTGTATAATCTCCTATTGAGCTTTATTGATTTTATTCATAATTCTGTATTGGTGTTAGACAAATACAAAAAATACAAATTTCGTTGTTGGTTTGGTTTGTCAGGGGTTGAGCGTAGTACTCTCTCGTGATTATAATGGTATGTTCTCGTGGTTTTGCTGTATAGTGTTGAGCATGACTGCTCTTCTTTCGTCTCGTCTAATTCGTTTCATCATACTTGTGCGATTATCTCATTCGCTATTTTATGTTTCAGATGTCTATTGAGCTCAGAATATATAGCACGAGGCTATGTGTTGTGAACAATTCTCTCATATGCTGCTCAATAAATTTTTGGTGGGTTTGTAAACCTGCCACATTCGATTAGTACGTACTCTGCTTTCTTGGTCTTGCCCTCACAGTAAAGGCAGTTTGGGTCTTGGTATACTTTTTTTAAGTACTCACGGAAACATCCATGGTATCTGTGTCAAGAGTGTTTAAGAAATTTATTTTATAAATTCTACTATCAACTTTTATGTTTCACATCTACTTGGCACTTATTACTTTGTGTATTTTTTTAAGAAAGCAATTGGGGCACGCACCTCATTTTGGGGTGGGGTGGGGTGTCATTTGAAAGAACACCTCATTTTGGGGTGGGGTGGGGTGTCATTTGAAAGAACACCTAATTTGGAATTCGTTGCATTTTTTTTTAGAATTTTGCGATGCCCAGTTTTTGAGATATTGTCAAAAAAGTGCAAAATTCAGACCGTTCCCCCCCCCCCAATGCGTTTCGACACTGATTGACAGAAAAATTTGTAAAAATTCACAGAGTTAGGAAATTTGCTAAATTTTGTACGAAAACTATAGCGAAGTCTCCAATAATTATATTTCTGTGTGTTTAGAGGACCGGGGTAGAGGGGGTAAAAAAAAACTTTTTTTGACCCAAGCGAGTGGGGTGTCATTTGAAAGAGCACCTAATTTGGAATTCGTTGCAGTTTTTTTTAGAATTTTGCGGTGCCCAGTTTTTGAGATATTGTCGAAAAAGTGCAAAGTCCAGACCGTTCCCCCCCATGCGTTTCGACACTGGTAGACAGAAAAATTTGAAAAAATTCACAGAGTTAGGAAATTTGATAAATTTTGTACAAAAACTATAGCGAAGTCTCCAATAATTATATTTCTGTGTGTTTAGAAGACCGGGGTAGAGGGGGCAAAAAAAAACTTTTTTTTACCCAAGCGAGTGGGGTGTCATTTGAAAGAACATCTAATTTAAAATTCGTTGCAATTTTTTTTTAGAATTTTGCGTTGCCCAGTTTTTGAGTTACTGTTGAAAAAGTGCAAAATTCAGACCGTCCCCCCCTCCATACGTTTCGACACTAAATGACAGAAAAATTTGGAAAATTTCACAGAGTTAGGAAATTTGGTAGGTTTTGTATGAAAACTACAGCACAGTTTTTGAGTTATGGATAAGAAAGGGCTAAATTCAGATCGTGCCGCCGCCTGCCTTTCGACGATGACTGACTGAAAAATTTGAAAATATTCACAGAGACAGGAATATTGGTAAATTTTGAATGAAAATCATGTCGAAGACTCAAATAATTATATTTCTGTGTGTTTATGGGATGGGTGTGGGGAGGGAAAAAAAACCATTTTTGACCCAAATGAGTGGGGTGTCATATGAAAGAGCACTTAATTTAAGAAATGTTACAATTTTTTTAGAATTTTCAATGCAGAGTTTTTGTGTTATTAAAAAAAAAATATTTTTAGTATGTAGCCTTTCCACACCCCTAAATTTCAACACTCGATTGACCGAAAAAATAATCAAATTTAATCCATTTACAAGCTGGTGTAATTGAATCTTTTTTAAGTTACCAAAAACATCTATGGATAATATTTAACCTGAATTAACATTTTTTTTGCCATTTTTGATCAATGTAGATTTGATTGTAATTTACTATTGACATTTACAATTTAACATTTATTTTGTTATGTGTCTATGGTCTGAAAATATAAGGACATTACAACACAACTTTTTGTCAATAATTTTTGATATTGTGTTCTTTTACATTCACGGAACCCTTGACGAGCGAATTTTATTCGCACTTGTCTGACTTTTTTTCTTATTCATAATTAAAATCGTTTATTATTTTTCCAATGGTTTTTATTTCTTTGAAATAAATATATTTCATGATCCCAATTACAACAATTTTTATGATTATCAATCAAAAAAGGGGCAGTCAATTCCAGTAGGAATATTATCAGTAACAATACTAGTTAATAAAAATAGCAATTTATCATAAAACCGTCGATAATAAAGTTTTTTTCTCTAAACAACAGAACTGCATCTGGTGATTATACTCGTACTAGCGATAACTGGTAATTGTTTATCAGTATAAATTGAATGGTTATAAAGGGTGTCCCAAAATGTACGCAAGAATTGAATCAAATAGAAAACAGAAATTTTTTCTCAGATTGTGATTTTGCCACCGGCACCGTCTTGTTGAAACAACATATCACAGGAATATCATCCAATTTAGGCAGAAAGAACTCGGTTATCATGTCATGAAATCGACCCCCAGTGACTGATCAACCTTATTATCAACAAGTATGGTTCAGCCCAAATTCCCCACCAAACAGTGGCACGTTGAAGATGTATTTGTTTTTCGACAGTCACATGTGGGTTTTCTGAACCGGCAATGTTGACGATTAATGATTTTGGGACACCCTTTTGTTAAACAAGAAAATTTTTAACCAAGAGAAAACATCAGTTTAGCAAGGCTTCTACCGTTTGAATAAACTTCCAAAGTGAATCTCTCAATTATTATTTTCTTTGTTTTATACAACTCCACAAACCTTGAACTCAATATTGCTTGCCACTCCCATAGACGAAGGTTGAAGATACAATTCCCATCAAAATAATTTTTCTAATACACTGAAAAATTCCCAAACATGAAATATGTTAACATGGTTTGTTGAATATCTAATTGGTATTCCGCAAGCAACCAGTTGACCTCCACATGTTATATAGTAAAAAAAAACAAACAAACCGTACGACAGAAAAGAATTCTTATACAACTAGACAAAAAACGTGATCTGTAAAATAATAGTTAGTGCATGTCACTTAATACAAGCAAAAAAAAAAAAACATAAGTATAAGAAAAAAATTCTTAGATAAATGTAAATAGTTTTGCTTTAGTTATGTTCAACAACATTAACACAACTAAATAAAAAGTTATTAACTTACAAACTGTACATCAATAAAGAAAGAGGATAAAGACACATACGTCAATTTTTTCGATGGCATTTAAGACAAAGAATTCATTTTATGTTAAAATGTCACATGAAGTCACTTGAATTTACTCGTCAAAACTAAATTATTTAAATTGAGTCATAAATAATTTCCGTAATATTATAATATTGTTGGTTTGTTTAAATTTAAACGTTGAATTCATATTAGAATGTATTAGCAATTTGGTTTAGTAAGATAAATAATAATGAGAATAATTCTCATTACGTAACTGCCTTAATGTGGAAAGGGGCATTAAATATTTATTACTGTACTAGCCGGGCTTTCTTGCAATTTATTACAATCTGTTACGATTTATCAGAAAAGGGTTAAAACAGCATACAAAATGCGCTACGTAATTTAACATGAAATATTAATAATTCACTAGACTGAAAATTGAATTGATTTTAAATTAATTAGGATTATTGTGAGCAATTTATCTTGGCCGGTATGTGTGACGGAGACGCCAAAACTACAGGGTCGATTTCAATTTTTTTAAAATCCTTGCGGTGATCTAAAAAAACTTTTGGGTAACATTGGACAAAGGGAGAGGGACCTCCCAAACAGCTGTTCGAAGAAAACATCAATAACTTTATGTTGTGTCATTAGATTTGTATTGATGCTCTGTACACAAGCTTTTGGAGTGATTGCCGTTTTGAAAGCTTTTGGGCAAAATTGGATAGTGGGGAGGACTCTCATACAAATGTTTGAAACTCTTATAACTCTAAGTCTTATCACTAAATTTTGATAAAACTTGATCCATAAGCTTTTAGTTCGGTTTCACATTGTTATGAAAGATTTAGGGACACAAATTTAACAAAGAGGGAGGGATCTCCCGAATAGCTGTTCGGAAGAAAACATCAATAACTTTAGCTTATGTCATTTGATTTTGATAAAAATAAGCGTAGGTACCGAGCTTTTGAACAAAATTTGATAGTGTGAGGGAGGGGAGAAATATTATGAAAATGTTTATTTGAAACTCCAATAACTCGAAGTCTTTTCACTTGATTTTGATGAATCTTGGTAGATAAGAATTTAGTTCGATTTCCCAAAGTTTTTGGGAAAAGAATTGAACAAAAAGGGGAAAGGGGTGCAGACCCTCTGCTTATTTAAAACTCCAACAACTTTAAGTAATGTCATTTTATTTTGATAAAACTTGGTTCCAAAGCTTTTGATGTGATTTTTCGTAGTTTTGAAAGCTTTTGGGGGAAATTGGATAAAGTGAAAAGGACTCACATACAAATGTTTATTTGAATCTGCAACAATCTCAGAATCTTATCACTTGATTTGATGTAACTTGATACATAAGCTTTTAGTTCGGTTTTACATAGTTATGAAAGCTCTTAGGGGAAAAAATGGACAAAGAAGGGAAAGATTCTTTTCATATAAAACTTCATTAACTTTAAGTCATTTATTTATTTTATTTTCTTGATTAGATCAATTATTTTCTTCGGGATGCATTTTACGCGAAGTGATTTTTGAAACTTTTGTTGATTGAATAAAATTGTCGCTCGAAGTCCACAAAGCGAAAATACAGTGGTGAGTTGCATTTATTTGATTATTTTATGTTGATACGGACTCAGTCCATTAGATTTTATATGATACCCTAACATAACCACGCCGAAAACGATGGGAGATGAGCTGGATCGTATGCTGGCGCTGGGTGTCATCGAAGAAAGTTCCAGTCCTTGGTCCTCGCCAGTGGTCCTAGTACGCAAACCTGGTAAGGTTCGTTTATGTTTGGACTCCCGCAAGATTAATACCGTCACCAAGAAAGATGCATATCCCCTTCCACAAATTGATGGAATATTGAGTCGCCTTCTACAAGCAAACTTTATCTCCAGCTTGGATTTAAAAAATGCCTTTTGGTAAATACCGCTCGAAAAGTACTCACGTGAAAAACAGCTTTCACTGTTCCTGGTCGTCCCTTGTATCAGTTCGTTCGAATGCCGTTGGGACTGTGCAACGCGTCGCAAACAATGACCAAATTAATGGATCAGGTAATTCCACCTCATTTGAAGTCACGTGTTTTCGTTTACTTGGATGACCTGCTGATAGTTACAGATACCTTTGCATCACATATTGAACTTTTGAAAGAAGTATCTAAGCACTTGAAACACGCGAACTTAACTATAAATGTTGAGAAAAGTAAATTTTTACTACCCGAGGTCAAGTATTTAGGTAATGTTGTAGGGGGAGGCGTATTAAAAATCGACAACGATAAAATTGCAGCCATGTCCGAATTTCCAGTTCCTCAAACTGTGAAACAAGTTAGAAGATTATTGGGTATGGCTGGTTACTACCGTCCATTTATTTTTGGGTTTGCCTCATTAACGGCTCCAATTACAAACTTGTTGAAAAAAACTACTGGTAGATTAGTCTGGACTGTTGAGGCTAATGTGGCCTTTAAGTTATTAAAGAAAGCATTAACCTCAGCACCAGTTCTGGTAAATCCCAATTATTTAGAGCCGTTCATCCTACAATGTGATGCGAAGTGACAATGGTGTTGGTTGCGTATTAATTCAAACTGACAAAGAAGGTATAGAATATTCCATAGCTTATATGTCGAAAAAGTTAAATTCATTCCAGTGAAATTATTCGGTAAGTGAAAGAGAATGTCTCGCTGCAATACTTGGAATTAAAAAGTTGAAGGTCACCAATTCAAGGTAATTACGGATCATGCATCTTTAAAATGGTTGATGCAACAAAAAGATTTGTCGGGTCGATTAGCCAGATGGAGTCTGAAGTTGCAGTGATATCATTTTGAAATAGAACATCGAAGAGGGAATCTAAACATTGTTCCTGATGCACTTTCTCGAATGTTTTCAGTTGATACGATTTCAGATGTTAATTTAAATACACCAGAGCTTGATTTGGAATCTAAACATTTTAAATCATCTAATTATCTTGAGCTTCTGAAGATAGTAGAAGAATGTGATGGTACTATTCCAGATCTGCGAATTGCCAACGGTCTTGTATATAAAAAAATTAACAACTGACGGTAGCTGACGTGCTACCAGAAGGTGAGGATTGGAAGTTATGGATCTCTAAGGAATTAACTGACGAGTTAATTTTAAAGGTCCATAACCCACCAACCTCATCCCATGGTGGAGTCGCTAAAACTCTATAAACTACGTCACTTCTTTTACTTTCCCAGAATGGCAATCCAAGTGCAAAACTTTATATCTGGTTGTAGCACTTGTAAAGAAATAAAAGATCCTTACATGATACTACGTGCACCATGACAACTCCTCTAAGAACAGAACGAATGGAACAAAGACTTTACATTGATATTATTGGACCATATCCTCGAACAAAAGCTGATAATATTGCCATCCTTATTGTCTTAGATCATTTTACTAAATTTTCATGGTTGTTTTCATTACGTAAGCTCACTTCTGAGCTTAATTAATAGAGAGGTTGTCCTGAAGTTCTGAAGTGACAACGGCTCATGATTTAAATCAAAACATTTTGAAAATTTTCTGAAATGATTTGAGGTACAACATATTTTTACAGCACTGTATTCACCACAGGCAAATGCATCTGAAAGAGTAAACAGAAGTGTGGAGGTCCACACCAAAACGCTACATTTCCATTTTCTTTAAAAAATAAATTGTGTATTTTAGATCGGCTCCAATTTCTGAATTCGATCGAAAACTCAAAAATTTATCTATGCTTAAATTAGAACTGTTTTTCCCCTTTGTAGAATAGAGCTTGCTTTAGACATAAAGTAAACAGTGTAGTGAAATAATCAAATTTTCTTGAACTGTGTTGGAAAAATGTAATAATGGAAATGTAGCGTTTTGGTGTGGACCTCCTCAAGTGTTATTGCTGCTATTCGGGCTTATCTATCGACCGATCATACCCGATAGAATATTCACTTAAGTGACATTGCTTGTGCTCTGCGATCTTCTCTTCATCAGACCATTGATTCCTCCCCTTTTTTTGCAATGTTTGGTTTACCTATGATTACTCATGGCTCAACTTACTCATTGTTAAAACGAACGAACAGTTTAGAGAAACATGGAGAAACCATAGAAAGAAACGAACAACTTTCGAAGAATCGACAGAGAATTAAAGAACTTACAGCTGAAGCTTTTGTACACAGTGCGAAGCGTTATAATTTGCGAGCCCGTAATATAAAATTTTCTCCCGGTGACACTGTTTATAGACGAAATTTCGTACTAAGCAATGCTGGAAATCACTTCAATGCCAAATCGTCCCCCAAGGTTGGTAGGTAGTGCTGCCTACGACTAGAATATGTGGTTACAAAACGACCTATCATTCAAAAGATATTCGGCCGTAGTGAAACTCCTCTTGTTTGCCTCACAGATTTCTTCTTTCAGCACTTTTCTATTTCTTTCGTTTATTTATTAGAAATTTGTTTTGATTTCAGTCCAGAAATTTTAATTCTATTTTACAACGGATTTAAAAATTTATTCTTTTTCTCTTTTTTATATTCTTTGCCCGGCTAGCACCGTCGGTAGAGCATGAGAATCTATCTCGGGGTTTGGGTTCGAACCCAGCTCCCATTTCACATCTTAATTTTCCTCTGATTCTCAGGACGAATGTAGTCAGCCGAACTTCCTCCTTTCGTCCTGTCCTGTAACGGGCAAGATCTTTCATGTAAGTTGTGCTTCCATTTCCGTCCTCTTTACCTATAGTAATATACTATAGAGAGCTTCGAAGTCATTGTACTTCTCAACCCAATTGTGTGCAATACCACAATCATTTAAAATACTTCTTAAATTTGGCCCTTCCGGAAGCAACGTATCAACTTATTTTCTTTTTCTTTCATTTTTAATTTTTTTACATATGTAATTATGAAAATTCCCATAGAATTAATTGCAGAATAAACAATTGAATGGTTAAAGAAATTTATGCTGATCGTGTATTTTTTATTTGCTCGTGAAAAATGTAGAAAAATGAATTAATTACTGTTGGACTTTTGGATTAAAAGTTCATTTTTGTTGGGTTTTTTTTTTTTAAATTTTTATAATTGTGAAGTTAAGTGATCTTTTCTTGATGATGGTGTGGAGTTCGGTGAAAATTCTTGAAAATGTTTGAATCGGAAGATAGTTTTGTGTAGTTTCTTATTTGTTTTGAGTTGTGGAAATTGAGTGAAGTTGTTAACTGTCAGTTCTCCCTTCTCAAGATCCTGGGTGGTATTTAAGGAACGCAACTTTTTGTTTGTGTTCGAAAATTTCTTATTGGTAGAGGTTGGTCGAGAGGATTCACGCCCGCTAGAGCTAGCGCAGGGTGAATTTAAATATGCGTGCAAGACCGATTGGTAGACCTACATGGTTTACTAGATCTCATACTTAAAAAATTAATTCAATATTATTTGTTTTGGAATTGGTACACGAGTTTTAGAGTCATCAATTTTCATGTCAATAGAATCCATAGTTTTCTAGATAATTGATGATAAGTGACAGCCAAACGTCACAGAAAATTTTGTCATATAGAAGATTCTATGCTAAATTAAAAGTTGATCTGAACAATTTTCGAACTGATCCAACTGCAACTAGTTTCGGATTACTATATATTATCTGATAATTGTATTTCATTGGTCTGCAGACTTAGCAGTATGTTACACTCAAACGTATCTTAGACGCCAAAAAAGCACAAAAGCCTTTTTTAATAATCCGGTACCGAGAGTGAAGAAAAACATATAGAAATAAAATAAAAATACACTCCTCGCTAAAATACCCACGTGTAATTTAGCAACCTGTTATATGGTTGGTTTAATCAACGACCACTCAAAGACCATTAAAAAAGCTCCGCGTAATTTTTAGATATCCCTCGTATAATTAATCTTATCGCGAATACAACAAAAAAATTTGACTTATTTTTTAACCAAAATAACAATTATAATCACATTAACACAAAATACAGAAGCATAAACAACAATACATAAAGTTAAGTGCTTGAAAACTTATATTTTTGTTTTGAATCAATTTATAACCACCATCAAAACCTGGCAAATTGCATACAGTTTGATAACCTCTGCATAAAAAAATTAAACTTTGTTTAGATTCAACATACAACTTTTTTGTGTGTTTACCACGAATAACCGGATTTTCTTTCACAAATAAAACGTTGTCTTATATAACAATATTATTCGTAGAAAAAAAAAGAAAACAAAAACCACAATCTAATTCTAACTCTTAAGTATTGCTCTAACACTTTCCCACAATTAAGAGATTAAGTAATCAATGCAATAAATATAAATAATTACCTCATACTCGGAATGTTTAAGAAATAATCCCTTTTTATGTGGAACTAAGGTTACTGTTATAACATCATTTTCACTACCACTACTATTATTACTATTTTCATTCACTAAAAATAAATACAAACAAAACAAATTACTTCCACGTTCTCCTTTATTATTATCATTTTATATTTATTATTTATGTGTTACAATTAATTAAATACATAATTAATAAATATAATAAAATTTATTTCAATTACTAATTTATTTTTGTTTCCAATTTACTTTTACCATTAGTTAATTTTCCACTCATAATTTAACAATTTGCGGACAAATATTTTTAACAAAAATAAACACAAAAGCTATTTCAACGCATTATAATTTTTTAACTCAACTATTCGCGATCACTCACTAACTACAAATGTTTATATTTTGTAATATTATTAATAATATGAATTTTTTTTATATATGTATGGATATAATTTTGTTGATTACTGCTTCCACTTCCATATCAACAAGTTTTTTTATATTTGTTGTTGTTTTTAAATTTTATTATTTATTTATGAAAAAAAAAATAATAATAATTTCTTTAGGTCTCTTTAAAGTTAATAAAATATTTTTAAAAGTTTGTGTAAAAATTTAAATTTAAGTTGATTTTATAGGTGTTTGCTTTGAACTGTGCTTTATGTTTATTCAGATGTTATAGAAAAATTAGAGAATGAAGCCATCCATGGTAATATACAAGAATTTAGATATTGTATTGATGTTGTTTTGTCTTTTAGAATTTTAAAATGTTAATCAATTTTCTATGAGTTACCACATATGACACAACCCTCCTCACCAGCTACCACAAAACCCTCCGTCAACAGTTCTAGTTCACTATTGGTCTTAATTTGGTCGAGAATTTTTTTCGTAGCTTTGTTCACAACACCGTTACTAAAATTGCTTCTGGAACGTTCAGATAAGCAGCAAGCCTCAAGAGGAGGCAGTGAACACGCCCAAAAGGTCAAGAGCAACAATCGTTAATCACTGACTATCAACCACTTGGAAGAATGATGGCCGGATGCGTCTCTTGGGGTGGTCGGAAAAATCAAATACCGATTAGACCAAAAGTTCAAACGAAAATCTCATCCGAACTTTCAGATCCATGAAATTATTCCTCTGAGTAATAAAAATCTGCTGACTTCAATTGAAAGATTGGAAGAGTTGGTAGAAAGCTTGAAACATATTGTCGTTGAGATGAGATTTACTACGGTTGCCGCACTATATAACGAAACATCTATGGTAAGAACGTAGGGTCCTTTAACTTTTAATCGCGAAAGCAACTTCATCTACGTCAATGGAGCCTCTTCCTTTAGAAAAATTTGGCTCAGAATTGGAGTGGAAGTTGTAATCTTTTATCAGTTTGGATAACGAACAAAAAAGTGGTGCAGTACGTTGTGCGCTTCATAGACACTCATCCGAAGAGTCTATAACCTCTTAAGATAGTCATGTTAAAATGACGTTAAACATTCTTCTAGTTAACTAACACCAAACCCGCTTTAGTGGCACTTTTTACCCGACACTGATGCAGACGTGAGGACATTGTTCTGATTTAGGCCATTTTGCACAGGCTATCTGGTTTAATCAGACGATACCTGCACTTATTCAGTATATAAACTATATCCAATTCTTAGTGAAGACGCACTTTTCCCAAGAGCTGACTAGACCGCAGTTACTGTCATGGTTCGTTAGTTTGAATTCTTGAAGGGTCTACTGACAAAGTCAAAGATCCTCTGAAAAATTATTGAACTATAGAATACCTCAGAAACGATTATTGATTGAATAAACTTAATTTGGTACTGGCCCTGTTAAAATCTTAGACCTTTTATTCTATAACAATTATTTCTTAAAAGACTGAAACATCTTCGGCAAGCTATTGACCTAAACAATAGTTAAACATCCGTGCAGTAAAGTAAAATCTGTGGAAACTCTAGTGCGCAAAATCGCAAATTTTTTAAAGTAAATATAATACATCCCTTCTTGGATATTGAGGAAGCGTTTAAGAATATAATAGCTGAAGCTATCACAGAGGCACTCACGGAACTGGAGAAGTGCTTAGACGTGTGGATCGAACGCTTTTTTGCAGGAACATTAAGATATAACTGAGGCCCAGGTACCGTGAGGCCCAGGTACCGTTCTGGATAGAAAAAACGTGGGTGGATATCTGTCATGTAATACTATTGAAAGACGCAATTTACGTTAGTTTATTTTTTTTTTTTTTTTTTTTTAAGATGGGTCTCGAGACTGAACTAATTCGTTAGCTAGTTCGAGTAGCACTGCGACCTTAAGATCTATTGTGCTTAACCCTGGTGTAGCTATAGTGCAGATGACGTCGATGCCACCGCAGAATGTACAATGTGGTCGAATCCGAGCTCCTTAACATAGTTAATTAGCTGGATTGGACTGATGCTTTTTGGTAGAGGAAGTTCTAGTCTCCCTTGACCGAGTTTAATGTATCTGCGCCATGCGAGTTCAGAGCAGTTACAGATAATGTGCTCCATGGTCTCTGCCTCCGAGTTGCAGAATCGGCATCTGTCGGAGGCAACAAGACCTATTTTGTTAAGGTGGTGATTTATCGGACCGTGTCCCGTCACGCACCATGTTAATATCTTCAGAGACTCTCTCTCAAGATCGATTGTTTTGAGAGGGGAGACGGGGAAGTTGCCTAGAAACTTTTTTGAGTGCAGCAGACCCTCCCGCATACACCATAGTTGGTTATTTTGTTCCTGTTCCCAGATTTGGATAGCGCGTTTGAACGAGCTTTTGGTTAATCCAAAACACGGTTCTGGACCAATGAAATTTGTAGTGGCGCCCTTCTTAGCAAGCGAGTCTGCTACTTCATTGCCGTATACTCCTTTGTGACCAGGTGCCCACACAAGTGTAACGCGGTTATTTTCTGCAATTTTTTGTATATTCTGGTAGCATTCCCATACTAGCTTTGAGTTGAAGCGCGTCGACTTCAGAGCCAATAGCGTCGCATGACTATCAGAAACAATGTATATATCTGTGTTGCTGTATTCTCTTTCGGCACACAACATTGCACAGTAGTTAATAGCAAAGATTTCAGCTTGAAGTATCGTTGCAGAGACACCCAGTGCTAACGTCCGTTTGGCCCTGGGACCAAACACCCCTGCACCAGTACCTTCATTGGTTTGGGATCCATCCGTATACCAGATGCTGGCATTAGGTGGTAGTGTTTGTAAGTAGCTCTCGATTCCTTCACTGGCCCCTATATTGACAATAAACAGTCTATCTAGATCAGTGATATTAGGCATACAGTCCGAAATGTAGTAGGTCTCCACTTCGTTCTGCAGTTCCACAAGGATCGCTAGATGACCGGTTAGGTTACCAGGTTTGAGTGTTTCGACCAGCTGTAGTCTGTGAGCACTAAATGCTGCTGCAGATTTGATGTATAGGTGCAATGGAGGAAGTAGGAGAAGTACCTCCATTGCAGATGTTGGTGTGGTTCTAAAAACACCTGTGGCGCAAAGGCACACAAGTCTCTGTATTTTTGTGAGCACTATCTGAGCAGATAATTGGTTTAGTTTTGGCCACCAGACCAAAGCTGCGTAAGACAGAGTGGGTTTTATTATACTTTGATGTAACCAAAGTATCATTTTGGGGCTCAATCCCCAGGTTTTTCCAAATAAGTTTCTGCACGCGAAGAAAGCCTTATTTGCTTTGTCCGAGATATGTTTTAGGTGTGAGTTCCAGGTGAGCTTGCTGTCGAGGATCACACCCAAATCCTTAATCTCTTTGACCACTTATATCCGTTCTCCGTTAAACTCAGGAGGATTGAAATTAAAACTATTTCTGTTGGTAAAGACTACGGTACTAGTTTTTTTTGTGTATTGACAGACAGCCTAACTTCGTTGCACCAATTCATCACGAGGTCGAGGGCTGCCTGGGTTCGTTCACTGACAGTAGAGTCATATTTCCCCCTCACCATGACTGCTATATCGTCAGCGTAGCCTACAGTGTTAAAGCCAGAACTTTTCAACCTATTTAGGAGATCATCAGCTACTATCAGCCAGAGCAACGGAGAGAGTACCCCTCCCTGGGGACATCCTCTAGAGGCCCTGACAGTCATCGATGTATCACCTAGTGTAGTTGTAATTTTCCGACTCTGTAGCATGTTAAAGATCCACGCCAAAATGTGCGTGTTTAGATTTTTCTTTGTGGCCATTTCAGTAATAGCGTCGAAATACACATTATCAAGAGCCCCTTGAATGTCCATAAATGTGCATGCAAGTGCCTCCTTGTACATCAGTGTGCTCTCAATCTCTTTTACGACTTTATGCAATGCAGTTTCCGTGGATTTCCCAGTTTGGTATGTATGTTGGCAAGAGTTGAGAGGGTTTTGTTTAAGACATACATGCCGAATGTAGTAGTCCATCACCTTTTCCATCGTTTTCAGAAGAAAAGATGTAAGACTTATTGGCCTGTATGATTTGGCTTCATTTGATTTCTTTCCTGGCTTCGGTATGAATACTACTCTAGCTTCTCTCCATATTTGAGGAATGTACGCACGACTGAAACTTGCTATAAACAAACGCTCGAGGTATGGGAGAATGGTAGCTAAACCTTTTTGCAGGAAAATCGGGAATATTCCGTCGCCTCCTGGGGATTTGAACGGTCCAAACGAATTGATTGCCCAAATCGTTCTGTTGGGGGAAAAATTTTTTTTGTCCAGTTGGTCTGAAACCTTCCTAGTTTTAGGATCCAACGAACCATAGCTTGGTATATTTCCCTCTTCCACGCATGTAGAACCCGGGAAGTGGGTCTGTAATAGTATTTCAAGAGTTTCACTGCAGCTGGTGGTGTAGGTACCGTCCAGCCTGCAGATTGAACCCAGAGGATTTGTGTGATCAGACGCAAGCAGTTTTTGGAGTCGAGCTGCAGCCGGTAGACTGTCAATCGTTCCGCAGAGCTCTCTTCAACTACCACTTTTTGATCGTCTGAGTTCTTTGTTGTAGTTGGTAAGAGCCGATTGGTACTCCGTCCAGGTGTTAGTTCTTTTTGCTTTGTGGGTGGGTTTGCTGCCTTTGTTAGCTATAAACATGTTATTTGTATATAAGTATTGGAGCAGAGACTCACCTTTTGTGTTGATGTTACTACTACCCCACACGGTGTGATGAGCATTGGCATCGCACGCAATTATTAGGTTGTAGTGTTTGTCTTTGCAATGCCGGATTAGCTTGCTTACCTTATCAGGTGGTATTACCTCCTCATCTCCTGGAAAGTACGCAGATGCTAGGATGAACTTGCGAACTCCGCTGTTGGGAAGAGGGATTTCAATTTGCACAGCTGTTAGATCTCTGCAAATGAATTCCGTTAAGGGAAATACTTTCAAGCGTTTGTTGAAGAGCACCGCAGTTCTGGGTCTCTCCTGGCCTGAGAAGTATATCAGTTGTATGTTTTTGTTGGTCGACAGACCTTTTATTTTTTTGCTGTCTGCCCATGGTTCCTGGATGAACACAATATCGTGAGCATCCTGTTGGATAAAGCGGTTCAAATTAGCTGAGGCCATTGCTGACCGATGCAGGTTAATTTGAACGCAACTTACTTTAGGCATTTTTTTTCTCTTCTTCTTCTCTTCTCTCTTATTTTTTTTTTTCTTCTTTCTCCAGACGACTATGGTGATCCAGCGGGGGACTTCGGTAGGCCATGCTTTTTGCGTGGCGCTGCCTTAGTTCCCTTGGACGCAACAGCTCGCTCGTTCTGGGTTAGGTTGGTGATTTTGTAGCGATGTTGTTTTGCTCTGCTTGAGGATGGCTTGGTTGTCGATGTTTGCAGGTTAGCAGACACCGAGCTAGAAGCGCTCCTTACAGAGGCTGATGTGGATGGTCCTTCTATTGCCATTGAGGTCCACGTAGTAGTGCTGCCAGTTGCTGACGCCTTCTCGGTAGAACATGGCAGCACTTCTTTCGGTATCGCAGTGTTAGGTTGGTTTGATTTTCTGAACTTTGCGATTCTTGCATGAATCGCACCGAACATCCAGTTTAACCTGTATTTACAACTTTTAAGATGTTTCTCGGATGTTGGGTCAGGAATGAACACCAACATCGCGAGATCCTTCTCAACAGTGTGTTTCAGGATGGTCCATGATCTCGGCTTTGGGCACCGAGTCGCCTTAGAATCTTCTCGGTTGATTCTTTAGCACAATCTGGAAGGTATGCTATGAGCCTAGGAGGTCGAGGTAACTCGTCTTCTTTTAGGGTGCGTACCTGTACCTTCCCGACTGTTATCCGCGGTACCACGTTTGCAACCCACTGCGCCGATGTAATATTGGATTTGGGAAGGGCACAGACTTGTATGGCTTCTTTTTCAGAGAGGCTTTTCTTTATTAGTGCTTTCATGCGCTTTCTGTTAGTGGCAAGAATGTATTTGGGCTGATTGTCGGATTGAGAGACATCCGGTTTTGGGTCACTCAATTCGATTGTGTTGGACACGTGGATATTAGCTACCTTTCGGTGTATATCCGACGTGATGGTGACTACTGACATGTCAGAGTTACTGTCGGATTCTGAGTCACATGCAGTCCCGATTGCGGATTCCAGAGCGGAATCAGAATCGTTAACGAACTGATGGTCTTCTTCTTCCGACAGGTGAGACGTGCCAGAGCCCTCTTTTATGGTTGGCTCACGATATGCCATTTCTAACATGACCTTAGAGTTTGGTGTGATAGGTTTACTATCGTCGACCTTAATAATTATTTTTGTGTTGCCGGAATGAAGATGTGCTGATAAGTCAGGCACGATCTTCGAGTCCGGTGAACACGTGTTTGCATTTGTTGGTTTAGGTGATGCGTTTGGAGAAGCATCGCTCTCATCTTTTTTTATTTGCATAAAACTATCCATACGTGGTTGGATGAAAATTAGGGAATAAAAGGTACGCCACAGCAGAGCCCTATGCTGTGGTAAGGCTATATTGAAACTGGAGGACGCCCGGTATCCAGAGTTCCGTACTAGTAATCAAGCATCCCCTTGACCATGCTAAGCTTTCGACGTACGTGTCTAACCTTAGCTTTGGGTTGGACTTGATCTTCGCTTCGATTCTCACCTAGGACCTAACGGCATGGGTGACCCTACCGTTGTAGCTCCTAAGATCACTGAGTCTACCGACTTTATTAGTTTTATTTTTAAGTTTAGTTTATTTAGTTTTATTTTTAAGAATTACAAAGCGTCGCATCGTATCTGCTCCACACAGTCCACCTGTCACAACAGTTGAATGCAATGAAGTTGTGTTCATTTCATTCAATATTCAACTTTATTACAATATCATTTTTTTTTAAGGCGTTCATGCTCCATGTAGGAGCGTTGCCGGCTAATCAGCTTTGAATATTCACCACGGTCATTCGCAACAGCGACATAATTACCATGGCAGTCGATTCTTTTAAGGTCGTTTATTACGTCAGTCTCCCATTGTAGTCGTGGTCTACCTCGCGGTCGCCCACTACCTGGGGTACTAACGTACATTTTTCTAAACATTCCAGACTGTTAATCGGCTCGTAGAACATGCCCAAACCAAGCAATCCTATTAGAACGGATACAGCCTATTATATCAGGACCCTCAAGAAGATGTCTGATCTCAAAGTTATTCCGAGTTCTATACTCTCCATCGTCTGTCTTAAGTGGACCAAAAATGTAGCGTAGGATCTTACGCTCAAATACAGATAAATGCGATTCGTCATTTTGTGTAAGGGTCCACGTTTGTGGTCCATACATCACAACAGGTCTAATCAATGTCTTGTATAACTTGAGCTTGGTGTTGGTTGATACATACGGTGATCCAAGGAGAGGTTTAATTGAGTAGAAAGTTCGATTACCTGCAGCGATTCGAGCTTTAATATCTGTAAGTATGCTGTTGTTTGAGTCAAGCATTGATCCTAAATATTTAAAAGATTCAACTCCCTCAATTCGTTTATCGCCGCACATCAAATCTTTCTTCTCAGCCTCTCTTGAAACATTCATATGTTTGGTTTACTGTAGTTAATTTTCAGACCAATTTTTCTAGCACCACTCTCAAGCGACTTGAAAATCTCACTCATAACAGCTTCACTCATAACTGTTGACGTATCAGTATCACACTTTAGTGTAATATTGCTAATTTTTCAGCAGTCAAATTGAAGGGGTGTCTCTTTTCGATTCCCAATATGTATCGAATAGCTGATTTATTCAAACAGATAAAACCAGCCAATGTTATGGAACATGAATCTTACAGAAATCAGAAATGAAAAAGTGTTTCACTCCCTATTTTATTCGATTAAATATGGAATTTATTCAAAACACCAAGTCGTCGTTGTAGATACTTAATGGAAAAATACTTGATGATAAAAACACCGTACGTGTAATACTTAATGCTAATTGAGTTGTTAATTAAATTTTTATCAATATAAATTATATGTATTACTACTAACATATATATAAATTTATGTCAATGAACTTTCACAATTGCGGTTACTTTGTAATTGATTGTTTAGTTCAATGCTGCCCAACTGCTTTGCATGTGTTCCAAGTTTGGTAACTATAGCTTGAAAACATCGTCGTATATTAAATTCTACAGCACCAGACCAAGAAAGCTACTCTACTTGTAATTTTATGTTTCTTCAGTCCTTCACAATTTGGCATTTTTAAATTCTCTTATGGAAATAACTTTTCTTTTGATATACGTGGGTGTTCTTACAACGCTTTCGCTAACAATTCCCAACAACAAAACCTCGACTAGTTGGAGCGGATGAATATGCTTGCTCTAAGTTCTTCCTGCAGTTTCGTACGCCGTTCTTCCTTGCACGCCGCTTGCTTGTTTCATGGCATTCTTAAGTGCTCTGCGTACGTCACTGGTTTGTTCTTGCAAAATAAAATGGTCAACTCCTTTTACTCTTTGGGGCATTCGTCTTGCTGGGTTGTATACTCCTCTTAGTTTTGAAGATTTTTCGTAATCCATCAGTAAGCTGGCGAACGGTGCCTGCTTAAAAACCTAATAGGTAACAACATATGACATGATCAAGTGACCAATGATTCTGATAATATATCCTATGAGCAATTTCACGGAGATACAACAACGTTTTGACTTGACCCCTTTTAATTTTGATTATTTTTTGTTTATAGATAGTCTTTGATAAATAAAAAATACACGTTCTCTTAGAATTTTTTTTTTCGACCAGGGGTCTTCACAGGGTGCCCCTCAATTTTTGTTATTTTGTGATGTGAGTGCATTTTGAACAGCGATTGTAGAAAAACTACTCAATCGATTTTCATAAATGATATGTCGTTGAATAGGTATTAGAACAAAGTTTTTAAAAATGTACACTGTTAATTTTTTGAAATAATTTTTAACGGTGTAACATAAGAAAAAAATGGTGTAATTGAAAAAAAGATGGCATAGCCTTTTTTTTTTTTTTAAACTAAATTGAAGCTTATTTTATATCTAACCACTTGTGAAAGTTTAGGACTAGCCATATTTTTTGTTTTAGAGATAAAATTCGTTGTGCATATGACTGTCGGGAATCAGTTTTTTTTGTTCTGAAGGAAAATTATAAAAATGGCGATTTTTAGATTCAGATTTTTTTTTATGTTAAATATCAAATATTTTATTATTAAATGAACTTTTTAAAAAGCAATTTCAGTCAAGTTCAGCAAAATTTTGCGACATTTTGACTCGACCCTTTTTAATTTGGTTTATTTTTAGTTCATAGATAGCCTTTGATAAATGAAAAATACGGCTTCAAGTAGAATTTTTTTAAATATAGTCAAATTTTTGACTCACTATGAATTTTAAATATAGTCGAATTGCAACGTATCTAGGTCTTGGGACACCTAGTTTTTTGTTTTGCGTTTTTCTAATTCTTTTTTTCTTACGCCTTCCCATAAATCGCCATTTAGACTTCGGTTTCTGTTGTATGCCCAATATTTGACTGCTGCTGTGCTTCTTATTGATTTTGCAGTATCGTAGGGTTGTTTTGTTCTTGACTCCTCTGTCCATTTCACTACTTGTGGACGTGAATTGTAACCATCTTTTGTCGATTTTAATGGAGTTTCAGCAACTTTGACCAGTTTAACTAATGCTTTTTTCTTGGCAACCGTTGATTCAATTACATGTTCTGCCTCACAGAGTACTTATAGATCTTTTCCTCCCGATTTGTGTAGTCTTTTGGAAACTTGTTGTATTGTAATATGAACTGAAGACAAACCCCAATCTCCTTATGTTATGATAGATATTTGACTTTGGTTTAAGGAAGTCTACTTGTTTCGAAATTCTTTCTCCAAGAAATATTCATAGAGATTTGCCTTATTCCATCCCTTTGCCGATACCAATCATTGGTTGATCCTTCCTAACAGAACAGAGTATGATTTTCTACTCGTGAAGTTATATCCTTGTATGATACAGTGACCAAGTTCACCGCCCCTGTATTTCTTTGAAGTTGATGAATTTTGACAGCTAGGAGCCTGCATCCTCACCCCTTCAGCCGTCGAGTCCCATTACCGTAGCGTTTTGTCCTTTGAAACCTGACATGGGAAATTTATTTTCAGAGTTCTTGTCTCATAGTATTTCATACCATTACCAGTTTTGGTCCACGCCGGGCTTTCAGTCAAAGTTTTTGTCGCAATTTTATTATACTTTTATTATAGAAATAATTATAGATACCTACGGTATCTATTTATCCAAGGGTTACTTTAAATATACTGGAGTGAACGGATTAAAACGCGGACTCTAACCCAACAAAAGAACAAAGATAATTTATTTATGTCGTTTCATTATGACTTTTAGAACAAACAAAAGTAATTTATTAATCTAACATGCAAACTAAAATTAACATTGAGAGAAGTGATAAAAGACATAATGTTGATTGTAGTCTTCCTTGGTGTCAACTTCCAATCAATATGTATTATACGACAGGTTTTTTTTTCTTCAGCCAACGATTATATTTATGCCACAAATGCTGTTTAACATAATGATATTATAGTGGACGTGGAAATCTTCAGCAAGTACAAGGCAACAAAAATGTGCCACTTTTGCAATAAGGAAATATTCGTCTAGTGGGTTAATTATGATACCACGTACTGATCTCCACACGAATGTAGATTTCAGCCCGCGTGCTGACGCCCGCAGCAATTTCCAACTCCATATATCAATCAAAAAAATATAACATATTATGGAATTAACTCACCCCCAAATCATCGTCGTTTGACCATCCGGTGCACGCCTCCGCTTCCAAACACTGCAATGATAAAATTCCGGAGCACCTTGTGCAAACAAATAATCCAATAGTCATATTCACATAGGTTGGGGCCTTTTAAATTTTTGTCATCTTGCCTTTCTCGAACCACCGCCATATCGTTTAAAACATTTAATTTTTTTTTATTTCAGTTATTTAATTTTTATTTTAGCACAATAAAATATCGTAACAATAATTTAACACCATAAAATATCGTAACTTAAAAAATATTTAAAATTTTGGAAAACACAGTTTAAATTTAAGTTAAACAATTTTTTTGCTACGATTAAAATAAAATTTTTTCTTTTGCTTTAGTTTTAATTTTATATTATAACAACAACCCGACCGCATCATAAACTTTTATTTTTAAGTTCTGTATCACAACTCAGCTTAAAATTAAAAATGTTTTTCCTTATATAATTTTTAATTACTCTAAACAAGAAAGAAGGAAGAGTTGATTGCATGAAACAAATGCTCGTTATTCATATTGTTATACACAATATATTTATAAAAATAAACCATTTACAAAGACACAGGTGGTTTCATTTACCACACAAACATCTTCTTGTTTGTCTATTAAGTGGTAAAACACACAGAAAATATTGACCACCCTTTTCATCTATCAAGAATACAAGCAAAAAGAACTGGAAATGATCATGTATTGTGAAAATTATTTTCCTTCTTTGTTTCATTATTATAATAAAACGAAGAGAGAAAATCAAACGTTATCAATTCTTTTGTTTCGTTTTATTTGAACAAAATTCGAAACGTTTGTAAACAGAATGCAAGTATATAACAAAAACTATTATAGCCTTGATATTTTACAATGTGTCCAAAGCTTAGGTATACTGATGGATTGTTAATAAAAATGTTAACGAAAATGCAATAATGTAGCATCACAGATGAAAAAATTGAAAGTATGTGTTGTTCCGGAATTAGTCTTTACTGCTAGGTTTTATCTACAAAGAACTAATTTCTTTTACTAACACCTTTACTTAGAATTCGATTGTTCTTATTCCTGTATATGATGCATATGTTCTGTTCAAACGATACATGTTGAGCAACACGTAGTCTGGTGGGCATAACACTTTTCTTATTGCCTAGTGCCGAGAAAAAATATCGATGTTTCATCATTTTTTTTATATCGATATTTTCGATTCAACTATGCAGAGATTAATTAATTTTTAATTAAATCTTTAAATTTAAATTAATTTAATTAAATTAAATAATTATCTGCACTTCACTGGTCCAATTTTGTATTAAACAAAAGTGGAACAGTTGTTGAGCTCCTAAATACAGTTAAATGAAAATGTAATCCAAACAAAATATTATTAAACTTCACAAAATTACCAAATTTTAATTTAAATTAATGTAATTAAGTTGTCAGATATTGTTTAACGTATGAATTTCTTCATAATTATTTAGACACAAAATTTCGAATTAGTCAAATAAAATAGTTGACTAAATTGATTTAGCATGTTTAATACAATTTAGCATCAATTGAAACGCAGTCTTTATTTCATTTACTAATTTAACATATGATAATAACAACTTTTTAGAAATTTTATAATCCGAAATGAAAAAAGTTTCTTAATTGGTAGGTTCCATTTTTTGCTCTACCAGGTATCGAGCAAGCTTTAAATCTTCCATTGAATCAATTTCCAACGCGTCACCATTTTCGATTTCCACATAATTACAGTTACTGTTTTGAAATTTTCCATCCATTATCAACCGTCTTTCACTAAAATAAAACATTCCCGTTTCAATGAGTTCACCTTTCCAATCTTGTCGTCTTGGACGTCGTTCAGGATCAAAATTTAAAGATCGTAACTGTTTAGCGTTTTCGTCATAACTCCATCGTAGTTTATGGCTTCTGGTTACAGCAAAAACACAATCAAAATTATTAAATAGACTCATTGCGGTCAATAAATATTTTTTGATAAGAAATACTGATGTACATTGGATCAAAGCGATATTTTGGATTTCAGGATGATGTTTTAAAAATTCTTGCACCGATTCGATGGAGGATGTGTTGTCGAGAGCGTATTTTAATGGACGACGGTGAATTGTTGCATTATCTGAAAAAATATAACTAAAAATAATCTCAGTCACCACAAAAGTTTGTTACATACATTTTTCAGCTTCCCGAAGTATATCTTCATGATCGCTCGATACATAGATTTTCTTAAAAATATTAGATTTTTGTAATGTTGTTAAAGATCGTCCCAAAAGCGTAACATTATTTATTTTAGCTAAATTTTTCATCGGTATTCCTTTCGATCCCCCTCTTGCTAAAACCAAAGCAATCGTTTCAGATTTCCGACAACTATTGGAAATAAACAAAACAAAAATCTAAGATTAAGATCTCAAATTAATTTTTAAAAAACAATTGAATTTAATTCATTACCAACTGTTGTTTATAAAATTACAAGAATACACAACTGAAATCAAAACAATTGTCTGAAATAAATTCCACATTTCGACACTTCGTTGTTGGGTAATTTACATGTACGGGTACAATGAGAAAATCATATTTGTATTCCATGAAATTAGTTTTACAAATTCTATTGTTGAAATCCGGATGGAAATCATTTCTTATAATATAATTTTATTTTATTTTTTTATTGTAAGTTTATTTATTAAACTACTTTTAGTTTCGTAAATTGAATAAATTGAACTTGTAAACATTTTAAATTTGAGCATTTTTGCATACGAGGGAGAGTTCATAGGTAAATCTTTGATAGACCATTGAACCAGCCAGTTGACAACAATATGCTATAAATTTCATATTCTTATGATCAAAAACATCGTCATCATAAAATCAAAGTATAACGCAAACACTAAATTTTGTGAGCAACATATAAGCGTGTCTGGATTAAAACCCCTTTGGACAAATAAAACGTTTTCTTATTTTTTCCATTTAAGTTTTTTACACTTTGCAAAGCAAAACTTTTATGATTCATGTAAAAATAACAGACAATTTAATTTTCTCGGCTGTTCTGAAATTAACGCAAGTGAGATGATAAGTTTTAAAATGTACTCATAGTATGAAAACTATAAGTTGGGAGTCGAGATATGTGTAATGGAACCTGTTTTGGGCGTTACAGGACAAAACGAAAGGAAGAGGTCTGCTGACTACAGTGGTCCTGAAAACCAAAATAAAGAAGAGAGATTAAACAGGTCTTCGAACTGAAACCCAAAGATCAAGGGTTTCATATTTTAGGCTCATTCGTTTGGATTCATTAGATTACCGGAATTTTACCGTACAAATTACGGCAATTTCAAATCTGGTATTAAATTCATAACACTCCTTATTGCAGGGTGCCCCATTTCTTCCGTAGCAAGAAAACTTATATCTTAACACAACTTATTTGCTTACCCTCGTGCTTTATAATTACTTCTTCCAAAATTTAATGTATTTTAGTTTTAAATTTGGGATCGAAAACAATAATAATTTTATAAATAGGGGAAACTATACCAGACTGTTTTTAAAGTTTTTATCGTTGTTGGTATATCAGTTTGCCAATTGTGTATTACGTTAATTGTGAACTTTACACTAAACGTGAAACAACAGATGCATAAATTATTTAAAAATTAAATTCACTTTATTGTTTTACAAATCAATTTTATTTCTCTTGAATATTAAAATTCATACAAAAATTTAAAAAAAATTACAAATAAATTATAATTGGAATATTTCTAAGATAAAACCATAGAAGTGATATCTTTTCTGACACTATCTTGAAGTTTCTGAACGCTAGTTACCTCAAGACTTTGTTTCTCTATTCGCTTAATATCACGTAAACGTTCTGCGATTTGTGCTTGAATGATATCTCGATGTTTTTTACCTTCACCTAATTCTTCCATTTCAGCTAACCAATCGGCACGTTCGTAGATTTCATTTAAAACTGAAAATATTAAATGTTTATGTAATTTTAGTTCTTGTGGTTTTTTGGGTTCACAGGACGCAAAGCTCTACAGATCAGGGTTAAAATGTAATTCCTGGATAAGTTATAAAAGCTATAACTAAACTCCGCCCATTTATTGAAGAATTTGACTTTCTAAAACCTAAAAGAAAATAGGAAGAATGAAACAACACAAATAAATTGTTCAGATCAGATTTTCCTAAAATGTTTAGTTAAATTATAATTTACCTAAAATAGTGAAATAAAAATAAATAGAATGTTTACAATAAAAAACCTCAAATCTTCGACAAATGGGAGGAGTTAGGTTGTAGTTTTTGTAAATGTAGGAAAATAGTAGATTCTTGTATGAGTTGAGAATGATGGCAATTCTTCATGATGATGAAGTTTCCGAGCGTAGCGAGTGGAAGGAATCATCCGAATGGAGAATTGCCATCATCCTATACGAATACAAGATGCTATTTTATCCACGACTACAAACTATTTCGATCAATTTCCAGCTTGATTGCTAAAGTTTGTATCACCATATTGAAACATGCATCAAAGATAGCATAAAAAACAAAACAAGTTTTTTTATTTCATATTTTATATATGTATTGTTCTCGTTTTAACTTGTATTACTATACCAACAAATGCAATTTTTAATTTGTTTGGGGAATATTTAATAAACTATAGAACTGTTGAAGAATTTAATTAGAATCACTAGTTGTGGAATGAATACAATTATAATGGAAGATATACGCATGGAAAGCATATATTCTTTAGTAGTCGTGGAAAAAAATTATTAGCAAATTCTTTGTGTTTTTATTACATGCGGGAATGTGTGGACTTCATTTTAAAAGAAAATTATTGTTTTTCTGTAAAATTGCTGAAGTCGATGTTGTCTTTTTTTCAACTGGTTATTATATCTTCGAAAGTGGTTGATGCAGTTAATTGTTTATTTGTTTTATAAATATAAAAATGGCATCAACGACATCTTAAGAGAATGTTCAACTCATGATGAACAACTAAACCCATAGAGTAACGACCAGTTGAGCGTACTCTGCTGCTAAGTGTTCCATTTTGTTCTTGTTTAGTTTTTTTGGATAATGCATGTCACGTGATACTTTATATTTTTTTTGATTAATCCTGAACCAGGACACCTTATCAGTTTCCATGAGTAATCTGCACTCTTCAGATGTTTAAAGTAAAGTATGAGTTGCTGTAGACACAATTGTTACAAAATGGCGCCCAAACAAGGACTTGACTGTAATAAATTTAGTCTGGTGAAGTTTTTAGTCTGGTGAAGGTGGCATTCAAAGATATATTTAAGAAATTTTAGGTTGGCCAGTTCCAGCACCTGGTTTCAGTCAAATTCAAACTTGATTAGTCTGCTTAAACTGAAGTAGTTTCTATTTTTTTACAAGTGCTGGTGGTTTATACAGTTGAATATAGTTTCTATTTTTTGTCATAAAGCGTAGCGGTCTGGACACTGGGTATTAGGGTGGGGCGATTTAAAAATCTACATGGGCCACTCGCGATTCTGATTCCTGGAGTTGTACTGAGCAAAAAAGTCCACTAGAAAATATGTCTACGGTGAAAATCGAAGTTGCCAATTTTTATTTGAAATTTTTTTGTCGCAATTTATGTTTTGTGAAAACTTGCAATTTTCTTAGGCTCATATCTAAACCATCGTAAGCCACCGCGACAACGTTTGCGATTTAACTCTGCTTCGCGATGTAAAACCAAAAATCAATTTTGATTGTACGAATTACGTTCAAATGATATTTAGAGGACAAAGCGTTGTTATCTGAACCGCCATTTACCAGAAAAATTCCGTATGAGCATTTACAACAATACCTTGAAGATGCAGATAATGAAGATCCACCACTTCCAGACCCACTAATGCCTTGTCATATTCAAGGTATAGAGCGTCATGTCCAGCTACTAGCTAGTGTTGCTAAGCGCTCAATCGATAAAAACCGCGAAGGTATGATGGCATCTGTATCTGAAGGCCGAAAGAAATTGCCTCGTATGGAAACTCGAGCCCGATTTGGGGTGGAGCGTGGGTTGTAAAATTGCTAAAGATCGATTTCAACATTTTATTTGTTTATATCAATAGAAATTTGTTAATAACTTTTGTTAATTTTATTTTTTTTTTTAAACTAGCATCTTTTAACTTTAAAATAAAACAAAACAGAAGTTTCTATCTTTAATAGAACCGAAGTTGTTACGAAGTAGTCTGGTGATCAACGAACCAGTTGTTTAATTTCCTGATTCCTGAGTGCCTCTCTACTACTTTCTCGCACGCATCAAATTTGCGTTAGCGGAGATTTTTTATAATTATTTTCGTTTCTCCTTTAACTATTTTTTCTTAAACTCAAACCGTAATTGCCATCTACAATAGCGTCCGTAAAACAAAGATTGTCATAAAACAGTTGTGTAATATTGTCTAATGTAATTTCCTATATTCAATTTGTAATCATTAATTGCTATAGAGTTAACATAAAACAATTGTACAGTATCATCAATTCGTAGTTCCGCTATTCCCATGTAGATTTCCTAAAATCGATGTATAATCAAAGTTTCTGTTTATAATTATTTCCCAATTTTTAGTACAGAATAGTGAAGACACTTAGTGGGGAGAAATAATTAACGAAAGAAAAAAAAAAAAAAAGTAATTCACCACGATCGTTGTTTTGTTTGCCTATAAATACGCCTAGCCGCGTATAGAGGGGCTCTCATTCGATTATCTGTCTAAACAAATGAACAGCTGTTGTTCGTTTTTGACATCTACAAGGAAAATGTTAATGGTAATAAATTCTTTCGTGTTTTTTCATGCAAAATTTTAATAATTTTTGAAAAAGAAAGGAAACCAAGAATTGAATGGTAAGCGAAAGTTAAGCTTAAAAATAACCAACAAAAAACAAATGCTAATGAAAGCAATAAAATAATTGAATGTTTAAAAATAATTTCATGTTTCTTAAAAATAATTTATTGTGTAAAAATAATTTATTGTGTAGAAATAATTTATTGAAAAAAAAATACAAATCCACAAATTAACTAATTAGTGAATATAAGCTGAGTGTAGATTTTATTGTAATTTGTGTAAAAATTGTAAAAAAATAACCAAATGAAAAGAATGCAAATCAATAAATTAACTTATCAGTGTGGATTTGAGTATAATTTGTATAAAGAACGATACCCATCTCGTCACAATAAATAGTCAAATGATAATATTTGTTATCCATGTTTATTGTCATGCTGTGTTGTAAAGATTGAGTTATCCATATAAAACGGGAGAGGCAATTCTGTAATCCAACTGTGATAATTTACCTGAATTACCTTGCCACGTGCTACGAGTGCCTTAGGAGTGCTGATATTTTTTTTTTTGTGGCGTTTCCGGAGCAACCATTTTGTTTTGCTATAAAATTGTGACGCATTTTCCGGCTCGGATCATAATTTTTATCAACCTGTGAGTTGAATATTTGAATATACTTATACATCGATTTTTCAATATGGACATTTGCTGAACATGTCTAACAGGGAGCATGATGAGGATGAACTAATTAAAATCTTGGAGTGGGATCTGGACAAACCATGGGGTGAGTCATTTAAAAAAAAAAAAAAAATTATATGTATGAAAGTGGGCGTGAGTGTGTGGACGGGTGCGTGTATGCATGGGGGTGTGTATGGGTGGTATATTGTGAAACAAACCAAAAAACTGTGGAATTCTATTCGGTTGCTAAACGGATTAAACGGTTGCATTTGGTATGTATTTTGCGGTCGAATTGATATTATGTTGTTTCACATTACGAAATCTATAACATGTTTTTTTTTTGTCAAAGAGTGATAATGGATTGTTCTACGTGTGTCTAAGTGTGTGTGTGAGTGGATAAAGTGCGCGATAGTGTGAATGGACTAAATTATGGGGTTGGACGTGGTGATCGCGGTTCTTTCGCCTAGGAGGTCGCAAAGGTCTCAGTCTTTCACTTGTTTTTTTTCTCCTATTTGTTCTTATCATCTTTCACACGTACTATTGTTTATTTGTGCTGAAGTAGCAGGATTTCTTACTCGTTTCCATGGATTGAAGCTAGTTAGGGGCAAAAAATAATCTCGCTAGGTACGCGACCTGCTATGCTACTTCGGTGTTCCATACCGAAGCAGCGCTTCATTACATAGTTATGAATTTTTGAAACTAACTCATCAAGAAATTTAGAACCGCTGTATTTTCCCAAAAAAAAATGTTCAGACGTGGTAAGTATATTCTAGAAAATTGTTAAATATTTATTTGGCTACAATTTCTAGTAGATTATTAGTTTTATTGTTCTGCGGTTTGGCTGCTATGGCCTCAAAACGGTGTTAAAAAATTGGTAATTTTTTAGCATTTGTTTATTCAGCAAATTTGTAGCTGAGGTCAAGAGCTACAATCGAGCTACAATTCATAGTAAAATTCCAAATGGTTTACGAGATATGAGCCCAAGAAAATTTGCAAGTTTTCGCAAAACATAAATTGCGACAAAAAAACTTCAAACAAAAATTGGCAAGCTCGATTGTCATCGTAGACCTATGGTCTAGTGGAATTTTTTGCTCAGTACAACTCCAGGAATCAGAATCGCGAGGGGCCCATGAAGATTTTTTCCCTTCCATACAAATCGCCCCACCCTACTGGGCATCCCTTTTGAACCTATATTGAGTTGACGGTAGGTTGCGGTAATCCTTTCGTTGTTTAGATTTTATGTTATTACATTTACATTGGCAGGTAGGGAGTTCAATTTTATAGTAAGATGTGGTCCAGTCCGTCATTATACCGGTGGATGCATCGATTTCTTACTTCGGGCCTATGACGAACCAACCAGAAAATTGAACTGTATCCTACCTAAATCTAACTATCTTTTTCGCACCCACTTCAACTAACCAGTTAACCCGTATGCCAACCGCCACCATTTTAATTTTTTGCATCTCTAAGATGTTGCAGAAAGTGGTACTGGACTAGGGTGGCAACATCTGTTATCATCTGTCTCATTCTTTAGGAAGATTTGTTAAACATAAGTTTCGTGTCCAAAATGACGTTCCATATTTCAGGTTCTGTTGAACTGAAAACAGAAATTTAGAAATATGCTAACTAACTTCCTGCTGAAGCTGGGTAGTTTGAACGACCATTTTTCTTATTCTTACACTGAATCACAAAATTAACCAATAGCCAGGCAAAATCTTAGCATGAATCTCCCAAACGTAACATTGTCAACACTATTATCGAACCTAGAACTATAAACTAGAATTATAAACCAAATCTGATATACTCATACTCAGTGTTAGTTTGAAGGCCGAAACCCGCAAGTCTGTTCGGAAAATATTAACCAAGATGCAGAGGTTTCAGAACCAAACCAACATTAGGAATGGATAGAATTCGAAAACTTTCACAAGTGTTTCTACATGTAAGGTCTGTAGACGTGTTGAACGTTTAAATACTTCAGTTTGTAGAAGAATTTCACCTTCATATCTTCTTGAAATTGGAAAACAAAATTAATTGAATAACCACAGTTCCGAAAATATGACCAAAATTATTGAACTAGACCGATGTTTCCCCCTTAATTTTTCTACATTTTTTGCGAAACCCTAAAACGCTCAGATCAATTAAATGTTATATTAAATAGAAAAACGATGATAAGTACTCACTCTCAGTAATCGGATCTGGCCAAGATTCACGCTCTTTTATTTTATGTTTATATTTATTTCCAATCTTCAAACCATTAACTTCTGGAAATTCTTTCACTCCACTCATAATCTGTTGTAATCGTAATTTTGCCTTCTCTGATGACTCCCGTAAATGTCTTGTTGATACAAATCTGAACAAAATCAATTAAATTTTGTTAACTAATAAAAATGTAAAAAAAAAAACAGAAAATAATACTCACTTTTCTTTAGTATACGCTCCACTCGCTTTAATCGATTCTAATGAACGTTTTCTAAAATTTCGAACCTTCATCATAATATTATATGCTTGACTATTTTCATCTTCTTGAACGATTGATTTTGGTACCGGTGGTGGTAACGGGTCTCCATTACGTAAATGATAATTAATTTTTTTTCGTTGCATCATCGTTAGATGTGCTTCTTCCATTAATAATTTTAATAAATCATGCGTCTCCTTGCTGTAATTAACTTTAGGTGGATGAAAGAGTCCACCTTGAGCTATTCTTGTACTTGGCCATTCTATTTTTTCCATGTTCTCCATTTTTTTGGCAAGTTCAAGTGTATTTATATTACTTTCAGGAAAAGATCAATGTAGAATTTAAACGTCTTACCACAAACAATGTTTTAACAAAAGTGAAATAAACATGCAATTCATTGAATGAAAGAAAACTGAATTAAATATAAATAAAAATATTTGGTTTTTGTTGTTTGTTTCTATAGCTACTTTGTTATAAGTGGAAATGGTTTTAGCACCCTTTGTTAAAAATAACTTAGATTTGTGTTATTTTTTAACAATCACGTTAAGTGATAGATTGTTTGAGCAAAACAATTAAAATGGATTTATCTACAGAAATGCATGAAACGGTTTGTAAGGAAAACTTCTTTAAAGCGTGTTTCAAAATTTATTAAATATTGATCTGATTGAGTTCTAAATTTGTTGGTTAATATACCTTCAGTCTCATGCTCTTCGTAGCTACGTTGTATTGTCAGATTCTTTGGAATATTCAAGTGAACACGTAGGACATCAATCGAATTTTAGTTAGCACTAATATTAAGACAAAATTGCCGTTTTTTGACACGCAAACAATTTTAAAATGTAATAAACCAAAGTTGTTGTTGTTTTTAAAAAATAAATAAATATGATGGCGATGCTTTTATGGTTTGCAATCGGGACTGAGAACTAACCTGATCACCTCCTGGTCACCAATCCACATATTTAACATAATTGAATTAAACGATCCGAAACCAGACATTGCTCGATCCGATATTCAATTCAAATATCTTCTTACCACATATAAGAAAACCCAAGAAAACGTTTGCCAAAAAGACTTGTCTGTAGGGAAAGCCACCAATACCTTTACCAAATTCTTCGACCTGAAAACTCTGACGGCAACATCGTTGGGTGCCAGCAAGTTTGCGTATAAAATCGTACCTGCATTTTGGCCAAATATTTCAATGTCTACATCGCTGTTGATGCCACTCTTATGAATACCCAGCAACTTAGCGAGGTACAAACCGAACTAATACATAAATGTACGGAATAAAATAAAATAAATAAAATAAATAAAATAAATGAAATAAATGAAATAAATAAAATAAATAAAATAAATAAAATAAATAAAATAAATAAAATAAATAAAATATATAAAATATATAAAATAAATAAAATAAATAAAATAAATAAAATAAATAAAATAAATAAAATAAATAAAATAAATAAAATAAATAAAATAAATAAAATAAATAAAATAAATAAAATAAATAAAATAAATAAAATAAATAAAATAAATAAATAAAATAAGATAAGATGGTGCCCGGATGGATCTATTCTATGGACAGATGTGGTTGCATCTAGTCCGAGAGCTAAATACTTTGAGCCAATGCACATGTGGTGATTTCTCACCAAATTTGACTAAATTTTATGAAATTTATTTTGGCAGTAATTTTTTTAAACTGTAGGATACTCGCGGTTAACAAATCAAGTATTTTTTTTAATAAATGTGTTGTGTAGTAGGAATTACAATATTGTACAAATTGTGACAACACATTACAATTACAAATTGTGACAACACATAAAACCTTTTAAGACCAAACAACATACGTTCAAAGGTGTTGATGGACGTAAATCTTTCTTTTTTTGTTTTTTTATATTTTTTGTTAAAGAATGGAAAACTAAACAAAAAATCCTATCACTGACAAAATATGACATAGGCCAATATTTTATGATAGAATAGAGAAAATAAAAGTAAATTAAAAAGAAAAAATTTTCCAAAAATTTGCTGAAACAAAACAAAAATGTAGTTGCCAATAATCCAGCCAGTTGCATATTGCTTGATCCTGTGACGCACCGTCTTTCTTAAAGACTAAAGCCCACGATTCAGACGATAAACAACACAGTTCTCTCGTTAATGCACAATTCATGAATCTATCAGATTCAACTTCAAACATTAATTCTAAAAATTTTTCTGAATTTTCTAATTTAAGCAAGCAGATAAAATTTTCTAACAATTTAAATCCAGCTGATCATTCTAATTCTTTAAATTCTCCTTCTAATCTGAATCAATTAGATTCATCTGGTACAAATAAACCGGATTCCCGGGATAAAATAGGAATCCCCACGGGAATAAAATAGGAAAATGCCAAATAAATAAAATTAATAAAATAAATACAATAAATAAAATAAATAAAATAAATAAAATATATAAAATATATAAAATATATAAAATATATAAAAGATATAAAATAAATAAAATAAATAAAATATATAAAATATATAAAATAAATAAAATAAATAAAATAAATAAAACAAATAAAATAAATAAAATAAAATAAATAAAACAAATAAAATAAATAAAAAATAATAAAATAAATAAAATAAATAAAATAAATAAAATAAATAAAATAAATAAATAAAATAAATAAAATGAATAAAATAAATAATATAAATAAAATAAGATAAGATGGGGCGCGGATGGATCTATTCTATGGACAGATGTGGTTGCATCTAGCCCGAGAGCTAAATACTTTGAGCCAATGGACACCTTCCCATTTTGTGTCAGTCAAAAATTGACGCAATCAATCCAAATATGTTCATATTTTAGCTTTAGGAAAAATTACCAGTATCAGAAGATAATCTTAAAATAATTCCACAGATAAATAATCATTTCGTTTTGTTTTTGTAGAATTTTAGTCCTTAGAACTTTCCGCAAAATTAATTTATGGAAGTAGATCTACTTAAACAATTTATAACAAAAACAAACAAATTACTATCCTTGAGTGTTATTCTTATTTGAAGAATCACGACTTATCATCGTACCATATAGTTCCGTTATTAAAGCAAATAAAAAAATTGAAAACCAATAAAAGAAAAGTTATAAAAAGAAAATCAATAATTGATTTTCAATCGTACATAGTTTGTGATGATAGTTAGAAAATCAAATTACCTAATTTAATTTCAGTTGAAATTTATAACAAAAATTCTGATTTCAGGTTGCACGTAAGGTTTGATTGATGAATTTATTTAGATTTCGTGACACATTTTCAAAACAGGAGCACCAATAACTGCTTTTTATCTCTCTTGGCTCAGTTAAACCTTAACCTACCCCATGTAACGATTACTATTAAATTTATTATTTACCAAACCTGTAAATCATGGATAAGGTGCGATTGAACCTGCATCTCTTACCCGTTTGAAGGAGAACCGTTCTTAAAATCTCAACCCATATTTAAAAATTTCAAACAAGAAAATTTAACCACATAACTGAAAAGGCCTCAAATTATTGCGCATGACCGAAAAAAGTGTAGTAAAATTTCCAACTCGTCATAACACAAATTAAAAATATTATTAAACAATAAAAAAAAATAGTGTAAGAAGGATCTGTTGTGATTTTATAACCAAAAATAATTAATCAAAATAGTTTATCTAAACTACTACAATCACCTTCAATTATTTCGTATCAAATGACCAGTGCCCATAATTAAATAAAAAAAATATCAAAATGAAAATGAATTTTCCGACTTGTTTACTATCACAATCCATTTTACCTCTGTCACTCAAAAACCTACGTTCATCAGCGCTTATAATTGGCGTAGTGCAGGTGGTAAGTGTTCTCAATACCAAAATTCTTTTCGAATTCTTACTTTAATTTTTTTTTTATAATTTCAATCGATTCAAACATAATGTAACAAAAAATCAATAAACCAGATGATAGCTCATGTGGCAATGTTTGTCATGCTATTAGCATTATCTCATGCTGAAGAAATGTCATCATTGTTACAGGCCGATATTGCAGAACAAAAAGAAAAAGAATGGTTTGATGATACGCCTGGACAATCATTGAATTCGTACCGGTTCAATCAAGCTTCAAATTTGTCATCGATAACCTTATTGCAGTTATACATAGGCACAGGAATTGCTTCGATTTACTTAATTTGTTGTTTAGGATTACTTATTGGAACATTGAAAAATCGGCCAGAATTGATGATCCCTTGGTTGGTGATCAATATCATTGGAGCATTTGCATTTTTTTGGTATATCATTTTAGAAACATCTGGTAGCGCAATTGAGAAATGTTTGGGTGGAAGGCTTGGATTAAGTATGGGTTTAGGTTGTGTGCATGAAGAGTTAAATTAATAATTTTAAATTATCTTTTTTAGATATTATATGTGTGGTATCGCTTATAACGGTTCTGATGGTATGGATGGTTGTATATACGTATTTTTTGAATTTAAGATATATGAATAATTTGACTGAAGTTGCAACTGTTCCAATTCCATGCCCAGCACCAGGTTCAAAGGTACGTTGTTTTTATTTAGGATTTTAAGTTTAAAATTCGTTCAAAGATTGCGCTTTCATTTATTGTTGCCGTTGTGTTTTTAGAAATTCTTAAAGGGTCGATGGTAAATAAATACGGTTCGATTTGCTGGTGGATGGCCTGAGTCAGCATAATTTGGGAAACCGAGCCAGCATTGTTGGTGGATATACCTAGTAAGAAACCAGAGCTAGTATTGCTGGTCGAAAGCCTAAGCTGGATTCAACTTCGCTGGTGGATATCTGAACTCAACTTTGTTAACCGGATAATCTGAGTTAAATTTGCTAGTAGTTATTCTGAGACGGTTAGTAGATGATCTGAGACAGCTTTACTGGTGAATGACCTGAGCCAACTTTACTGGTGGATAGCCTGAGCAAGCTTTTCTGAAAGTCTGAGACAGATTTGCTTATGGATTATCTGAGCCATCTTTGCTGGTGACGAGCCTGAGCCAGCTTTGCTGATTACTGACCTGAGTCAGCTATGCTGGTGACTAGCCTCAGACAATTTTGGTCGTTGATATATTGAGTCAGTTCGGCTGGTGCATAGCTTGAGCCAGTTTGACTGGTTAATAGCTTGAGCCAGTTTGGCCGGTGAATAGCTTGAGCAATTTTGTTTACGGATAGGTTGAGCCAACTTTGCTTGTGGATAGCTTGAGACAGCTTTTCTGATGTGCATCTAAACCAGCATTGTTAGTGGATAATCTGAGCCAGTTTCACTGGTAGATAGCCTAAACCGGCTTCGCTAAGCCAGCTTTGCTGATGAATGGCATAAGCCAGTCTTGCTGGTGGATAGCCTGAGCCAGCTTTGTTGATAAATAGCCTGAACCAGCTTTGCTGGTGGATAGTCTGAGCCAGCTTTGCTGGTGGATAGGCTGAGCCACCTTTGTTGGTGGATAACCTGAGCCAGCTTTGCTAGTGGATAGCCCAAACCGGCTTTGCTAGAGGATAGCCTGAGCCAACTGTGCTGGAGAATAGCGTGAGCCAGCTTTGCTGGTGGATTGCCACAGCCAGCTTTGCTGGTAGATAGCCTGAGACAGCTTTGCTGGTGGATAGCCTGAGCCAGCTTTGCTGGTGGATAGCCTGAGTCAGATTTGCTGGTGGATAGCCTGAGTCAGCTTTGCTGGTGGATAGCCTGAGCCAGTTTTGCTGATGGATAGCCTGAGTTTGCTGATGTATAGCCTGAGCCAGCTTTACTGGTGGATAGCCTGCGCCAGCTTTGCTGGTGGATAGCCAAAGCCAGCTTTGCTGGTAGATAGCCTGAGCCAGCTTTGCTGGTGGATAGCCTGAGCCAGCTTTGATGGTGGATGACCTGAGCCAGCTTGGCTGGTGGATAGCCAGAGCCAGCTTGGCTGGTGGATAGTCAGAGCCAGCTTGGCTGGTGAATAGCCATAGCCAGCTTGGCTGGTGGATAGTCATAGCCAGCTTGGCTGGTGGATAGCCAGAGCCAGCTTGGCTGGTGGATAGCCAGAGCCAGCTTGGCTGGTAGATAGCCAGAGCCAGCTATGCTGATCGATAGTCTGAGCCAGCTTTTCTGATCGATAGTCTGAGCCAGCTTTGCTGGTGAATAGATTGAGCCAGCTTTGCTGATAGATAGCATGAGGCAGCTTTGCTGGTGGATAGCTTGAGCCAGCTTGGCTGGTGGATAGCTTGAGCCAGCTTTGCTGATGAATAGCTTGAGCCAGCTTTACTGGTGGATAGCTCGACCCAGGTTTGCTGGTGGATAGCTTAAGCCAACTTTGCCGGTGGATAGCTTAGCCAGCTTTGCTGGTGGATAGCTTAGCCAGCTTTGCTGGTGGATAGCTTAGCCAGCTTTGCTGGTGGATAGCTTAGCCAGCTTTGCTGGTGGATAGCTTAGCCAGCTTTGCTGGTGGATAGCTTAGCCAGCTTTGCTGGTGGATAGCTTAGCCAGCTTTGCTGGTGGATAGCCTGAGCCAGCTTTGCTGGTGGATAGCTTAGCCAGCTTTGCTGGTGGATAGCTTAGCCAGCTTTGCTGGTGGATAGCTTAGCCAGCTTTGCTGGTGGATAGCTTAGCCAGCTTTGCTGGTGGATAGCTTAGCCAGCTTTGCTGGTGGACAGCTTAGCCAGCTTTGCTGGTGGATAGCTTAGCCAGCTTTGCTGGTGGATAGCTTAGCCAGCTTTGCTGGTGGATAGCTTAGCCAGCTTTGCTGGTGGATAGCTTAGCCAGCTTTGCTGGTGGATAGCTTAGCCAGCTTTGCTGGTGGATAGCTTAGCCAGCTTTGCTGGTGGATAGCTTAGCCAGCTTTGCTGGTGGATGGCTTAAGTCTGCTTTTGGTGGATAGCTTAAGTCTGCTTTGCTGGTGGATAGCTTAAGTCTGCTTTGCTGGTGGATAGCTTAAGTCAGCTTGGCTGGTGGATAGCTTGACCAGCTTCACTGGTGGATAGTCTGAGCCAGCTTTGCCTGTGAATAACCTTAACCATATTTGCTGGTAGATAATCTGAGCCAGCTTTACTGGTGGATAGTCTGAAACAGCTTTGCTGGTGGATAGCCTGGGCCAGCGTTTTTGGTGGATAGCCTGAGCCAGCTTTGCTAGTGGATAACGTTAGCCAGCTTTGATAGTAGATAGCCAGCTTTGCAGGTCGATTGCCTGAGCCAGCTTTGCTGTTAGATATCCTGAGCCAGCTTTGCTAGTGAATAACTTGAGCCAGTTTTGGTGGTAAATAGCCTGAGCCAGATTTGCTGGTATATAACCTGAGCCAGCTTTGGTAGTATATAGCAGGTATATAACCTGAGCCAGCTTTGGTAGTATATATATCCGAGCCAGCTTTGTTAGTGGATAGCCTGAGACAGCATTGCTGGTGGATAACCTGAGGCAGTTTGGTGGTGAATAGCCTGAGCCAGTTTTGCTTGTGGATAGTCTGAGACAGCTTTGTTGGTGAACATCTAAGCCAGCCTCACTGGTGAATAAGCTGAGCCAGTTTCAATGGTTAATAAGCTGAGATAATTTCGCTGGTGGATAGCTGGACCTTCTTTGCTTGCTTCGGTAGCAAGCCGGATTTAAATATGCTGATGGATAGTTCGATCCAACTTTGAAAAAAAAATCAAGAATCTAAAAATTGATTTTATAAATTTTATTTTATTTCTAGATTCCTTACCACTACTCAAAAGAAAATATGCATCTTGGAAGTGGCGGATATAAACATTTGCTAACGGATCCTAATTCTATAATATAAATAAAATATAAACAAATGTGTTTGACATAATTCATTTTGTTCAGTGAAAAATTAGAGGAATGGAGAATATTTCCATTGTGTTCCAACTAATTAAACTATTCCCTCACTATACACAAACATAATCTCATAGTAATCAAAAAAATAAATTTAATTTCTCATACAGGAATTTTACATTAATAAAAAATTTGATCATAATCATTCGAAGGACCTAAATAATTCATTCTAATTATTTATTTTTATTTTTCACATATCAAAATTTAAAATCATTAAATGAGTATCAATAGCGGTTAACTTTTAGAGAAAATATTTTTTTAGGAATTATGTAGGTATTTTAGATATACTTAGGTTTAGTAATGCAACAAAAAAAATAATTAAGATTTTTTTGCATTGAATTTTTCTTTCCTGAACAAAAATAATGTTAACTTACTTGTTTCATAAAAATTGAATTTCGCCAATCTGTAATTTTCTGAAAATTTAAAAAAAAAAATTAAAGTTATTATATTTATCTTTAACATAAATTTAAAACTTACCTTTAAGGAAATATTCACAAATTTTTAATTCTAATAAAAATTTTAGAAATTATTTTTTTATTTTATAAATAAAAGTTTATTTATTTGCTAAATCGAATTAAGTTATAAATTAATTAATTAACGCTTGTAATTTTTCACATGAAAACTATATTGTAATAATATAATAAAAACATTATCCAGAAACTAATGTGATTCCGATCATTAAAAAAAACTTAAAAAATTATCATTAAATAAGAAAAAATAAATATATTAAAAATTATTTCATTCATTTTGTTTTGTTGAAGCGAATTGAATATTTAATATTTATTTTTATTATTTACATTTAAAGAGATTTGGGAAATTTTGACAAAAATATATTAATAATTTTTTTGTTGTTTTTAAATTTAACAGGCCGGCATTTGGCGTACAAAGTCACTAGCAGCTGCAGCGAATTTATTTCGTAATAAATAGGAACCAACAACTTCAGCAACTTCTGTTGGACGATCTTCGTGTACAGCATGTCCACAACGAGCTAATACTTGCATTTGGAATTTTCCCTGCATCTGACCAACAGTTAACGTACGATCTAATCCATCAATACTTGCTAGAAGTAGTAACTTCGGTATGTTTAGATTTAAAAATTTCTCGCTTAAACCCTGAAACCAACCAATCCAAAATTTCTCGGATTGTGATAAATCAACACGCCAAGTGTATTGTTTCGAATCGTTAACATCTTGGGGTGGTTTAAATTTAGCAGCCATCGTTGGTCCATCGTCATCATTATCATTACCTTCCTCACCGTCTTCGGGTATACATAAAGGATTCACAAATGAGGATGTGCTATCATTGGAAATTTGTGGAGTACCGGTAAGAGGAAGCTCGTTTGTAGATAGTTTATGTGTTTTTGCATTTATTATTTGTCCCGGCATTGATACTTTAGCTGAATCCAAATTACGAAGTTGACCACTACGAATACTCCATTCAATTGCTTGTTGAATACTTTTGAAATGCGTTGGGCGAGATCGTAAAAAACTTTGCATACTTGCTAATGCATCTATGGCGGTTCCTTCGACCACATCAATGACTGTTATACCAATAAGGGATGGGATAAGTTCTAAATGTGCTATATGCACAGCTATTGCACCTCCCATAGAATGTCCGATGATCAAAATTGTTGGTGCTGTTCCAGGATATAATGTTGATATTACTTGTCCGACGTCACTGGATATTTTGAAAAAAACATTATTTTCAAATAATAAAATTTAAATAATTTCGCTTAACTTACTTCGCTAATACTTCAGCTGACAAATTTTTATCATCATCAGTTATGGTATCACCATGTCCTCTTAAATCTATTGCTACACATTGGCAATGTATAATATTTGTCATCTCAACCTAAAATTTAGAATAAAATTACATCAGTTTGAATAACTATTGTCTTGTAATAGCCTACACTGAAATGCGACCAAGTTAAAGCTGAAAATCCACCTCCATGTAATAAGAGGAGAATTGGTCCCGTTTCTTTAGGTTCTTCTGATAGATAGACACAAAAAGTTCCATTGTCGGTTTTGACATCTTTTTTTTCTTTAAAATATTCGTTCCACATTGTTGGAGTATAGTCCTTTGTTCGTTGTGCTTTTCTCATTTCATCTCTGAAAAATTAAACAAAAAATGCCGGTAAATGGTTTGTATTGGGGCGTTTATCAACTGGACCCTGTGAGGTATGGAAATATATTACATTTATAGATGAGTTGAAACAAATTCTAGCATTCAACATATAATCTTTCAATTATGTGTTGTACATCACTATAGTTAACGCCAAAATTCTTCTTAACTAAACTCAATAACTTCATTTTTCTTACAGCTAATTAATATATAACTTATAATAAAAGAAAACGCAATTTGTACCTCGTTAATTTACTTGGCGGTCCAATTGGTGGTAGCCGTGATTTTAAAACTGATTTTTGTAGATTTGACATATTTTAATTACTTAAATAAACTTAAAATTTTATGTGCTTCAATCAATTTGTTTTTAAAATAAATCACCTGTCAAATTTGTTTTATTTTGTTTTTTCTTTGTTGAAATTGTAATAGATTTTTCTTAGTACAAAATTTCAAAAGCTAAGAAGAACGTTCAATACTTTATTTTTTACAATTATAAGGGGTGCGTTTAATTTCGCTTTTAAGGGTTGAGAAGGTTTCATAGGTTTCAATGTTTTGAACCATCGAACACAGAAGTAAGTAGTGACAGTTTTTAGTCCGTTAAGTTTTTGTAACAAAATTAAGAAATAACTGTAATCTGAACAATTTCTGGTAAGTCATTTTAATGAATCAATATTTTTGTTAATTAACTCAAAAATTCCCAAACAAAGTTTTGTGCTATTATTAATTAAATTTTGATGATCAACGTATGATTATTTTATATGTTTGTCTTCTGTGCAAAGCAACATTTTAACTAAAAATAAAATGCAAAAAAATTCACATTTTTGTAGAATATTATTGTTAGAATTTGAAAACGGATAGACATATTGTTTAAATTTAGTGGAATGAATTAATGCATCAGGGAAGACTAAGGGAGGCATACAAATCCACAATTCCGTCACTATCGAAAATGGTAATTCTGAGAGAGAGAAAATAAGCAGTTGTAAAATTCTTGGGATAATTAAATAAATTATTGTTGTTATGTGGTCCGAGATGTTCATTTTGTTGAGTTTTCTCATAAGTGAGATTTTAACGTGAGATTTTGAGTTTGTATATGTTTTTCAATTGCCTCCAAGAAGAAAATTAAAAAACATTATGTGAAAAATCACAACAAAATGACCATCCAGTTGTGCAAGAAGGGTGTGATATATATTCGTTCTTAGTAAAAGTTTTTCTAATATGCCACTGGGTGGTTGTTGTTGGTCTCGAGGAGCTACAGTTTGAAATTGTTTCTGCTACAGCCTTCCTGATAAACTCTAGAAGGTGCCATTTATATATTTCAGTATCTAATCCTGCAGGTGGTATCCAATTTTCCGAATTCGGACTATATCGCCTGCCTAGAAAATTTTTGACAGTGGTATATATTTACCAGCGTTTTACATGAATTATCGTTCTTGTGGCAGCTGAGCAGGTATGTATTTGAAAGCCAGTAGATCATTCTGTGCTTTTATTGACAGGACTTTAGTACCAATGTGACTTAACGGCGACAAGCAGACTGGTGTCGCATAGTGGGTAATAGAATGACCAATGGCTTTGTATGTTGTTGTAATAGTTTTCTTGTCTTTCCCCTTCTAAAGAGGCGTCTGCGACTACGGCAGCAGTAGCAGTAGCAGAGTTCCTGTATCTTGATATGGAGCCGGACGAGTAGCACCACACAGTCGCTACAACAACAATTACGGCTTAAAGTTTCCCGACCAATATTTTGTGAACGTCGCTCATATGCCAACGTATTTTGCGATCGTTCACACCGCGAGCTATGTGTGAAAATAACTTTGTGCTTTTATAGTGATCTGCTTGTGATCTCTTTGCTGTATGTATATATTTCGTGTCATCTTTCATGCTGTATGTAATGTGTCATAATTTTAATATAATATAACGAGTAAAGGTACATATATATTAAAATTTTGAAATTGTGTTGTTTTTGGTGTTTCGATTATTTTTTGAAATAGTTGCTTAATTTTTTAATCCAGCTATCGTCACAGTCCACTGAGTGTAGAACTGATAGACACATATTCCAAGCTACACTAGAATGCATGAATGAGAAGGCATTTTTTTAAATCTAGCCCTGAACTACTATCCACGCTGAATCATTCTGATCATTCATATTCATTAATTTAATGCAAGATTTTGATGAAAATCAAAATTAGTTTAAAGTATCCAGGAAATTGGCTAATATTGTTTGATAACGTCATAATTGTTGATCCAGTTTAATCCTTCCAATAGCAAATAGATCTTCTGAACAATTGTCCCTGCTTATCTCGTTTAGAAGGGCCAGATCTACTGCAACTTGGAGTATGCTGAGATGGTTTAGAAGAACCAAGAGATTGCTCATATTTGACCGTAAGATCTACTGCATCAATATTTTAATTATAATGTGATACAATTCTATGTATCGTTCTGTTATCCATCCATTTCACTTATGACTTGAAAAATTGTTTTGTAAATGTAAACTGGTAGTGTAAAGGAGAACTGGGTCAACTGGTAAACGGCAGGCCGTTGGCAGGCCACGCCCCTAGTGAAGTTGTAAACCCTAAGCTAGCTTCAGCCTGTGGGAACGTGGGATTATACCTGCCGTCCAGTACAAATTACCTGTATTGTACGTGTGTATCGTTTAGCAACAAGATCGGAAATCAAAAGGAAAAGTGAAAAAGGAGACTCTGGCGGCCCTACAGGTCGAAGAAGCCACGACCGTCACGAACCGCATAATTTATTTATTTGAAACAGAAAGTATATTAAAAAAAACCATTTACTTTAGGTAGACTCATATCGATTAATTCATTCAAAATCAGAATAAAAAGTACAAGTAGAGATAAGTAAATGTGAACTCACCCCATGCTGGTCTAAGATCCCGTTCCTTCTTCCCTGTCGGATTAGTCGATCATCTCTCTCAACCCCATTATATGATAAAAATTATAAAACGGTTGAATCGGGCGATAGTGGATGAAAGTGAATCATGCGATTGTGGATAAATTTTGAATAAATTGTACGTAAAAATTTATAAAACTGTTGAATCCTGTGATTGTGGATGAAAGATGAGCGCTTGTCGAAATATAAAACTGTTAAATCGTGCGATTGTGGATGAATGTTGAACAAATTGTACGTAAAAATTATATAACTGTTAACTCGAGCGATTATGGATGAAGGTTGAACAAATTGTACGGTAAAAATTATAAAACTGTTGAATTATGTGATTGTGGATGAAAGATGAACAAATTGTACAAAAAAATTATAAAACAGCTGAATCATGCGGTTGTGGATGAAAGATGAACAAATTGTCCAATTCATTCCAATATTACTTCGAATATTAAACAACTCACTTTTAACATATTTACTACGATCGTGAAAACAAATATCCAAGGATAAATTTTGTATGCCGCCATTTACAAAAAAAAAAACAACAAACAAATAATATTTTTTTTTTCTATTCAATTATTTTAACACTTCAACAGTAATTACACTACAAATTGGTTTAAACATTTAATTATGCTAATTTCTTTTGCACAAAATAAATTTACTAACGAATTATGCTATGAGTTTTTAATTATTTTCAATTAGACTAATTAGTCAAGTATAATTTATCTAATTTACAATTACACTGATAATTAAACTAAAAAAATTTGAGCTGTAGTTTGAACAGTCAACATAAAAACTTACTCACAAAAATTTGGATTATCCCAAAACTATTTGGTATTTAAATAAGAAAATAAATGTATCCAATAATAAGTTTCTTTTAGAATCATCACTCAACTGACAGCTCAAATATGATAATCTAATAAGAAAAAATCCATAGATGAATTCGGGTATTTATAGTTGATGAAAACATATAACCCGATATCGCCGATCGAAATACATTTGGATTATATGCTTTCATCAACCATAGACACCCACCAAGAAAAGAAGCAGTTTAAATTCGCTGTGTCCATGCTTTCACCATTACAGTAGATTTTTCGGAAGATGTTTTCGGTATATTGCAACACGGGTGAATTGAAAAAATTGTCAATATAAATTTCACATTCCAAACCTTTCAGCTTTTTCGTAAGCAAAGGTACTACTAATTCCCCTAACCAAAACTGAGTCCTCCGGATGGTCGTTTGCCTGTATATAAACCGCATTCAAACAGGTAACCTGTCGTCGTATCATATCTGCACCATTATTTGAAGCCCTATGACTGGCTTATTTTTTATGTATTGCTTCATAGCATTATGTTCTTTAACATTATTGTTAACATTTTGAAAAGAAGCATTCAAATGCTCCATTTCTGGATGAATTTTATATGCTCTATCATGATTAGGGCTATTTGGATCTCTTACTTCCGCGTTATTACAGAAATGTAGGCTCCTCATTTCTTCGAATCGACTTTGAATCGCATACCATTTGATATGAAAGGTACCCCATGTCTGCCTCTATTACCATTACATCATTAATCTCTCAATGAAGGCGAGACGTCACAGTCCATAACCCACTTCTTCTGAAGTCGAAGAAATGATTCGTTTCTTTGACTTCAATAGTAAATTCCCGCTTATTTTAATGAGCGTATCGTACAGACTCTGTTAGTATATTTTGAACTAAAACATCAAAATAAGTTGTTGTACAGAATATGTTGAAAACAGTCAATATATTCTGTCTGTGAATTCTTGATAGACTTGAACCTTTCCTTGCTAACGTTGTTAAAAATTAATTGATTGCCGGTTCAGCTATGAACGACAGTGACGTATCAGTATTTATTCCACTTTTACAAAATGAAAGAAAACGGTACTTTTTCTATCGTTTTCTAGCCGTATTCGCAGATGAATCGCTTAGAAACGTATCTTTATCTATGGTAATTCATATAGAACTTTTCTGTTTTTGATTTTAATAGTTTCAGTTTTTGGTTTCATAAATATGAAACATTAAATTAAATATCAAGGCGATTTATGCAGAATAAAATTTGAGGATTTAATAAATACACAAATATCCCAAACTCAAGATTTAAGTCGTCCAGATCTTGCAGGTAAAAGTTTTGCAGATCATTTCGCCGACATAACATTTATTCCCAATAGGTTGAACAGGCAATTTTTTCACGTTGTTGTTGTTGTTTGAGTAATCCATTAATATCTCATCAGTTTGTTCAAAGCAAGATTCGTCCTTGCCTTCATTCTCCAAATATGGAAGGGATACAAAGTCATTGGCGATATATTTAATAAAAAAAACAAACAAAGTTAAAACTCGACTAAAATGTCGAATGACCACGACCAAACATTTAAATAACTACAACGTATATTTAGCTATAGAACAGCCGAGAGGAACAATTGTACACCTCAAGAAATTTCTAGGTAATCTGCCTGTTGCATCCCTAAACACAATCAACTTAAAGAGAGTCTCTAAAAATGTTAACGTATGCTATGTGGAATTGGTTCTATAAACTAGTATGAAAAAACCGCCTGACAGTTACAACAATTGCAGATTGTGCAATTCAGACTCAAAAACAATTAAACACTCCATCTGCTTCCATGATTCGATCAAAGACTAACATTTTAAATTCCACATAAAATTTAATTGAAAACCTCAACTTGGATTTCAGAGCACAATCATTTCCTACATCATCGCTGACTCACACTTTTGATCGAATCAAAATTATAACCAATATAATTAGTTAAACGATTAAATTTAGGAAAATGGAATCCTAACAAACAAAAAGCGTTATGTAACAATTTTCAAAAGAAATCTCCATCACAGCAATTTAAATCAATAAACACACTCATTATTTAACAGTTTTTTTTGTGTCCAAAAAAGGCAATTCCAGCTATCTTCATATCTTACATCATAATTTTTCTCCAATCAAAATTCAAAATAACACGCTTGCATTCCAATAAAAAAAAAAACAAAATTAAACCGATGTATTCCAATCCAATTCTAGTAAAATTGTAATAGTTTAAATAAAAATATCAATTCGTGTAGTTGTACGGGAAGTGAATAGTGTCTTGTTTTTTTATGATTGTTTAATTTTTTATATAAAATATAAAATGTCGGTGATAAAATTAATGTAATTGTGTTGAGTGGATTTATCAGTGATTGATTTAATAAAAGTGCATACATCAACTAAATTGGATTACTAATTTTTATGGATATATAACATTTTAATTAAGAAATTTTCGTATATTCTAAAGGTAAATTGCATTTTGTTTCTTTTATTCCAAAAAATTATATACGAAATAGAAAGGAGAATGAGTGAGATAACTATTTAAAAAGAATATAAATTGCAAAAGCTAATCATCCTTGACCGGTTGGTTATGTTTGATTTTATTTTTCTAAATCAATGGATGCCTATTTTCCCAAAGAAGTTTTATGTTGGCAAATTGCAAATTATTACCACAATTTTTAAATTGTATTAATTTGCGTTACACAAAGTCCACAAAAATTTTATATTTGATCTTTCATTCATATTTAAATGTAATATTTTGTTTGGTTTGATTACAATTAGTAATATTCTTGTATTTGTAATATTTCTTTTGAAAAGCGAACGGTTTTCTTGAAGAAAACAATAGATGCATGGAAGTATTTGTGTTGGTATACCTGTTTGTATTGACTTCATGTTTGCATTTGTATATTGTTCACCTGTGTTTTTTATTAGAATATTATTATTATTATTTTTATTATAACGTCTCAGTGTTGAGATTTTTTTTTTTTTAATTTCAATTGAAATAAAATTTATTTTTTACGTAATAAAAAAATAGTAAAAAATAAATAAGAGTTACAATGATATGATAATTTTGTTTTATTCTTGTTTGATCTATTTTGGAATTGCTTCTTCAAGTACGAATAAATTCTTGAATTATATTCATTGAAGATCCAAGAAAAACTAATAAAATTGTGTGTTGACCCTGACTTTCATTGATCGCAGACATCAACCTCCACAACGTATACACTTAAATTACACCTTGCCACCTAGGCTGGTTGCTCTTTCAAATATGTGTGGGGATGGTTATGTTATCGATTGTCCTAACACCTAAAAATGGTTTGTCGGTTGAGTCTAATGACCTGAAGTTCTGTCCCAGTTTTCTAGTACTGAATTCTCTAGTGTAGTACTCTATTACCGGTTAGCCCTTATTGAGTGTAACTATCGTCTACGTAGTTTACCCTTGCGTTTTTGAGTAGCCCATTTCTATATTTGCGCTTTGTATATTTTAATCCATTTTTCTTGTTTTCCCGCACTGTTCATTACGTACGATTTTCTTATCCTTAATGAATAACTTCTATACCCATCCCTCATAATCCGTTATCACTTTCTTCCTATTTCCACTTTTGTGGTCCCTGGCTTCTATTTTCTTGTTATCATTTTCATTTCAGGTAGTTCTATAGACACGTCAACAAGCGCCCATAGCAGTATTGCCAACACTCGAGTTATCTTAAGGACCAGCTAAATGTTGGTCACTTCAATGCTCAGAGATTGAATCCTGGGCTCAACACGTCCAAGCTAGATGATTTTAGATACATCCGAAAAAAGAGCCATCTTGACCTGACCAGCACACATCAAATTCCGTCATTGCTATTGGCGGATGTCGTGGGAATAGACTGGATAGAGCAATCAGGAGAGGTGGTGGGGTGGCTCTATGTCAGTGTCAAATTTAAATCAAATATAATGCATTATATTGCCTTCCTTAACTACCTTCCTTCGCTACCGTTAGTGAAATCCGAAATTCGACGTCCACGCCGTACTGCGTGGTTAATGCTGCCAGAATTAGGTTCGTGTACCGGAGACAAGCAGAGTAAAAAGACGTGTTCCATCGTTCCCGCATCCGAGTAGCAGAATCTGCACCTGTCGGAAACAACAAGGCCTATTTTGTTAAGATGGTGGTTTAAAGGACCATGTCCAGTAACGCACCACGTTAAAATTCTTAGAGACTCTCTGTTTAAGTCGATTGTTTTTAAGGGTGAAACAGGGAGGTTATCTAGAAACTTCTTGGAGTGTACTAGTCCCTCTCTGCTTTTCCATAATTTAGCATTTTGTTCTTGTTTCATTGTTTGGATTGTGCTTTTGAGCGAACTCTTGGCCATTCCAAAGCACGGTTCCGGTCCAACAAATTTTTTATTGGCACCTTGCTTTGCTAAAGCGTCAGCGATAGCATTTCCTTGTATTCCTGTGTGGCTAGGTGCCCACACAAGTGTTACTGTGTTATTGCACGAGATTTTTAATAGATTTTGGTAGCATTCCCATACCAGTTTTGAATCAAAGCGCGTAGATTTTAGTGCCAAGAGTGCTGCTTGGCTGTCAGAGATAATATATATTTCAATATTTTGGTATTTTCTTTCAGCGCATAGCAAAGCGCAACTGCTAATGGCAAAAATTTCGGCTTGAAATATGGTTGTTGTGGTGCCTAAGGCAACCGTTTGTTTTGTTCTAGGACCAAACACTCCTGCTCCCGTGCCCATGTTGGTTCGAGAACCATCTGTGTACCAGATGCTGGCGTTATGTGGCAGTGACCGTATGTAGTTTTTAATAAGATCTCTGGCCAATATCTTGACATCAAAGTGCCTGTCTAAATTTATTGTTTTCGGCATACAATCCGAAATATGGTATGTATGCAGTTCAGCTTGTAATTCAGAAAGGATTTTAAGGTGTCCAGTTAGATTACCCGGCTTAAACCCTTCTGTGAGCTGCAGTCTATGAACGCTCAACACCGCTACAGATTTAACATGTAGGTGCAATGGAGAAAGCTTTAGAAGAATCTCCATTGCTGACGTTGGCGTCGTTTTGAAAGCACCTGTGGCACAAAGACACACAAGCCTTTGTATTTTTGTAAACATATTTTGAGCAGTTATTTGGCGCGTTTTAGGCCACCAAACTAAAGCTGCATATGTTAGAATTGGTTTTATGATACATTGGTGCAACCAAAGTATCAGTTTTGGGCTAAGACCCCATGTTTTCCCAAACAGGTTTCTGCATGTGAAGAAAACTTTGTTTGCCTTATCAGAGATATATTTCAGGTGTGGGTTCCAAGTTAGTTTGCTATCCAGGATCACACCTAAATATCTAACCTCTTTTGATGTTTGTATTGGATCGCCGTTTAGAACAGGAGAAACGAAATTGAAATTTCTCCTGTTTGTGAAAACGACAATGCTTGTTTTTTGGGGATTGATCGACAGTCCCAATCTGTTGCACCACTTTGATACAATATTAAGAGCTGTCTGGGTTCGACCAGCGACAATGGAGTCATGTTTTCCTCTAACCATGACTGCCAAGTCGTCGGCATAGCCTACAGTGTTGAAGCCGGAATCATTTAACTTAGTGAGGAGATCATCAGCCGCCATTACCCAAAGCAGCGGAGAGAGCACGCCCCCTTGCGGGCAGCCTCTAGATGCAGTAACAGTTACTTAATAATCACCTAGTGTAGCCGTTATCTTCCGACTCTGTAGCATCTTGATAATCCACGCAATGATAAGCGGATTTATATTTTTCTTTGTGGCCATTTCGATGATAGCATTGAAGTGGACATTGTCAAAGGCTCCTTGTATGTCCATAAATGTACAAACAAGTGCCTCCTTATAGTTTAGGGTGCTCTCAATTTCTTTCACCATTTTGTGCAACGCCGTTTCAGTAGATTTCCCAGTCTGATAGGCGTGCTGGCTAGAGTTGAGAGGGTTTTGTTTCAGACATACATGACGGATGTGATAATCCAACATCTTTTCCATTGTTTTTAATAGAAAAGATGTAAGACTTATGGGTCTGTATGATTTGGTTTCATTTGGTTTTTTTCCTGGCTTAGGTATAAAAACAACTCTGGTTTCTCGCCATATCTGAGGAATGTAAGCAAGGCGAAAGCTTGCTTTGAACAAACGCATGAGATATGGAAGAATGATTGTTAGACCCTTTTGCAGAAATACCGGAAAAATTCCATCACCTCCTGGAGATTTATACGGACCGAAGGATTCTATAGCCCATCTCGCTTTGTTGGGGGTGAAAATTGTGTTGGTTAAATGATCTGCATTACTTTTAGTTGCAGGATCTAGAAGACGTACGTCTTCGTTGGCATTATCATCCGTGCTCCATTTTATTGAGCCCGGAAAGTGGGTTTGAAGTAAAGTATCTAGTGTCTCAATGCAGCTGGTGGTATACGTACCACTTGGTTTGCAGATTGAGCCTAGAGGGTTTGTGTGATCAGACGACATCAATTTTTGGAGTCGAGCTGCAGCAGGCAGATTATCTATCGTATTGCAGAGCTCTTTCCAGCTATTTCTTTTTGATTATCTGAGTTCTTTATTATAATTGGTTAGAGCTACTCGGTACTCTGTCCAATTATTTGTTGTTTTTGCTCTGTTAAAGAGCTTGCGAACTTTATTCCTTTTCCTCTCCAAGTTACCATTCCACCAAGGTACATCTCTGCATCTCTGCATTATTTGCTGCCGAGTCAAGCTCAAATGTAGAGTTGATAATGCCGCAACTATTTACATTATCATGAAGATATGTTGTGTAAAGTTCCCAGTTGGTTTTTCTTGGGTTTCTAAAGTACTGGATGCTCTTTGGGTAGTGTTCTATGTTGAAACATATATAAGCATGATCAGACATAGAGGCTTCCTTCGAAACATGCCAGTTCTTAATATGGTTAGTAGCGTTTATGTTAGTTAAAGGAAGGTCAAGGACCTCGCCTCTGATTGCGTTTCTAAAGGTAGGCTCACTACCTTTGTTTGCAATAAACATATTGTTTGTATACAAAAATTGAAGCAGACGCTCGCCTTTTGTGTTAATGTTGCTACTTCCCCACACGGTGTGATGAGCGTTAGCATCACACGCCACGGTTATAGTGGTTATTGTTGCAATACTTGATGAGTTTCTCTACCACTTCTGGTGGTGTCTCGTCCTCATCCCCCGGGAAGTATGCAGAAGCTAAAATGAATTTACGAAATCCACCTTGAGGAAGATGAATTTCTATCTGGACCGTTGTAAGATCTCTACAGATAAATTCATTCAACGGAAATATTTTCAGATGTTTGTTGAAGAGAATCGCGGTTCGCGGTCTTTCCACATCTGAGAAATAGATCAGTTTTGTATTTTTGTTTGACGATAGACCTTTTATTCTTTTACTGTCTGCCCACGGCTCCTGTATAAATGCAAGATCGTGAGCATCCTGTTCAATTAACCGGTTCAAATTAACTGAGGCCATTTCTGATCTGTGCAGATTAATCTGAACGCAACTTAATTTAGGTACTAGAGATTTTTGTCTATATCGTACAGGTCTTCTGTCTGACTTAGAGTAAGCTGGTGAATCAGACATTACCATAGAGTCAGACATGGTGTGTGTACTATCCGAATTAGGATAACCTGATAAATCAGGCATGATCCTAGAGTCAGACAAGGCATGTGTGCTGTCTGGTTTAGAATAAGCTGATAAATCAGGCATGACCCTAGAGTAGGACATGGTGCACAGTTTTGTTGTTGGTTTATGTAATGCGTTTGGAGAAGCATCGCTCTCATCTAAAACTTTATAGTTTTCCATACAAAATTTATGGAGAAAGTAGGGAGGTATATTGGTCAGCCACAACAGAGCCCTGTGCTGTGGTAAGGCTATTGAAACTGGAGGACGCCCGGTATCGAGTTTCGTACTAATAATCAAGCACCCCCTTGACCATGCTAAGCTTTCGGCGTACGTGTCTCACCTTAGCTTTGGGTTTTGGACTTGATCTTGGCTTCGATTCTCACCGAGGACCTAACGGCATGGGTGACCCTACCGTTGTAGCTCCTAAGATCACTGAGTCTACTGAGCCCCATCACTGCGTCAAAGTGCCAAGTCCATTAGATGGGGAGCCAACCATGGTACATCACGGTACATCTCCATGTTAGGGGCGGCTTGAAGCGGGCGTCTGTCTTGAATCAAGCGGCTCCCTATATAAACGTGTAAAAAGGTTGTTTCTGGTAATCTTAAGATGCAGAACGGACACATTCACGACAATTTGGGTTGGGCCTAAGGTTAACACCCTAACCCCGGAAAAAAAAAATTATTTGTTAAATTTGGAAATCAGAGAAAGAATAATAGACCCGAACTTCAAAATAGAATTTTACCTGGGCGGGAAAAAGGACCAGACTACCGAATCGGAACGTGGAACGTGCGCAACCTGAGCGCTTCTGGTGCTTTTATAAGTTTAGAAACAGAGGCTGAGAGGCATGGGATGGATATCACAGCTGTGCAAGAAATTAGACGGCCAATAATAGGAAAACAAGATTTGGATAGTCACTCTCTATACTGTAGTGGTCATCCTTTTCGAAGAGAATTTGGAACTGGCTTTCTTGTTGGTGCACGCATACAAGAAGCCGTGATGAAATTCATCCCGGTCAGTGAGAGGATTTGCTACCTACGTGAACGTGGTACATATAACAATATTTCTCTTATTGCTGTGCATGCAAATGACAACAATGGGAGACTGACGTAATAAACGACCTTAAAAAATCGGCTGCTATTGTAATTATGTCGCTGTTGCGAATGACCGTGGTGAATATTCAAAGCTGATTAGCCTGGCAACGCTCCTTCATGGAGCATGAACGCCGTTAAAAAAAATTAAAAAAAAACTGCCTCTGAAACTGACATGCCTTTTGTACTTGCTGTTATTGTTGGAGGTCTCTCTATGCTGATCATCATCACATACCTGTCTTTCGGTGGCAATTGAAGAGGTTTTATTATAACGGAATTTGCAGCCAGATATCCGCTTGTTGCTGTGGTTGGTGTCTTTAATACCATCTTTTTGTCTCCTACTTCTCTGGTCACCTGCACTAATCCCTGTGACGCATGGTATGGCCTTAATCTCTTACAACTGTCCTACACATGTCCTTCACATGACGTGTGTCAGACTATAGTCGTGTAAAGTTGAAGCGTTTGTTGTTATTGGACTTCAAATTTCAATGCTGAAATTGGTCTCTTTTACTGCTCTTCTGATATTGATTTTAAACTTAATTTCTTAAATAAAGTCATCCTTTCGATATTTAACAATTTTTTTCTCTATGTGGGTGTGAGTAAGCAGAAATCAAGAACTAAAATGACGCTCAGCCTCCAAGAGACCAATTACATAACCTAACAAGCGGCGGAAATTGGTTAGACTTAACAAAGGCCTTATTGATCTGATTTTCAACCTCTGAGGTTCAACCTCACTAAGGAGAACTGAATCATCCTGGGCATTTATCAAGCCAATGTCCTTATTTTTATTCCACTATCATTTATTGAATAAACACTACACGACTAAATTTTTTAATTCCAAAATCAAATAATTCCAGAAAATAGAAAAATTACAGCATTTTTGTTTGAAAATTGATTAAAATAGCTATTAATAAAATATTTATATTAGTTCGTCTTAAGTATTATTTATTTTATTTTGATTACTGAAACCAAATTAACTAACGATTTTGTAAAACTTGTCTTAACGCTTTTGTAAAAAAAATTTTTTTAAATTGAAAATATAATTTATTTAAGAACTTCAAAAAATTGAGAGTTACTAACAATTGAAAAAATTACCTTTTTCGTATATTTTTCTAAATAAAGGCATAAAAATTTTGAAAATTAAATCATGCAAATGTTCGCCACAACACTGCCCGCCTAGTGCCATCGAAAATTTGACGATATAAAAGTAAGAAAGCAGATGTTTTAGTGTGCACTAAGAAAGCTACAGAGCATTACGAAAGCGATCGGGAGTTTTATACGTTCTCACGTCGTGTAAGTAGCTGCAGCGTTGCGTTGTCTCGTTTCTGTAACGGTAGAAGTCGACTTTGGGATCACCAGTCTATAGCTAGTAATGCACGCTGTATAATTTACTCCTTGTTCTTAATGATAAAATAAATTGAAGTATCAAATCCCAACAAATATAAACTTTTGTTGATTAATTTCCTACATTTGAAATTTTTGCAGCCAAATAATAATTTTGTTTAATTCGGGTAATCCCGAAATGAGAGTTTAGGGCCATTACTGGTAATACCGTTATTGGTATTGGAAGCCCTACATTCAACCCTTTTCCTCATGTTTGTCTTATTAAGAACTATTTTATTATGATGGCTCGCATGGTAGCTAGCAAAAATTCTTGCAATTTCAAAAAAAGGGGCATCTTGCTAGTTTGTCTCTAAGTAGTTCATCTATGTTCAAATTTCGGATCATACCGTGGTATTAAATCTGATTTGGGGCAGGCAGTTCGGTTTTAAAAGGGACCACAGAACAACATCGACATTGTTGGATGTCTCTGATTTAACTCGGTTAAAAATTAACAGGCAAATATCCAACCTTTTGACTCTTGACTTTAACAATGACTCTATGGACCATTCTCTTTTGGTGACTGAACTCTCTGTTTGCTCTCTGATCTGCTTCCTATCACCAAGTGTATTCCGCAGAGAAAAATCTTGGTACCGTTACTTTTTCCAATGTTTATTTATCAATGATATTGCAAAATCTTGCTTGGATGTGACAGGCCATCTCCATGCTGATGACGTTCAACTTCTTTATGCTAAACCTCGACCAAACCTCTGTGATTGCATTGAGGAAATAAATCTCAAATCGAAAAAATCGCCTTGCCCTAAACCTTTACTTTCTTTTCCTAAGCATTGTTATACAACTTCTGCTCTCAAAAGTCAAACCTCTTCATGTAGTTCATTTATTCTTCGGGAAAGTGGTGTCATTGGAGTCAAAAATTTTGGAGTTATCCTCGGAGTGTCAATTGTTACTTACTTCTGCATATTAGGAGGCTCGTATTGTCTCTTGTATGACTATGGTCTTGAGATTTGTTTGAGTTATACGGATGATACTATTATGATTTTGCCGAGAGCCTTTAATTATGCTACCAAATTTGTGTATAATTTAGAGTCTCGTGGTTATGTATCTCTTTTTGTCCGTGATCTTCTTGGGACTTCTTTTTTTTTGACTTTCTTTTGACTTTCTTTTGATATCTGTCCTTTTTGCCGTTGTCAAGTTTCAGTTTCCATCGTATCTTAGATGTACAATTTTGTACTACCAAAGGTAAACTGTTATCTTTGGACTAAAGGCTACTCTGTAAGAGTTATCAAGCTTTTTAATTATCTCAGTTACTAAAGAAGTTTATCGTTTCCTGTTCAGGGAATCTGTTCCTGTTCAGGAAACATATAACGGACTAGTTAAACTTCACTTAGTCTTCTCTTCCCTGAATGATTTCAATAACGGATACTATGCGCTAATGGCGCTGTTTTATTGACCTTTTAACTTTTCTTTCTCTTTCTATTTTTTTTCGGTTGATTTTTCTCTTCTCCTCTCCTTTTCGTTTGTTCTCACTTCCCTAATCTTTTTTCTCTACTTGTTTATGAGTAAGCTCCATATTATTCATTCGCCCTGTGTTGATTGATAGTCTGTTACCGTTGCATTGTACAATAAATAAATAAACAATTTTAGTCATGTAACAATGAAATTTATTCCTAGAAATTCTCTGAACGAATTTTATCCTAGAAATTCATTAATGTAATATTGGATTTAAATATATTATTTTCTTTCTAGTGATAAGCTTTATGCATGTTATTATTTATTTAAGACGTATATTGTTTCTTCTGTATCTCCTTATGATTGAAATTATGGTAAAATATTTCTATTATAGTTAATGAACTTTATGGTGTTAATTTTTGTTAAGCCACATACACCCCCTCATCAGTGATATTGACTTACAACAATATCACGTTAAATTGATGTTCACATGCTGTGATTTATTAGAGTCAAAATGACTTATCGACTTTAGAGATGAAAAAAATGACTTATTGTATAATAAAATTTATGATTTTTTTAGCTTCAGCTACAAATTCCAGCTGTGGAAGCAATATCGTTTGTACTTTGTTCCGATAAACAGTGTTGCTCTAAAATTGAGGTAGATTTATAGTTTTCCCAAAAAGTTGTACGCAGTCCAAGAAGTATTGTTGGAAGAGTGTGTGTCAGAGCTAGTTGATCTTGAAAAATTATTGCCGTTTTCAGTGTTCTATGAAAACGTTCGATCATGTGATTATATTAAGCTGTGTTTGATGCGTGGATTATAAGCTGTGTTGCGTCGATGCTCAAAACCTTACAACTTTAAAATTTCAGAATATAATTGAGATTTAATGTAAATTGTAAACCTCGATCGGTCACAATGAAAATGGAATCCTGAAGCAAGATATTCATCCAGAGTAAACACCGGTGACAACGATTGTAGCCGTAATAACTGGGATCGGGATTGCTTTGAGTCATTTCGTTTATCTGTCGATCAATGTAGTCACGATCATAAGCACTATAGAGCTATTGAGTTTCGGTTAGTTTTATCGAAAATAAACTGAGAGGCTGCTCGATTACGAATTATTAAACGATTGCACCATCTGCTTTCTGGGATACATCGGCCAAAATAGCGAGTGATCATCTAGAGAGTATAAATATTATTCCGATAAATTATAAATTATCGGAGCGGTGACACTGGCGATGATAAATGTGTCAACGAATAAAGTTGATGATGATATCTAAAACCATCAGGAAGTAATTGTGAAAGTTACCAGTTTCGGCTATCTGCGGCGAGCCAGTTGTTTTTTTTTGTATAAGTTGAGAAAGGAGTAACTCGAATCGTCGTTCCTCCAATTCTTAAAAAACTTTACAGTCACAATGAGTTTTACCGAGTTCAGAAGGATAATTAAAAAAAATGCCCTGCTAAAAATTGTTGCGATCTTGCATTAAACCACAATCTGCGACCGTTAGCTCAAGAGGTAGTTTAAGATATCGATCTTGATAGTTGATAGAGATATCAAAGTTTTGAAAACAGAATTATGTGTTGACGGCTACAGTGTCTAGGAGTTGTCTGTTATGATAGCGGTTCACAATTGAGGAGTGTGTTTTTCGCTCTATCGAACTCTTAGTGTATCCTGTCATCTGAAAATGTTTACTTTGCTTCATGCTGACATTGCTGGTAATAACTCGGTGTGGCATTTATCATCTAGATAACATCTCATGGATCACGGTGTGAATTTGTCTAGTGTCGTTTTTTTTTAACCGAGTGAGAATCGGCTATTCTTATACATCATATCGACGATCAGGATTGGGATGTGCCACAGCCAGTGCAACTGCGTCATTAATTTTGTACTGTGAAAACATTTTAGAGGTATTCTCAGGTTCTTTAGGAACTGCGTCCTTGATTTAAAACAAATAGCTTGTCGTTGTTCGTGTTTTCACTATCCTATACTAATGATCGTGTTTTCACTATCCTCGTTATCTTGAAGTGAAGCATATTTTGAACGAGGCCATGTTTATCTATTGTCTCTTGTGGATGTTGGTCAATCAGACCATGTGAGCATGACCGAAGTCCGAACGTAGACTATCCTCAAGTGTATCTCACCGGTATTAATTTAAACAACTTAATTCATTTTCTGTTTGAGATTTATACAGATTACCAGTCTATAGAGTTCAGTTATGGGTTGTCGAAATCGGCTAGGCTGGATTATGATTGATGCCTAATATCGTCATCCTTTCTTGTCATGCAGGGGAAGATATTTGGAATAGTTGCACATGTATATGAGTATGTCGCTCTTTTGCGTTAGTGTTCCATCTATTTAGCCAATCAATACTGGATCGTTGAATATTCTCACCCGTAGTCTGGTTTTCGTTAAGTCTGTTCGATCTAAGTTGTTTTTTCTTCCTATCAGCTATGTCGATTTCTACACTGTTAAATATCAGACACACACAGCCGCATCACATACCGTACGAAATGTAAAACATAACTGTAAATAGTAACGATATTAATCTGAATGCTCAGGAAATTCATTTAACTTAAGATTTCGTTCTGGACGGTGTCTAGATCGTCGTGTTCCGACCGCCAATGTTCCTCATCAGTATCGCAAAGATTGGATTTAACATTTTCAACTACTTATCATCACAATTTCCATTTTTGTTTGGCTAACTACAATCCTGCATTGTTAAGCACCAGCCCAATGCTAGAAATCGCCGTATCATATTATAAGTTTGTATATTGCGGATGTTATTGTCCATGACGATCTACAACGTCAGTCGTCAACAGTGACCCAAAAATTGATTACGTATAAAACGGGCTTAAAAAAGATCTACACGAAAGTTGTTGAGGACACAATAAAGAACTACGCTCCAAATCGAGTTCTCAGGAGTAAGCCGCAACAAGTCGTTGCGGAAGAGGTCAAACTACCACGCAGCACCACTCTAGCGCAGTTAAGATCCGGTTGGTCACGTATCTTAAATAATTATATGAATAGAATTGACCATAACATTGTTGACAAGTGTCCCATATGTGAGCGCCCGCCGCATGATGCAGACCACCTATTTAATTGTCCAGGAAAACCAACCAACTTGACTAAGGAAGATTTGTGGTACCGTCCGAGAGCAGTAGCAGAGTTCCTGAATCTGGACAAGGAGCCGGAGGAGTAGCACCGCACCGTCGTTACAACAACTACAACAACCCAAAAATTGAACCGTGTAGTGTGGTGCACCTTCTGTTACGCTGTATGATTTAGACCGTGCTTCGATGTCATATGTCAGGGGGCTTCCTATAAAGTAGCTGACCCTTATTGGTTTTGAGTAGCCAGGAGGCTAATCCCTTAGGATGCTCATAATTTTACCGTGTGCTAGCTAACCCGTCATTTGGGAAATTTCATAAGAAGCGTTAGTGCACTGATGAATAGGCTAGCAACAATTACATTCAAATATAATATCGAAATTCGAGATTTTCCCTATTCTTTTAACTGACATTGGCAGAATATTGTAAGAGATCTTACAAGCGGTTTTGCAGCATCAGTTTTTGATTTCCTCTCTATTTATCATGTAGTTTACCATTTGTACGTCCCAGCCCTGACCAAAGTGGAATCTATTTTCGTAGCTAAGGAGTACAAGATCAAGCCTGACAAAGGCATTCATCCCGGGCGTACTACTTTTACTCTCGGTTTAGTGATTTTAGCTTCCAGCCGCTGATTCGCTTTTTTTACTTTTCCTTCGATTTCTCGTTCGGAAAAATTTGCGCCATCGTTTGAGGAAGTTGATTACAATACGATGCGTTTATACGTTGTTGTGAGTTGTGAAACATTTTGAATTTTCTACTACATAACACTTGTTATTAAAAAAAAATAGTCAAAAAATATTTTTATATCAGGCCTGAAGGCACCAAAGGTAAAACCAAAAGCAGACAGTTTACAGAATATTTTATTTGTCTAGTTGAGTTATTCACAAGAACAAAATTTAATTAAAATTTATATTTTATTTTCACATTAATTTGTCTTAAAATTTATATCTGTTATGTTATGAAATATTCTTATATAAATTTCCCCTGGAGAATTGTACCTTAACTTATCTTTTAATAAACTATTATAATTTATATTAAAATAACAGTTTTTTATGTTTTTTATTTATTTATTTATCAAACATAAAATACTTGGGATTTGTTTATTTACGAAATTGTAATACCAAAGAAAATTGATTCATATCTTAAATTTGATCGACACATTGTCGGTTTAATTATCGAAATATATATAGTAACATTAATTTTGTTGGATATGTAGTAAAGGAAAGAAAATAAATTCATAACTGTTAAATTTGTTTATTGATATTATCTTTTTATAGGTATAAATTTTAATCAACGCTCATGCATTTAATTGATTCAATAATGGTAATCCGTTGGGCGTTGAGTAATATGTATTAGCTTAATATCAACATAATAATTGGGGTGATGATAGATTTATGAGTGATAGTAAATAATAAAAAACGGTAAACAGTTAAGAAAAGCATTTTAAAATAAAACTTTTTATGGTTCCGCCTAAGTAATTGTGATTTTTGTTTGATCAAGTTTGTTTGTAATTTTAGCATAAGAGAAGGTTTGGTCAAAGGTTTCCGGGTAATATAAGGTAATTGTTGACTGAAACAACAATTTTTACATGTTCCAACCAAATGTTGGATGTGTGATGTATAACACTAAAAAAAATTCCATGGAATTGTTCGTTAAATTAATAAACATTTATTAATGAACTACTTTTCGTTGGATCATTGATCAATTTAATGACATGAGAGCATTCGTAGTATCAATAAATTGTTTATTGAACCAATGAAATTGTTCATTGAATCAACGAAAGTAGTTAAATAATCGCTAATTTAAATCACTGATTTTAATAAAACAAGCAACTGATTAAAATGCTACCTGTCCACCGATTCTGCTCTTGTTCTTATTTGGAGTTTGTCAAGACTAAATAATTGACTAAAGACATTGTTTGCAGTCCTTAACGCAACATTAACATAAATAAACCTTAATAATGTCATCAAATTTTTATGCAAACAATTTTTGCACAGAAATTAGTTAATGAATAATTTTATTCTGAAGTCAACTGATTGATGTACAAGATCGTTTTGAAATAACAAGACACTATCCAATTATGATTTTTTTTTTCGATACAATTTCAATAAAAACTTTATTAGCAAAAATTCCAAATACGATTTTTTTATTTGCATAAATATGTTGTGCGATAAAATCAACGGTATATTTGTATGTGGAGAAATAATATGTTGAATTATTTTACCTATTTTTCCGTTAACTATTTTACCGTTTTGATTTTAGAATATAATAAAATAATTGCAGTCGTTGGTCATAATTGAAATAATCATAAATCAACAAGTAGCAAATAAACAAAAAAAATCTTGTGACCTGCTTATTCGCTATACGTTCATTTAAATAATTGGGATTCCATTTATTCTATTTTATTCCAATATTATTTATGAACATACGATATGGATTTACTTAATTTATCATCGCACTTTCCAGTTGTATCTTTTACACAGTGAAATTTAAAACTGTAAGAAAGTCAATATTGAATTATTTATTGAGAAGTGATGATTAATGTCTTATTATATTTACAATAGTAATTAGTCTAAATTAAGTTTGTTCGTTAAGCATATGGTTGTTTCAAGACAGGACACAGCATGATCCAAATTAGTTATGGGTGCTACACGTAACTAAAAATTTGTACTGGTAAGTAGCTTTGCAGTTTTAATAAAGATATTCTTTCACTTTTTGTTTTGTAGAACAACAACATTTATTTAGTTAACTCTATTTGCATATTTTTAAAATTATTCTTCGTGAATAATTAGTTTGTCAAATTTTCTGATAAACGTCTAAACAAAATACTTGAATAAAACATTTACGAAGCTCTCAAGGCTAAAGTACGATTTTTAAAAAGGAACATTCGGTGATATTGATAACGTAACATAAAAATAAGGTATTTGGGGATATCCGTTATAGGTTGTTAGAATGAGCGTAATCTGGAAACGAGACATAGGCACAAAGCAATCCGGTTCACCATATAACAGAAATTTGTTTTCTTAGTGCTTCATATTGGGAACACTATTTTGATTTCTATAACAATGCAAATGCCTTGTCGTGATCCATCAGTCCATTAGGCATGAACGAGACGCCAAGGCAAACTTAAAACAGATTTTAACAAGTTCCAAGTAGATTAGAGCCTAGAGGCACTCAGTCTATTCGTGTGTTTGGCAATAAGAAACTGTCGAGCATGCCAATTGCCATGACGTACGATTAAATTTGTAAGAACCAAAAGAATTGTTGTTGTTGTAGCGACGGTTTTGGTGGTAATCTTCCGGCTCCATGTTCAGGTTCAGTTCAGGAACTTTGCTACTCAACTGCTCTTGGGCGGTACCACAAATCTTCCTTCGTCAGGTTAGTTGAATTTTTAGGGCATCTGAATAGGTGGTCTACATCGTGCGGCGTGTTCTCACAGGCGGGACACTTGTAAATAATTTCAGGATCAACTCTGCTCATGTAGTTGTTTAGGATGCGTGACCAACCGGATCTTAGTTGAGCTAGGATGAATCTGGTGCTACGGGGCAGTTGGACCTCTGCGGCAGCGACTTTTGGTGGCTAACTCGATTTGGGGCGTAGTTCCTTATAACGTCCTCAACAGCTTTAGTATGAAGTGTTTTTAACCCTGTTCTATAAGTAACCTCGTCGATGTTACCTGTTACTTGGGGGTTTCTAACCTCATGCAGAAAGCATCCTGCTGTCTTCCTTATGTCTCTAGGTGGTTCAATTTTCGATAAGTTATCATTACAAAGATGTTGCTCTTTGTGACAGGCCAATAGATATTTAGTTTAGTTAGTATTTCATTATGTTCACGGACTGGCAGTATGTTACATTCCTCGTGCAGGCGATCTCGATGGGCCATCAAATGACATCCGGTCGCTGTTCGCAAAGTTGCATTTTGTGTTGTTTGTAACTTCTTCCAGTGCGTGTCTGCAACTAGGCATGGCCATATGGGTGCAGCATAGTTTATAACAGGTTGACCTATTGTTTTATCCTTACCCCATGAACTAGTGCTTTCAATGCATTATTCCTGTTCTTCAGTCTAGAGCTCACTTGTTGTGCATGAGCATTAAATTTAAGCAGTGGGTCGAATGTTACCCCCAACAATCTCGGATTTTTTACTGTAGGAATGAGTATGTTGTCAATGCAGATGCTTAGTATTGTGTTTACCTCCTTCGTCCATTGTTGTTGTTCTAGGTTCTAGGTTGTTACCTGTTGCAAGCACCGTGAATCTGGTGGGGCAGGTAAGCTGCTCAAGATAAAGATTAAACAATGAAGGTGAGAGATCTCCGCATTTTGGAACTCCTTGTCGTAGTACTCTCATCTTGGACTTACAGTTCCGAAACTGGACATATGTTTGGCGACCTCTAAGATAGTTGCGCAGCCAGCGCTTTATAAGACTTGGCAAATAGTGCAACTAAAATGTTATAGCACAGGGTTGTTTTAGTTCAGACCATCACATCACTGACCTGCTTTTATATTCTGCGAAGATCGGTGGTTGTACTATGTGCTGTCCTAAAGCCATGTTGGTGTGCCGCCAAATTGTAAGATCCGGTTAACCGTGGTAATAGAAGCGCTTCAATCAGTTTTACGACCGATGAAAAGATGGTGATCAGTCTGTAAGATTCTCCCTTTTCTTCAAGGTTTCCAGGCTTCAAGATGGGGCTTGTTCTTGCCGTTTTCCAGATATTTGGAACCTGTAGGGTATTTAGCGATGTGTTGAGTGTGGTAGTGAGATATTTCAGTCCTTTATGTCCAATATGTTTAAGCATGATGGCTGCGGTGCCGTCGGGTCCAATAGCTTTGGATAGCTCAACCTCTTCTTCAGAAAATGTGATTTCTTCTCAATGTTCAGTATTGAGTTTGCGCAGAGGTCTCAATACCGACCTAGTTTGCTTTTCATGTTTACGTGGCTTTTCTGTAAACTGTGTTGAATTTTGTTGCGCCTTTTCTGTGGTTTTCAGTTGGGATATCATCGAAGGAGATCATTCAATTGTTACCTGGTTGTCGAGGATGGGTTAAGCCTTTTATGACCTTCCAGAGACTTTTGCTTGTGCCAAAGCTTGAATCACTCACCAGCTTTCTCCATTTATCACATTTGTGTTCCGCAACTAACCAACTAATTTTCTTATAAAGGTGTGGAATTCTAGCATCAGCTGGATGTCATCCCTTGCGGATGTCATCTCTTTGGGTGGAGAGTACACAAGCTTCCTGTGGGAAGTTTGGTTTCACCCTTTGGTATTCAACCGGATGGAATGAAGCAAGATCTGGCTGTATTAAACATTTTTCTGAATTTTTTTCCCCAGAGAGGGCGGTAAGTGGTAAAAATTGTTTACTGAATTCCATTTCAGTAAAATTAGTAATATTTTCCCAGTCTGCTTTGTTAAAATTAGTATAGGTCTTCTTCTCGGATTTTATTATGTTAATGGAACGGCATAAAGTGATTATGATCGGCATGTGGTTTGATCCCAATGCAATATCAGTTCTGCATTCAGCAATTGGCATTAGGGACATGCTGGCAAGGGAAACATCTGGAGAAGAATACGAGTTATTTGTAACCCTTGTTGGAAGTGGTTCGTTGAGGATTTCAAAATTGGAGATGGATCAATTTGATCAGCAATGTTTTCACCTCGTGAATCAGTGTTTAGGTGCGAGAGCCATAGATCATGATGAGCATTTACATATCCGAGAATCAGACAGTCTTTTGTATAAAAAAATATCCTATGGACAGTTCATAACCTGTATCACAGCTGCTTACTGGTGGAATATAGATATTGACTATAGAGTTATCTTCGTGTTGCCGGATTTTATTATAATGCCCAGTTGTTCTAGGTGTTTATCAGTTCCCGGTACTGCAGGTAATGTGGGTGTACGGTAGATAACGGTTTTGTGAATGATAAAGGCAAGGTCACCACCTTTGTCCTTCCCTATATCTAGCCTTATAATTTTGTAATCACAGTAATTATCACTAATCTTAGATCTACAGTGACAGCTGCTTCCTTACCCAAAAATTGGAGCGACGGATTTGCACCTTTCGTCGAAATTGTTGTGATTGTCCTTGGTCGGAATTGGGTTCCGAGAACTTCTGGGGCGTAGACCCGTCCATCTTGAAAAGCAGTTAGATCAAATTATTTGCTTTGACTAAATCTATCTTTGAGAAAATACTACATCCATGAAAATTCATTGAACAATTTTAAGTTTGGGCAGTTGGATAACGATCTGCATGAATAACGGCGTATAGCTGTCTCTAATATTCACATGGACGTCAATCGTTAGTGTTCTTGACTATGTAAAACGGTTATACGATTAAGAAGATGACGGAGGATCTAAGTTGATATTTCTGGAATGAAAGCTAGTTGTATCTTATTCCGTAGAAGAACTGATATTTTAGCTACTTCGTTCACTAAAAATGATAAGTTGGTTGACTGGTTGGTTGACTTACATGTCAACTATTAGTCGCTATACTATTGGATGTTACTGGTTTGGGGAATATATTTTGTAATGAGATTTTTTTATAAAATTGCAAAGGTCTACACAGTTTTCTAGCTTTGTGACCAAAATTTGTATGCTACCAAAATCATGACCTTTGGTGGTTGGATCGATAGCTGTACCTTTCTCTTGAATTTCAAAAATTTCGTCGATGATATGGCGAATTTGAACAGAGTTCACAATTCTGGTTTTCTATCGTTTGTATCATGGATTCGAATATCGAGTATTGAGTGGAACTGATATCTAAAGTTGATGTTCTTGATGTTGGTTTGTGAATTACTTTTTTCATAAATCTTATCGGCTTAATTTTGGCGATCTATCTGCTATTAATTTGACTCACTGCTATCAAAAAACAGTCGTGTATTTCGGCAATATTTGAAGCTATATATTTTTAACAATAAGATCGCGAACCGAATCACCCGCAACTCGCAAGCCACCTCGTTTCCCTCAATAGCTCTGAGGGTTTTTAATACCCAAAACAACCCTAAATAAAGTAATTTATCGAGGCGCTTGTTTAAGGTGGAGTCATTAGTAAACTTACTCACATATCTGTGGATGCAATGACGCTACTGTGAGACAGCATTTTGTAGACTCATTTTTATTTTTGTAAACCGTAAACTGTATTTTCGCTTGCCCGAACCATACCTGACGGTTTTTGTTCCACGTTAAGATACTTTAGAAAACTGAACAACTCTGTCGTGCTTTGATAAATTTTTGAAAGTTAATCTAAACTTTTATTACCGAACTACATACTTACCAACTACTTTTGATATTGTTCGTAGCGCATTTCTTTGAAATTAAATATGTCTAAAAATAAATAGATTCACAAGTTTTATTAAGTGAAATGATAATCAGACATAATCCTACGCATTGAATACAAAAGATAATTTTAATAAAAATGTTAAAAAATATAAAAACCATTTAATAGGAATAAAAATATAACCAGCCATAACGGTGGATATGCAAGATAAATTATATTTTGTAAGAAAATTGCAGGTGCTCAGTTTTTTTTTGTAAAATATGCATTCGAGAGGAAAAAAAATATCTAACGGATTTAAGTAATTTTCCAATATTTTTCATTTATTTAAATGTCTGTCTAATATTTAATTATATTAAATTTAACTTAAAAATTAAAATAAAAAACGATGAAGGAAATTATTTTGTCATAAAAGATTTGAAACGAATTGCAACAATGTCAGAATTAAATGATACAATTTCATAAAAGAAACAAGGTATGGTAAAATTAGTTGTTGTAGGATGATAATATTATTATTATGAAATAACAGAGAATCGTGCAAAAAATTTATGGTTTGTACGACTACCCTGGTAAGAAAAAGCTAAGGGGCCAAGCCCGCGCGACAGCTGTTGGGGATTGGGCCAGGTTTAACATTTCTAAACGGCCCAAGCTTGGACCAAGTTTGGACTGATGTCCTGGGGTCTGGCAAACCAAGCTTGGGTCAAATCTGGCAAATAAATCTTGGGCCAGCCAGGTCTACCAAACCAAACCCTTAAATGTGTGAAAAGAGGTTGTGGAAAGAGTAACTATATATAAATAAAGATTAGCATAAAATAATAGTTCAGTCTAGGCATTTACAACTGGCCAAATCAAAGTTATCTCGCCAATGCTTGGCTTGCCCATATGATTTTGGCAGCTTCTGGGAAGTTTTACTGGGATACCAAGCTCTTCTGAGGGGTGATGATCCCTAGTATCTGTATCCCAAAAAACTATCGAGTTTTCTGTCTCGAACATTTATGAAAATATTTTGTTAAAAATGGTAAGTTTTGCATGCTTCAGTTTGTAAAAGCGTTCTCGTTTGTGACAAAATGATCACCATCGAACTAATAAAAGTTTTGTATCAAGAAGTCCCTCTGCATTCTGTTACTATGACAGCAAAGAATCTCGACGGTTTGGACGAATAAAACGGAAAAAATAATATATTTTACTCATGATGAGCCATGACGATTTCTACTGAGATCTTTTATTGACGATAATTATAAAAAATAACGAGCTCAGCAACACTTTTTGAACAATGTCGGTCGGTGGTCTAAAGAACAGTTGTTTTTTTAAACTTATGTATCTAAAATTACTCTGACCTGAAATAAACTTCAATAACTGCCAACATTGGTAATCAAAGCTTTCGCTAGACTCAAAATTATTTTTTATTCCACTTTTGTAGTCTAAAGTCAATCTATGTCAGCATTGAATATATATATAAATTTTTTTGATGGCATAAAAAATTGTTCATTTAAAAAATTGCTGTTTGCTTACAAAAGTCCTTCAGAATACTCACTACAATTTTGTAAATAACTGGTTTGGATTTCAAATACAAATACCAAACAAACATTGGTTGCAATTGAGAGTAAAACAAGCTTAAACTGAAATACTCATTCCAAAATTCACATCATATTTAATTTTAAATTCTATATAGTCGCATTTCTGTATACCAAGCTTGGTTTATTAAATTTGTCTTGCACAATTTCATAATAATCAAAGTGACACAAAAACAATTTGTTTTTATATGTATTAGTTCTTTAATCAACAGACACAAATGACAAGATCAAATAGTTACTCGATTACAAAATTCCTATATTTGTTGATTTCTTAAGTATTAATTTATTATTTGAAATTAATAAATCTTGAGTTAGAAACAAATAAATTGTGTAATGTTGTAAAATTTAAAATCATAGAACACACGCAAATAAATTAAAATATAAATAGTTAAACAAAAAAAAAAATCATGGAATCAATAGAAATCAATGTTACGTAATAAATTTCTTTGATTTTTATCTTAAACAAAACAAAAATTGCAAATCATTGGTATGGTAAGGTATGATTACGGGATTACCATTAAATGATTTAAAGAGAAAGTACTTTGAAGAAGTTTGATGCGAAATAATTTTAATTAATGTAAATACCGCTGATGCTACTTTATATTTAATTCTATTCATTTTTTTAGTTCACTTTCAAATATGTTGCTAAATTAGAACTTTAATTTTTTCAATTATTACAAATATTTTTTTCAACGTTATAAGTTTAAATATTTCATTGATATTGGTTAATCTTAACTTTAAAAGAATAGCTAGTATGTATTAGGTTTGAATATAAGATTGTAGAATGGCTTTGTTCATGGTTATTCAATCATAAATTATTTAGTAATTTTTAAATATTTAAATTTTTTTTTGAATTTGTGATCTAGGGGTTTGACCCGGATAGTCCAGTCCCTGCCATTGACACATGAGTTAATGGGAGATATCACAGCACTGCCAGTACCAGTGAGATATCGCTAGCCATGGTTCTGGCGGTTGCAATCTATTTAGTCAACCGTTATAGCATCAATGTTAAAGCATCGAAAACGATTCTGTTTATCAAAAACACTTCTAGTCCTTGACCTAAAAACAGATTTGACACCATCTATCGAGTTCGAATCAATACTGTTTTGATTTGCTTGAATGTTTTTTTGTTTAATTTCCAAAAAATTATCGGATAAGATTCGTCATATCAAGCAGAGCAGTATAACATTTGCAATAAATAAGTAAAAAATCTTATGTAATCTTGGTTTTCTAAAATGTGTTATATTTTGTCCAGATTCAAAATATGCTTCAGACAAACATTTACTGTTAGATTTTTGTTGATGCAATAATTTAGATAAAAACCTGAATACACTATAATATATTAATGTGCAAACTAAATCACTAACAGTTAATAAAACACACGTCATTTATTTAAAAATAACGATTGAGCTAATAACTTTAGAATAAATGACAAAAGTAAGAAATTCAAACATGAACTAATTTGATGTAAAATTTTCTTCGTAGATTTCCCAATAACTTCTTGGTGTTATTTTAATCATTTACATCCCGGATGTTGAAGTAATATTTAGAGCAAATCAAATATAGCTCATCAATAAATTATTTTCAAAAGAAGCAAATGAACTGTTGAAAATTTTGATATCTGTGTGGTAACTGTGGTTAATTTTATTTTTATTTAAAAAAAATATGCAACAACGTCAAAATGCTGTTTACTATAAATCTTTGTTTTGCAATCTTATGCATTTAACCTATATAGAACTGTAAATATCTAAAACTAAATTGTATATTGCTTCATATTATCTTAATATTGTCTAAACTAAAACTTATAAATATTAATTTTGTTTTTATGTAAATAACACTTTAATCGACGGCATCATATAAAACATAAATTCTTTTCGTGCTATAAATATACAAAGTATGTTATTTATATGTATTATAAACAAATGATGAATCCAAATATATATATGCAGTTTTGTTTTTCATCTGACATTCTTAGTCTTTTCTTTATCAAAGATATTTGTATGAATTCAAAAACAAAACTAAATTGATCAAATCGGTGGAATGCGTGCTCTAATATTCGCCGACTAACTTGAATTTTCAAGTCTCAATTCACAGAATATATTGTTCTTTCAAAATGGGTAAATTTTACCATGTAAAGTCAAAATTAGCTAATGAAATAATAATGTCACAAATCAGCTATTCATAGAAGGCAACATGTTCCCACACAAGAACATACGTAAATACACTTCAACATCAAATGGAAGAACCAAGAATCAGATCGATCACGTACTGGTAAATTAGAAGTTTCTGTCCTCTGTGTATGTCTGCTCCTCAAAGCGAGGAGCAGACATACACTGCGATCACCAACTAGTAATTGCAAAGTTCAAAATCAAATCAGCCGATGTAAAACATAAGAAGTCATATCAAAGGAAATTCAACATCAATTGATTGACCGACCAAAATACTAGTAACACCTGTCACCTTTAAAGAATCGCCCCAGCTTAATCTACCAAACAACGAAACAACCAGTATTGATGAAAAGTGGGAACAAATTAAAGAAGCTAACGTCAAAACTGCTGCAAATGTGCTTGGATACCAAGAAAAATCCCAGAAACCATGGATTAGTGATGATACTTGGAAGAAAATTGAAGAAAGTTGTCAGTTTAAGATGAAACTCTGTCAAGAGAACACAACCGAAATCCGAAGCAAATATGAGAGTAGAGCTAGACAAGTGAAAAAGGCGGCAAGGAATGATCGCAGAAGATACACAGAAAACATTTTCAAGACTGCTGAAACAGCACCAACTAATAGAAACAAGCGCACACTACAGAAATGGGTGAGAAAGGTCATCAACAAATATACAAACACTCAACGTTAACAAATATAACCACTCCACTAAAGGATGAGTCTGGTTAAACCCTCACTACAAAGGAACAATAGCTAAATAGATGGAAAGAATATGTACTTTGAAGACAACTCCCAACAAAATGAAAGAAATTTGTCTAACGGCATTATCAACATCCATCCACCAACCCCGTTTCATTGGTGAATGGTGAATGGGTGTTGATAGTTCGAGATGCCATACAGAAACTCAAAAATAGCAAAGCTACTGGTACCGATAATATATCAGGAGAAGTTTTCAAAACAGATATAGCTACAACAGCGTAAACATTAACACCACTATTAGCTTATGTATGGAACAACGGTAAAATGCCAACCAAATGCAAAGAGGGTTTAACCATAACAATACCAAAGAAAGGTGATCTAAGAGAATGCAAGAACTGGAGAGGTATATCTCTGCTTAACACCCCAAAATACTAGCGATGATCATTCTCGAAAGAATATATCCATCAATCAACATACAACTAAGAAATGAACAAGCAGACTTTAGACAAGGTCGAAGCTGTACTGATCATATCAACATAATACGTTTCATCATAAAGCAATCAAACAAATAGAATTCACCACTGTATCTCCTCTTCGTGGATTTCGAACCCGCCTTCGGAAAAGAAGAAGGAAATAATTGATCTAATCAAGGAAATTTATCAGGATGCCGGAAACAGAATACAATACATAGGACAGTAAAGTAATAAATATTACAACCATCGAGGAGTGAGACAAGGATGTGTACTATCTCCGCTACTATTCCTAAGAGTACTAGATAGTATCATGCGAAAGCTAGATGATGCAAGTCCAAACGGAATCCAATGGAACATAACAAGACGGCGATCTAGCCTACGCAGACGACACCTGCCTGCTTATACACACATACGGACATGCTGCCGAAAATACAGAAGCTATCAACCTTTGGTCTCAACATCACATCAGGACAACAAAGGCTATGCTATGAGATTGAAACCAAAGTGAGAACAACAATTACCATCAATAATACTCAAGTAGATGAAGTTGACAAATTTGTGTACCTTGGTTGTGTTGTTGCTAAAATAGGCGGGACTGAAGAAGATATTAGCCAGTATATAATCAAAGCCAGAAATACATTGAATATGCTTCACAAGATCTGAAATGCGTGCGTCCTGTCAAGAAAGGCTTTGATCAGTATTTACAACTCAAACATTCAAGCAATGATCCTTCCGCATTTCACAGATTCACACTGTGTTTTCGTGGAGGTCAGACATCCAGAAGGAACATTTCACGTTGTAAATGTCTATTGCCAGTTTTGTGAACCTATCGAGGATCACTTGATTAAACTTGACGCAATTCTAAACAAGTTAAAAGTTCCAGTACTCATTTTAGGTGACTTCTACGCTCGTTCAGTTATGTGGTTCGATAGTCTCACCGATAGCAGAGGTCACAAGTTAGAAAACTTCATCTCGCGATGGGGTCTTTTTGTGGCTAACACACCTGGGCACCTAAGCACGTTTCTGCGTCGTAAGTCCTCTGTGGACATTACCATTGTGTCAAAAAACATGATAAAGCGGATTGAAAACTGGAAATTCCATGAGGGCTGGACCTCAAATGACCATCATGCTATCTCTTTCGAGATATTGGGCGAACAGAACTATTATGCCGTCTCTCGTGATGATTATAACAAAAACAGTTTTAATGTAAATGCTACCAACTGGGAATTACTCTTAATCTGCCTCTTAATATTAAGCGCGAATCGGTTGTGTCTGGGCTGTCTGGACTGCGAATCGGTTGTGTCCTCCCTTACGGATATCGTAAAAAAAGCGTTCATGCACTCATGGAGTACCTCAAAAAGTGTTCCTTGACACATTACTACCTCATGAAACGGAGGACTCTCCCGAGCACGCGGAAATCAGAAGGGTAGCTTTGCTACCTTATGACTCTCGTGATGACTTCAAAGCTGATGAACTAGAGAAGGCTGTGATGAGTTTAAAACGTGGTAAGGCCCCTGGTTCTGATCAAATAGAAGTAAAAGTTGTACAGCAGTCCGGGAAGGTTTTAGCTCCTAGTTGCTTAAAAGTTAAAACTCTTCAACGGCTACCTCAGATTTGGTGTATTTCCAAAGGAGTGGAACTTGGTCGAGTATAATCATAATACCAAAAGCTGGCGATAAGGATCTTCCAGATCCCAAATCCAACCGTCCAATTATGCTGCTCCCCGTACTGGGCAAAATTGTTGAAAAAGTGATAAATAATAGGCTACAAAAATGCATCGATGTAAATGGTGGACTGTCCGATAAGCCGTATGGCTTCTGGAGGGGTCGCAAAATAAATGGAGTATCAATCAAAATCGTAAATACAGTAAGATACCTGGGTGTCGACTTGGATGAGAAAATGGGAGTGTCAACTCAAGTGATATTACCCGAATATGTGACAGTTCGAAATCCTTCTTCCACAGCTTCACGAGGTTATCTCCTGAATGTTGTGGTCTTGACAAACACACACTACAACTATTATACTGAACTGTAGTAGAATCAATTCTAAGGTACTGCTCGGCTGGTTGGTACGGGCGGACCAACGTAAAGCATGTTCAACAGTGATTGGGCGCTCAAAGGAATATGTTGCTCCGCATGATCCGAGGATAAAGAACAATATCTACAGCCTCGTCTCAGGTCATTGAGGGTTCAATCCCTATCGATCTTCTCCTTACGGAAAAGGTCAGCATATACAATCAACTTCTCAGTTCAAGCTATGCAAATGACAGGAAATTAATAAAACACGGTGCGCGCCTAGAGACGCTCACTAGCTGGAAAGCACGCTGGGAAGATTTTGATACGGGAAGGCATACGTATCATTTCATCAGCGACGCAACTTTCATTCTCCGAAATCCAAAGGTGGTTATAACCAGTCCTATGGTTCAGTTCATCACTGGACATGGCAAATTTAGAGAACCGGTACCTGCGATGAGGATGAAACCGCACTGCACGTTCTTCTGAATTGTCCCGATTACTAAATGCTACACTCAGTACCCTACTGTCAACTACCTATATAGATGTATTTACAATTTTCTGCCATGGTGCTCTTGAGCTTCTGTTGAAAAGGTTGGAAAGGAATTAGGAACCCCTCAGGTTAGACAAACAAAGCTCAAAAGATAGTAGAGCATGCTTATTTGCTAAGCATGTGCATCATTAACCTCCTCGAGGTTAGGGATGGGAAACAAGCAACTTATAAATCTTCGACTAAGATAATAAAATACTATTTCTAATAGTTACACAGCATTAACCAGACGCAGTTGCGTCGGCTAATAAATGGTTGAGCACATGGCAACCTCTGTAAAAGTTTTTTTTAACTAGGAACAGAGAGACTAGCGAATTAAGTTAAGAGCGATGTCAAGAAAGGCAATGCTACGAATATAACCAATGACGTGGAAGAAAACGGTGCTAGCTGAAGCAAAACAAATTTTTTTAGATTTGGGGAGAACTGAAAGCGATTGCTCAAAAACAGAGTTAGGTGGCCATGTCTAGAAGAGACTGTGCTCCCGTGCTCCTAAATGGAGATCAAGGGCAAAAATCAAATAATAACATCAATTTCTTTTTAAAAAACAACAAAAACAAATATTAAGAGGTCAGTTTTTGTTGATTTGTTTTTTTTTTATTTTTGGTCTAATTGCAATAGTAGAGATATATCACTAGCCAAGGTGTTTTCTTAGGGGAGGTGGGGGTGGCAGATAAAATAAAAAATAATATTTTTATTAACACAATTTCATTGGAAACGAACTAAAAAATACATTCTTTTAGGACAAATTCGTAAATCGTCGCTTTAATAATGAAATAACGTATGCCATATATACGTTGTTTTTATATAATGGGTGCGCTGCATTCCCCATAAGGATGTCTATAAAGTGGCATTTTAACATTTTCCAATTTTTTTTATAACTGGGGGTGAAAATTCATATATTGTTAATTAACGTACATGCAAATTTGAATTTGGTTAAATATTGAAACAGCGTAAATGCATGTACGATATTTCAATTCCTACAGAATAATAACTTGGGTAAAATCAGTGTCGTATACTTTACATACATTACGATCGCCACACGAAATGGTAAATCTAAAATATTGTATAAGCATCATTCATTACTACATGATATGCCGGTTCATATAAATAAAAAATTGTAAGAATATTATGTGTTATTTCAATAATAATTAGTTTTAGGCTTAATCGTCCTTCCATGCAAAATGAAATAACGTATATGAAATATGAAATAACGTATAAGGTACCTGATTGACTTTTCACCTCTTTTTAGGTAGAAAAGCCAGCAGGTACTAATGTGAAATTTTAATATGCTGTGGGGAAATTAGTCAAGATTAATTGGTAGAAATTTTTTTTCCAATATCTTTATTCATTCAATTGTGCTGCCGAGTTTACGAAAATCAGAAAATCGAAAAATCTTTAAACCCAATTATCTCGAAACTACACTTTTGCGAATACGTTGTTTCATTATTAAAGCGACGAAATAATATTCACACATTACCATTTGATAGGTAGTTTTTTAGAGACCACGAATTTTCTTACGCTGGTTTTAAGGAAAAATAAAATTAGGTTGAGCTATTAATATAAAATGCTTTTCAACAAAATGAGATAATAGTTAATACTTGTAGAATATATTTTGTTGTAAACCGATTGAGTAACCGCGAGGGGTATTGGTACACAAATTCTGCTGCAAAACTAGATTGATGACAATTTTATCTGTTTATAGGGAAGAGAGATTTGCGGTGCAAACCAAATTACCAATTAAATACTCATCGTATAATTAGAAACAATTTTTAGTTTTCTTTAAGTCTTTTAGTCGTTGAATATTTTAGCATCAATTTATTATTCGAAGTCTTCAAATTTTTCCTGTTGGTTTTTTCACTGAAATTCTGTGAAATTCATGAGTTGAGTCTGTGAAATTACTCCGTCTTGAGTCTTATAAAAAAAAACACAAAGTTGCAGCAAAAATGATAAAGGCAAACTAAATAAATAAATTTATTTTTATCATGATAAATGACATTAATTATTTGGATTGCAATAAAAAAATTATTTTATTTTTTTCTTGCCTATGTTTTGTTTATTTTGTTATCTTTCGAACGATTTTGTTATAAATAAATCATAAATTTTAACTATTTTAGTATTTTCTATGAAAAAAAAATTCTCAACTTTCAGTTTCCAGTTATAAGTGTGGAATAATTTATAATTTTTTTAAATTTTAGATTTTAATCTTAAGAAATAAAAAAACTGTATAAATCTATCAATAAGATAATAAAATTTAAGAGTGTAGAAAATAATAATAATCAAATGAATTACGATAAAATCATAATTTAAGATTTTCGTGCAATAGCATTTACTTAAACATTTCAAAAGAATTTTGTTTCTTTTGGTTTTTAACGGTTAAATGGTTTCTTATTTTTAAATTGCTGGTTTAGTATTTTTAAAGACCTAAACCACACAACAACATGCGTTCTGAGGTGTTGATTGACGTACTTTGGCAGTTGTTTGTAATATCTCACCCTGTAATATCTCACCCTTTTTATACCCTGTTAGGTATAAAAATTACAAAAAATAATAATATGTTGTACACTTTTCGAGATAATAGCATTTTAGAAATTTTACGCCATTTTTTAAAATGGCGCCTATAACTGCAAGTCTTGATATACGATTGGGATGAAAGCTAATTTTTTATTATTTATTTCGTATATTTTACAAAAAAAAAATTGATTTACAAACCAATAATTTTAATTTTTTTTATTTTTAGGTAAGACAATAAAGGATATTTTATCAATTAAAAAAATCAACAAAACCAAAGGATATTTATTTGATTAAAAATCAAGTTAGAGCTAAGTTAAATTTGTTATTAAGTTCACAGTTCCAATACGCCATTTCACTAATTTTTCAACATTAGCTCATTTTCGAATCTATTCAGCTAACATAATGTTTTATGGCTTAGATCCGATCGGTTGTATTTACTAGAAACTGATAGGGGACAGTATTATTTTCATTACAATCATTACTTTATTAAAACATCGGATTGTCGAGTGATATCGGAAAAGAATAGACCTGACCCTACTTTGTACAGTCATGGTTACCATTTTAATAAACGAATTCAGTCAGACAAAGTTCTTTTTATGTCGATATATCATTTGATTTAATTAATGCAAAAAATGACATTCTACAAAAAAGACGCCTGTTATGCAAAATCGATTATTAAATAAATAGCAAAACTAATAGCCCACATATTTCCTTTCATGTTACCTTTGTTTTTTTTAAAGTGCCACCATTAAATAGAAAAATTTTAATTAAAATATAGTAAGATTTCATGCTTCTTATTATATCAAACAAATGTTAGCATGTACATACAACATTATTTATATATACAAATATGACTAGACATAAATTTATATGCAATGCATGTATACATATAAAATGACTCACATTGATATTTGTGATCTTATTTTATTTTCACTTCAATAAACCCTAGTTCTGAAATTATTTATTTATAAATTTATACATAGTCGAATTAATTAACTCATGGCAACACTGTAGTAACACAACAATTACACTACCAATATGAACAAAAAATTTGTAACAATACGATTTTGTTGTTACTAAAAAAGGCATATGGACAAAGTTTGGTGCAATTTTTTTTATTATGGGTTATTGTATTGTAGTTTTATAAATTTAATACAAACCCACTTTTTTTAATAAAAAATATATAAACGAAAGTTTTTTTTAGTTGGTTGGTTTATGACATAACAGCTGACTGCGTATTTAATAACAAAAATAAAAAAATTTATACCTATAAATCCGTTGAGTTGTTGAATCAAATATTCGTATTTTTATAATTAAATGAGGGGAATATGTTATGTTTATTTATTCAGTGATTGTTTTGTTTTAAGTATTTAAGTATTTTGTTTATCGAGTCTAATCGTTTAATTTAAATTTATAGAAAAATATTTGAATTAAATTTGTTTAAGACACATTTCGAATCGACCAAGAACGGTGATATTTTAAGGTTTTCTTTATTTTGTGATTTTTAGTCTTTCCCTCACAGTAGAGACAGTTTAAATCTGTTATGTTATACTTCTTTAACTACTCACGGAAACAACCATCGAAAGGTCCTTCGTCCGTTGGAGAAAGTTTTCTATACCCGTCTCATAAGACATCGTGCGTAAACTTCAGTACATGCGCAAAGTTGACAGTCAGTCGGTAGGCCATTTTGATAGGTCTTGAATGTGTTAGCATTTTCACTGCGGTGATACAGATTGGTCGCGTATATATTATTAATACTAATTTACTTATGTTACCGATAAGCTTCCTTATCGATTGTTGAGAGCCGACAATGGTTGGCATTACCCTCGTCAGAGCAGTTGCGACTCGTTTGGCTTTGTCAGATGGTCTTTATAGTAATACTGTGCGACAAATGGTAGGGGTTCTGACTACCGGGAAAAGTTATATCGGTCAAAAAAAGTTATACGTGTCCCGGCGTTTCGCTGGGTCACGTCTAGGAATCGAGATATGTATATCGATTTGAAGTTAGTATGTATCATATAGGGGAAATAGTCACGTTTTGGGGACTTTTTATTGACATAACTCGAGAACGACTAGTCCGATTTTACTGAAACAAATTTTAAAAAATTAAGAATTACAATTCCTTTAATCTACTGATACACTATTTCTTTACACAATCTACAGTTTCGCAGTTATAAATAAATTTATAAAGAAAAAAAATAATTTTTTGCCTAAAAAATAAAAAAAATATATTTAAAAAAATCATGAAAAATTCAAAACGGGAAAAAGTGTCAAGTCTTATTACTTTGACGTAAAGTCACATAATCTGTGCACAAAACGAGACATGGATCATGAAAATCGATGAACGCATTTCGCTTTTATTCACAATTAAGTAAAGGTATCTCATTTTGACAAGATAATTGATTTTTCATAGAAATTTTTTTTTTAATATTTTTACTGGAATAAACTCCAAAATTTATTGTTTTAAATGTATTTGGACATATGTCTGTGTCTTTGTGTATTAATTTAATTTTTTTTTACTTTTTATTTATTATTTTGTATTTTTTATTTTTTTTATTTTTTATTTATTTATTTTATTTTATTATTTTTATTATAATTTTATTTTATATTTTTATTATATTTTATTATATTATTATTATTATTTATTATTATTGTTTAATATTATTATTATTTATTTATTTATTAACAATATACATAAAGGCGATAGCCCATAACAATGTACAGGAAAACTAAACTAAAGAAAAATAAATATAATTCAATCAAAATCCATTTAGCATAAATTCATTAGTATTAAGTAGTAATATTAATATGTATTAATTTAATATATATATCAATTCATTAGTATTAAAAAGTCAGCATAAAGCTTACCACTGGCAAACTCCTATGCTGGACAATATTGGATCTGCATAAGAGTTGGAGACATAACATCGAAGTTAGAAAGCATAAATCGGTAAAGTTTAGTGAAATTTAGCAATAAGACCATGGCCCACAATATTGCACAGGAGAACATTTTTTTTTTTTTTTTAATAAAATGTGTTGTGTGATAGGGTTTAGAATATGTGTCACAACAACACATAAATACCTTTTAAGACCTAGGTCTAGACCTGGGTCCCACAACAACTGGCGTTCTGAGGTGTAGATTAACGCTTTTTTTAAACATCTGTGGGTTGAAGCCACCTGAGACTAAGTGTTCCGGCAAACTATTCCATTTGTACGCAGTTCGGACAAAGAAGTCTCTCTGCGATCTGCCAGTATGACAGCGCGGGATCTTTACCGTTTCACTGGTTGCGGCAGCCGATTGCCGAGTGGAACGGGGGTAAGAATAAGTTTGAGGCATGATGCCGCTGATTTCATCTGAGCACTGCTGATGACGATATTTGTAAAAAACAACGAGGTCAGCAACAGTGCGACGATGTTGTAGGGAATCAAGTTGTGATGTCAAAGTTCGATCACCTACAATTCGTATAGCTCGCTTTTGAACAGAGTCCAAGAGGGCCAAGATGGAAACAGAGGCAGCACCCCAAACTTGACAGCAGTACTCCATACAGGGACGAATATAGGACTTATAAACATGGAGCAATTGGTATGGAGTGAAAAATTTTTTGCATCTATTTAGGAGGCCGAGTTTTTTAGACGCGCTTTTTGCCATCGCCATTACATGATCGTTCCAGAGTAGGTCATTTGAAACTGTGACACCCAATAAACGAATGTTTTTACATTCACCTATTGGTTCATCACACATACTAAATAAAATATCTTTGGGGAACTCGGTCTTTAATCTGGAAACAATCAACAGCTGTGTTTTGGTGGAGTTGAAATTGACAAGGTTTTGGTCACCCCAGTCGGCGACTTTATTCAGGTCTTTGTTCACGTTTATGGCAGCGTCTCTCCGGGCAGGATTAATTCGTTCGTGCATTTTACCTTTTGAAGGAAGGGGCTCGAACGACTTGTGCAGAGAAAAATAAAAATGAAAAATAAAACCGAAAAAAAATTATTTAAATGTTTGTACGTGAAAAGTGAAATTGAAGAAAAAAAAGATTATTTACAGATTGCACGGTGATAAATAAAATTAATTAAGAAGAAAAGAATATTTAAATGTTTGATGGTGAAAAATAAAACAGGAAAAAAAAAAGAATATTTAAATGTCTGTACAATGAAAAATAAAATTGGAAAAAAAATATATTTAAATGTTTGTATGTTGAAAAATAAAACTGGAAAAAGAGAGAATACTTAGTTGGCTGGTGATTTTCAACAATTCGTTGATATAAATCAAAAATAGGGTTGGGGACAATACTGAGCCTTGGGGTACACCAGCGTTAATTAGTTTAGACTCAGAAGAATATCCGTCTAAGGTTACCGAAATGTATCGGTCGGATAGAAAATTTTGAATCAGCTTCACAACATTGGGATGAAAACCGTACGCAACGAGCTTGTTGATTAAGTTGGCATGCCAGACTCGATCGAATGCCTTGGAGATGTCTAAAGCGATAACGTATGTTTCACCACCTTTATCAAGTATGCTGTTCCAACAATGCGCTACATAGTTTAATAGATCGGTAGTTGATCTTTTGTTTCGAAAACCGTATTGGCTGTCGGATATTAAATGATTTTCTTCCAGAAATTTTGAAATATGTGTATTAATATAATGCTCATAGACTTTGGATAGGACCGATAGTAAAGCTATTGGCCTATAATTTGAGATATCGGATTTCGGTCCCTTTTTGGGGACGGGCTGGACATTTGCCAACTTCCAGCACGAGGGAAATATACCAGATCTGTAGGATTGGTAGAATATTTTAGTTAAAGTTGGTGCAAGTTCTTTGGAAAAGGTTTTTAAAATAATGGGTGGAATATTGTCCATTCCTGATGCTTTGTTGATGTTTAACCCCTTTAAAAGTTTAGCGACTATTTTGGGTTTGAAGTGAAGTTCATTCATATTAACTCCTGAAGACTGGATTTGGGGTATTTCTTTAGGAGTTTCCAAAACAGTGGAGTTCAGAGCAAAGCGTTCAGCGAACAAGTTAGCTTTTCTTGCGGGATCATTGACGATTAAATCACCATCAATAATAGGGGGAATAGAAAATTTTGTACCAGAATTTAAAGAATTAATGGCACTGTAGAAACTCTTGTCAGAAACAGACATAGACGTAAGTTTTGAGGCTTTCGCTCTGTCAATTTCGGACTTTTCATGGTAAGCAACAAACCTCAACTTGAACCAAGAGACAAGGCAGAAAGTCCAGGAAAGAACCAGTAGTAGGCGTCATGCGAAAAAAAAAAGAAATGGATAAGATATTAGGAGGAGATAGTTCTATAACAGAAAAAGCTCAGGTAGGTTATTAGTAAAATAGAAAATTTGAATTGAAAAGAGCAAGAGGATATAGAGGAGGGAAGAGGAGAAGGAGAGGGAAAGAGGGGGGGGGGGCAATAGGATTTAGGATATTGGAGTCCCAGTAGAAACAAACATCAGACAGCAGGCAGGCAGAAGGTCAAAACAACAGTGCACCATAACACAACATAATTCGACGATATCGACAGTAAGGTTAAACAGTCGCAAGGGTCAGCGAGTTAAGGTGGTCAATCAGCCGCTTTCAATCAGGTGGTCAATCAGCCGAAAAGAAACGGGGATAAGTTAAACCTCTTTAGGGACTGTGGCAATGAATTAAAAAGCTTGATGACCCTTACAGAATAGGACTTTGCCCAAAGATCACAACACACCATTGGTACCACAAAATTGTGCTGCCGTCTGGAATTTCCCATTACAAACCACCTCAGTAGATACGAAGGAGACTGAAACTTGACAAGGCGATAGAAGTGAGAAAGGAGTCGCACACTGGCATGATCTGCAAAGGAAGTCCCAAGAAGATCGTGGACAAAGGGGGATACATGATGCCTAGGCTTTAAATTGTAAACAAATTTAGTAGCATAATTGAACGCTCGCCGCAGAACCATGAAGGTATCATTCGTAGAACCAGACACAACTTCAAGGCCATAGTCAACAAGGGGTAGTGTTAGTGACAGTACCAGCTGCTTCCTTATATGAAATGGCAAGTAACAACTCACACTACGTAGCCTCCTTAGGACACCAGTAATTTGTCCAGCAAGTGAGTTTACAGCTTCCAATCCAACCTGTCATTTTTCGCTTGAGATGAGAAGGGTATAACATCACGGCCCATCTGAATAGATGCGCTGTTGGTGGCTGCTCGAGGGTAGTAATTGTAGAGCAATGCTTGCGACTTGGTTTTATTTAACGAAATCCGATTTTCAAGGGCCCACACCAGAATAGACTTGAGATCGCTATTAATTTCTTCAATACAGCCATGTAAATTAAACCGGGGCCTAGCATGAAGAAGCTGAACATCATCAGCAAAAAGATGAACCATAGAGAAGCGACAGGACTTAGAAATATCGTTGATAAACACTGAGAACAACAGGGGTCCCAAAATGGAACCCTGCGGAACACCCTTAGCAGTGGGAAGAGCATCAGAGATAACATCCAGAGAGCAAACAGACTGGTACCTCCCTGTTAAGTATAAATACATCAAATTGCAAGCACTGGAGGAGAATAAAAATTGAGTCTTGAGCTTAGCCACCAGAAGAGAGTGATCCACCGAGTCCAAAGCCTTGCTGAAGTAAAGTAGCAAGAGAATAGACACCATCTTCTTATTAGTGTTGAATCTTATTTGGTCAGAGACATCCAACAATGTCGAGGTTGTATTATGCCGCTTCCTAAAGCCAGACTGCCTACTATATAGTAGGTTAGACTTAGCTATATGGTACATAGATGAGGCGCTCAAAAACTTTTGACAAGACTGGCAAGATGCTGGTGGGACGAAAATCAGTACTATTTTTTTGGGAATAGGAAGCATCTTAGTCAGCTTCCAGGCCGCTGGAAAACGACCCATGATAGAATAGTTAATGATGTGACAGACGTGGGGAACTAGAGAAGGAAATATTAATTTTAAAAATTTAAGGGTAATATTGTCAAGACTAGCAGCATTTGAGCCAATCATGGGGAAAGCCGCCTCCACTTAATCGTGTGAAACAGGCTGAAACAGAAAGGAGCATTCGGACTCAGGGAGACCAATATCTGACCTGACAAGAGGAGGAAATTGATTTGGGCTGACAAATGACTCATTAATCTGATTGAGTTCAGCCTCACTGAGGGACTCAGAGTCCTCTTGGGACTTGATCAGGCCAATATTCCTAATATTTCTACACAGATCATTCATCGAGTCAGTTGGACTAAACAATTTAGTTCCGAGATCAATTTTCGCCCTGCGTATCATTGATCTAAAGCGGTTACGGTAAGAACAGTAAGAATCCCAGTTATACTGGGAGCCATCATGAAGATAAGCCGCATAAGCAAAGTCACGCAGGGCTTTAATATTACGCATCTCTGACGTGAGGACGATAGTAGTCACTTTCTGTCCACTCACAGAAACTGTTGGAACAAACCTGCAAAAGAGCGATAGCAGAACTGTGTTTAGGTAGTCCAGCTTTTGATCAATATCAGTAAAAGAATAAAGTGGATCAAAATCCAACGAATTGAGCTCGAGTAGCAGGGCCTCAATATTGGTACGACCGTAGTCTGGCACACTCTTCCGAAAAATATAGTTGTCTTTACTGATGGCAAGCGACAAGGTAATAAGGGCATTGTGAGAGATACCTAGAACCGGTACCCAGAACTGATTGCTTTCCTTCACAAGTGAGCTGTCACTAGTCATGAAAAAGTCTATGCAGGAGCCAGATGATATGCTTGTCAAATTTGTAGTACCGACACGAGCATGATGTGTTGGACAGCTGTTAGTTCTAAAGTCATGTCAAGCCTCTCACAGAGACTATTACAGATTGCTAGAGAAGAAGAGGACAGCAGGTTAGTATTGAAGTCACCAACCACAGTAACAACCGGGTATCGAGTACTGAATCCGGCAAGAACTTCCTCTATAACATTAATACCACCCGAGGGGAGATATGTGACAGCAACAAGCATAGGCAGACACCCTACAATAACCTGAACCAGAAGCATCTCAGCTTATGGGGTAAGATAAGAGTGGACAAGTTTGGATTGAAATTTACGGCTGACATACAGGGCCACACCACCACCACGTCTAACTGGTCTATCCAGTCTGTGGATACGATAACCCTCGATAGCAACAGCAGCATTGGATTTATATTGTTTCTACCAGGATTCCGACACAGCAACCAGGTCAAGGTGACTATGTTTTACTATGTGTCTTACTTCATCAAGCTTAGACGAGTTGAGCCTGGGATTTAAACTTTGTGCAGTGAAATGGCCAATGTTAAACTGGTTAACAAGACGGTTCATGATGCTAAAAATTGTGCTATGTGCACCAGTTGACCGATCCATGGGGATATCTGGCATAAAAACAATGGCAAAAAGAAAACCTGGGGCAACAGGGGTGGGGAAGGGAAGAGGGTAAGGGGGATTAAAGGTTATGTGTTTAACAAAAATAAAAATTTTAAGGATAAAGTAAGAGATCAAACAGACGCACAGTGCAGGATGCAGAGAAAAAGAAAAAAAAACAATAATTTTCAAGAATAAAATAACAAAAACAGGATCAAAGCCTGTCATCATTCAGAGATAGGAACTGGGACTGCAGAGACTAGAGGTCATCTGTATCAAACGGTAGACCACTCCTAGGTACGATGCGAACCGATGCCAAACCCACACGAAAGCTGACAATCAGCATTGTTTTCTTAATCACACGTGAATACTTAGCAAGAGCAGCCAACCTAGGTGGTAGATTATCATTGAGGTATATGGCAGATTGAACATTGATATCAGGAAAAAGATCCGAAATCATTAACCTCTTACTCCTGAAGTATTTCGCCATAATGTTATCACGAATATGGGTATGAGACATGGTAGCAACAGCGGAAGTCTTGCCCTTATTAAGCCATCTACAACTAACAACCTGAGTTTTATGATTTATCAAAGGTTACTTCACAAAATTGGAATATCTTAACAACTGTGTCCAGGAAGTCGAGACTAAAATTAGGGAGACCAGAAATGATGATGTCATTTCTTCTTTGCAATCTAAGGAGCCTCCAATTATGCGACTCAAGGGATGACACACGAGAAGCAAGAGAGGAATCGGAGGCCGATACATTAAGTTGATCATCAGTCTTACGGTTGAGATCAGTAAAATCTGCTTTGAGAGAAGAAAACATAGCTGTGCATTCAGCAATAGAGGCTTTCGAAGATCAATGATCTCCTGGGCAAAATTTTTGTGAGCTTCCTCACAATGAGAGCGAAGAGAATTTTGACTGGAGATCTGAATTCTCATAAGCGCAACAGGATCCCCACTAATTCCTTGACAGGTCACACAAAGCCATTCTTTAGTCTTATCACTCTGATACTCCCTAACAATACTCGCAGACAACCCAGCACACTTGAAATGGGACCACTTGGCACAAATGTCACAAGAAATTACCTCCGCCACCCTTCTGTCACAGGTCAAGCACATTCCACCCGCTTCAACACTTGGAGGCATAATGAGATCAGTAACAAAAAAAAACAAAGGTTAATAACCAACAAGGCACTACCTACTGATTCCCACCTTAAAAAAATGCAATAGTATCAAGCTTGAAAACAGTTAAAACTTCTCCACAGTCAAACATAAGGTTCCCAGCAGAGTATGGTTGATAGTCTCCAATTTCCAGCAGATCCAATATTATCTATAAAAAAAAACGTAATTAACAATGAGTTAAAAATTATATTATATTGAAACGACAGCAACGATTTAGAGATTATCATCCATTAATTGAATATTAGCTAGATATAGTTGCACCTGCTGTCATCAGACGAATTTGATATTCAGATTAACAACAGCGGTTGTTAGAGTCTCAATAGTTGAATCAGCTTCTGTTGGTTGAATATATAGATTTCAAGTCATCTACATCTAAGCAACCAAATTAAATTTTAACGTTAACAACAGGTATCTTGATAGGTAAAGATGAATTGTGGCACTATTACTTTACTGTTGTTGATTTCGTTACTGATGTTAATTCAGGTTTAAATGTTTTTTTATTTATTTATTTATTTTAATTTTAATTTTTTTATTTTTTCGTTACTTTTTCAGTGTAGTTATCAGTAGATTAAAGGAATTGTAATGCTTAATTTCTAAATTTGTTTCAGCAAAATCGGACTAGTCGTTCTCGAGTTATGTCAAAAAAGGAACCCCAAACGTGACAATTTCTCCTATATGATACTTGCTAACTTCAAATCGATATATCTCGATTCCTAGACGTGACCCAGCGAAACGCCGGAACACGTGTAACTTTTTTTTTGACCGATATAACTTTTCCCGGTAGTCAGAATCCCAGCGGATTTTGGCTGTCGCACAGTGTAATCGAATCCAAGTAACTTGAGATCTCAAGAATGCTAGTTGTCGAATGTGGACAATGGGATGGGCATACGTAGAGTTCAGCGCTATTTTATATGTTGGACATCTTTTGCCTCTCATTTTTTGCATCTGAAACATATTTTTTACAGGATCTTGCTATGTGACCGTAGTCAAGGCATCAACGGTGCCTGTTGGAGTGATTTGTTGGCGCAGTTTGCATCTTACCCATCCAATTCGGGTGTGCTAAAACGCTACAAGCTTATTCGCTTACCTTTCAGGGAAACTGATCAGTCTGGTTCGAGTCCAATGATCTAACTAAACTCAAAAGTGAGGTAAACCAGGTAAGAAGAAAGTACCAGAAGGAACGTGATCCAGATCTGAGGCTGCAAAAGCAGGCTGCTTACAGCAACCTAAGAAACATATACATGCAAAAGGTCAATACAACTAAAAGGCAAAGCTTTATGAAACTTGTTACGGAAGTAGGCAACAAGGATTCGTGGGGCTTCATTTATAGATATCAGACAGGAAAGCTTGCACAACGTAGAGTGCATGAAACCGTCTCTTCGAACGGAAACAACATGCACTCATGGAGTACCTCTAGCAAAGTGCTGCTTTACACCTTGCTTCCAGACGATACAGAGGATTCACCTGAGCATGCTGAGATCAGAAGGATAGCACAGCTACCGTATGTATCTCAGGATATCTCAGACTTCACAGTCGATGACCTAGAGAAGTCTGTGATGAGTATGAAACGTGGTTAAGCTCCTGGTCTGGATTTAGTAGAAGTTGTAATTGTACAGCAGTCCTGGAAGGTTTTAGCTCCTGCTTGTTTAAAACTCTTCAATAGCTGCCTCAGATATGGTTAAAACATAAAATGCAATAATTAAAAATATACTTTTTACTGTTTATTTTTAATTTTTTATTTTATTAATAATAATATAAACTTTCTTATAGTAACAATTTGAATTTTAATTTTTATTTTATAGAATATCGATTTCGACTTACGTCATCCTCAGTTCTTAAATTATTATTACAATTTTTGCTTAAACTGTTACTTATATACTATTTCAACTGCTATTTTTTATTATTATGTTATAATAATATGGAAAACCATAATAACACATATCAGATAGGGTATCTTTCCAAAAGAGTGGAAGATTGGTCGGGTTATTATAATACCAAAAGCCGGAGATAGGGACTTTAGCGACCCCAAATCTTATTGACCAATCATCGTTCTTTCAGTTCTGAGTACAATTTTCGAGAAAATAATTAATAGGAAGTATTAAATTGCATTGATTTGAGTGGTGGGATATCGGATAAGCAGTATGGCTTTAGAACGGGTCGCTCTACCGAGGATGCAGTCTGCAAACTAATAGATATTGTCCAATCACCCGATGAAAAGTACTGTCTTGGCATTTTCGTAGATATATCGGGTGCTTTCGATAATCTATGGTAGACAAGTGTCATGAGCTACCTAACTGGACTCGGCTGCCCAGCTAATCTGCTGAGATTGCTGGATAACTATCTTAATTCGAGAAAGGCAATAGTTAAGGATGATCTTGAATCGATGGAAAAGACTATTACAAGAGGTGCCCCACAAGGGTCTGTTCTTAGTCCAACTCTTTGGAATATGGTCTTCGATACTAGTATGATAGATGGAGTCTCAGAAGTCGCATACGCTGATGATAAAGTAATTGTAATTTCTAAAAATTCTAACCATTAGGGTTAATGGAAATACAATCAAAATGGTCAGCTCAAGTAGATACCTTGGTGTTGACTTGGATGAGAAGATTGGGGTATCAAGTCATGTTACACGAATATGCGAGAAGTCTAAGTCTCTTCCACAGCTTCACAAGGTTATCTCATGAATTGTGGGGTCTTGATAGAAATACACTCCATCTTGTTATAATATCGTAGTGGAATCTATTTTGTTGTACTGCTTAGGTGGTTGGTATGGGCGGACTAACGTTAAGCATAATGCACAATTACTAAGCGCTCAAAAAAATATGTTGCTCCGCATGATCCGAGGTTACAGATCCCTTTCTACAACCTTGACTCAGGTCATTGAGCACAATCCCTTTAGACCTTCTCCTAAATGAGAAGGTCAAATTATACAATCGTACTGTCAACACAAACAGCAGAGTTGAAAGAAAGCAAATAAGCAAGGGACTGCACCAGGAGAGCCTCAACGAATGGAAGGCACGTTAGGAGGTCTCAGGTATGGGAAGGCATACGTATCTTTTTGTCAGTGAATCGATGCAACTTTTTCTTTAGGCACCAAAAAGGTAGCTCTGACAGGTCCTATGGTCCAGTTTATAACTGGACATGGCAAATTTAGAGAGTACTTGAAGCGTTTTGATGTTACGGACAATGGTTTATGCACAGCATATGATCTGGATGATGCTGCATTACATGTTGTTCTTGATTGCCCTGATTACGAGACCTTAAGGTACGATCTTAAATCGTCCTTATTTAAAAATGGAATTGACTCTTTAGCCGCAGATACACTTAGTATTCTGCTGAACACAACAAATATTATTGCGTTTAAACAATTTTGCATTGAAGCTCATGAACCGATGCGACAAAGAAATCAGGTATTACCCTTCAGGTTGGACTACTTTCTGACATAGTTCTTAGATACTGTTACTCAGTTACTCTGTATGTAAACCATCAACCTCCACGAGGTTAGGGATGGAAACGAGCAACTAAATAAATTTGAGTGAGGTAATATATAACTATTTTACTTTGTGATGACAAATAAATGTTTTAGACACAGTTGACTCGGCCGATCGATGGTTCAACTTAGAATGAACTTTTATATTATCGATATATCGATAATATCGATATATTATAATCCGATATCGATATATCGACAATTATCGATATTTATCGATATATCGATATTTTTTCTCGGCCCTAGCAGGGGCCTTGTTTGTTTGAAAATTCAATAACTTACTACAGGTCGAAGTTCTATGTTTTTATGAAATTCTTAGCTCGACTAATTCGAAGTGAATGAACGCAATTAACATACGATATGTTTAACACCTTTGGCTGGTTCTAAAATAAATGAATTGTTGGGATTTCGCAAAGTAAAAAGGTCAGTAAATTAACAATATGAGACTTTTAGTGCTGCTGCTTATTTGAAACTGAAGACTAAATTTTAGGCTGGTTTGGTTCACGTAACCGATCATTGTTGTTGTAATTCGATATCCATAGAATTTTTTCATAATTTTAATTACCACAGAAATAAAATAACGATTCAAATTAATTACATGGAAGGAAATTACATAATTAAATTAACGGTCAGCTTCGTAGATGTAGTATTAATAAAATATTTATTCAAAAAAAATATCCGAAAGAGGTAAGAAAAGATTACTAACAACACGTGCTACTTTCATTTCAAAGATTGTCGGTTCAAGAAACAGTAGAACACTGGATACATTAATCAGCAGCACATTCCTAATAAACAAATGAATGTCATATTGTAAATTGTAACCCAACCTTCTCATATGAATTTAAATAATTTTCAAATTCGTTATGTTGTTTTTGTTAAAATGCTCGTGGAAGATTATCTAAGCCATACATATAACAATGTTTAAGGTACATTTGAAAAACACGATAATCATCTTATGTTTTCAAATTACTTATAATATTTTTGAATACAAAAATATTTAAAAATCTGTAGATTTACAGATTGATCAAGCGCCTCAATAAACACAAAAACTTTTTGAAACAAATGATGCATGAGGTAATAAATACAATAAAAAAATTATGTACAATGTAAGAAACAGGTAAAGACAATAGGAAGAAATCGTAAATCTTATCGCGAGAATATATTTTTTTTGGAAGTACTTTATTTGGATGTACCGTTAATTTTTGTCAATGGAGTCAATTTATGATAACAGTAAAATTTGTTGTTATATATCGTCGCTTTAATAATGAAATAATGTATACGCAAAAGTGTAGTTTCGAGATATTTGAGTTTAAAGTTTGATGTGCGCAAGCATTTGCATGGACGTTAATTTATAATTTATTAATTCTAACCCCCAGTCATAAAATAATTCGAAAATGTAAAAACACCAATTCAAAGATACCCATATGGGGAATGCAGCGCACCTATTATATAAAAACAACGTATAAATAGCATACGTTGTTTCATTATTAAAGCGACGATATTATATGTTAAAGCGAATTGGATAATGTTGTGAAATTTCAGTTTTTTATGTTTCGTTGTTATGATCATACAATAAAATTCGAACAGTTTGAATAAATAAAAGTGGGGGAAATATTCTTCATTAAATTTTACCTTGGTTCTTTCGATTTAGCCGAAAACGTTTACGATCACGTTTTTAAAACTTTCTGCAATTTTGATATGTAGTGAAAGTATGCAACAAAATTAAGACTGTCTGTCTGCCGGTCGAACACGCAACCGGATAATAATATCTCGAAAACGATCAGCTAAACTTAGTCAAGTACATACATTCCTTAGCTACTAAAATTTTGTTCTCTTGGGCTTTACGGGTTAAACAGACTACACTTTGTTTTATTAGCCGTTGCTACAATATTTTCAAATCACTTTCAGCATCTTGTTTCTTTTATTGTAACAGTTATTGATAGATTGATTGTTCTTTACTTTATGTATCTTCACTCAAACAAAAAAAAATTAAACTGAAACTGAAATTAATCTAAGAAAAAAAGTAACATTAGATGAGAATGCATTTATGTGCTTCATTCTTACTAAAACCAATTTGCAATAATAAAACCTATTTTTTATTACTTTTCAATAAATAAATAACTCGTTGATTTCGAATTATAACAAAAATTAAAAGCTACAATAATTGTTGTTAGTTGATTTGATTGAATATTATGTTTTCTTCAATAATCTTTCGATTAAGTAATATGCTTAGGAACGTGTATTTTGCAATTTACTGTTCGTCTTAAGTTTTGTTTTAATTTACACAAATTAATAGATTTAAGATTCTATCGATAGAAATTGTTTTGATTGCACCATTTTATTTTCATCTTCATCTTTTTTTATCTAATTTCTATTTAATGTAGGATAATTGAATTTAATTGGTTTAATTGATTTTACCATTTTATTAGAATCAAAAAGGTGATGGAACTTTTGAATTTTGTTATCTACAAAAAGTTTATTATTTTATTGAGTTTATTCTAGTTTTATTATTTCTTAATTTTATGGTTATCCTAATTGTATATATTTAGTGCCAGTATTAAAACATTTAATGGTACTGTAACATATTTTGCAGAATTTTAACGAATTAGTTGGACTTGTTTGGCACACTTATCGTTGTATTTATAATAAATCGACAGTTTGGCTATATTTCTGCGACTTGAGTAAATCTAAAGTGATTAAATAGCTGTTGGGTACTAATATCAATCACAAACTAAAATGGCATGATCATATTCTTTCTGTTGCAAAATCGGGATCCCAACGACTTGGCTTCCTACGTCGCTGTAAAAGCTTTTTCTCTCCATCTGAAATTGCTACAATCTATAAGGCATATATACGACCGATCCTTGAATTCGACTCCCATTTATGGGCTGCAGCACCAGATACCTCATTAAATTTTGTTGACAGAGCTCACACACGTGCTTTGAAACTGATTGATGATCCAATGATAACATCAGGTATGGATTCTCTGTATCATAGAAGAGTGGTTGGAGTTTTTACATTATTCTACAGATACTACTACGGTAAATGCTCTAAAGAAGTTAATGATTTAATACCACCATTGCGTAGATCTTCACGAGCTACAAGACAATCATCATTTTCCCATAAACACACCTTGGAGGTCTCATATGTGAGAACGTCCAGCTATAATAACTCCTTTCTTTCTCGTTCCGTTTTCTGGTTGAATCGATTACCAAAAACTGTTTTTCCCGATACATACAATCCTCAAGCTTTTAAATCCTCAATTCACCAACACTATCGCTCCAGTCCTATCCCAAGCCCTTAATTACCAACCTTCAACTTTCCTTTCCTATCGTTAACACGTGCATAAAGCATTAGAGGCTTATAACCTAAGTGATTAACTCGAACTATAAAAAAAAAAAAATGAGGATTGTCCCTAATCCTCTTCTCCTTCAACTTCGCCGACCTCTTCTTCAACTTCACTGACCTCTTCTTCGTCGGGAAATACTACTAACTGTAGATGATCTGCTGAAATTATTCCTTTAAAGCGTCGTCGGCCATCAGTTTTATTTAGTTCCTTAACGCGGTAACGATCTCCATGCAGCACATCAACCACAGTATATGGACCTCTACATCTACGTTGAAGCTTTCGGGTTTCTCCGGTTGAACCTGGTTCCACATAAACGACAACATGGTCACCAACTTTAAAATCATCAAATCGAAATTTTTGCTGTTGTTGATTTATTTTTATTTTTTCCGAAGCTACTTCTCTAATCGCTGGTAGGTTAATTTGGTCGTAGTCAAAATTTTCATAATCCTTTTCTTCAAGTAAAGCTAACTTTAATTTGTCTCCAAACATTGGTTTTGGTGTGAATCCAAATAAAAGTTCATACGGTGATACGTTTGTTACTGAATGTGGGAGACTATTAATAGCCCACTGTATTTTAGATACTGAACCGTCCCAACGACGGTCGTTGTTGTCAGACATCGTTTTTAAAGCATGCAATATAGTACGATTGCTCCGCTCTACCTGCCCGTTGGCTCGTGGTGTGGCAGTTGCATTTAATATATGCTTTATCGTGTTATCAGCACAGAATTTTTCAAAACTATTTGATCGCAGAGAAGTACCTCGATCACTTATTAATCACGTAGGCATTCCAAGATGGAGTGCTAGTTCATTTATTGCGTTGGTTACAATACGAGAGGAAGTGTTGCGAACGGCTTTAATATAAACGTATTTAGTAAAGGCGTCGATGATTAACAAAACATAAACATTCTTTTTAGTACTTGTGACAAAAGGACCTAAGTGGTCTAAATGCCATGTGTGACAGGGAATGGGGACCTTTTCGATCGGATGTAGTTCAATTTTATTTGCATTTTTGTTTTCGCGGTGATATAAGCATTCTATGCAGGTGTTTATATATTTTTTAAGAAATTGTCGCATCCGGGGCCACCAGAATACCCTACGTAGTTCTAACAAAGTTTTTTCCACGCCGAAATGACCCATTTCGTCGTGGCAGGAAAACACTACACGACTCTGTTACCCCTTTAGGTACATAAAATAATAATTCGTCGTTGACATTTCGGTATAGCCTATTGTTATGAATCACATAACCATTATTTTCAGGCGAAGTTATATTTTCTTTAATTCGAAGTACGTCAGGATCGTTGTCTTGTAATAGGTTGATCCAATCATTTTCGATCCACTTATTCGTCGCATCTATTCTTAAAACATCTAAAGTCGCTGGTTGCATTTCCGTTGATGGGAGGACTGGACTTCGGTTCAAAACATCGACATGGGACATTTTTGTACCTGATCTATGTTCCATTTGCATGTCGTACTCCATTAAACGAAGCCACCATCTTCCTATACGAGGTATTAAGTCTCGTTTTGACGAAGCTGTTTTTAATGCACTACAATCGGTTACTACGGTAAAATGTTTACCCAGTACAAAAGAACGAAATCTTTCTACTGTTTCTACAACGGCTAGGGCCTCTAATTCAAACTATGATATCGTTTTTCTAAATCCGTAGTCTGACGGCTAAAGTAACTAACAGGGTGCAGTTCGTTGTCTTGTTCTCGTTGTAATAATACCCCTCCTAGTCCTATTGAGCTACCGTCAGTATGTATGACATGGTCTTTGTTATTATCGTATAAAACTACTACATCTCGCTGACATAGTTTTGATTTTATAGTGTTAAACGCAGTTTCTTGATCTTCAGTCCAGTTAAATTGACAATTCTTTCGCGTTAAGCTTGTCATTGAAGCGGCGATAATAGAAAAATTTGGTACAAACTTTCGAAAATAGCTAGATAAACCCATGAATTGACGAATCTCGTGGACATTTTTAGGAACGGGAAACTGTTCAAAAACTGTCCAAAAACTCGACTTTTTCTTGCAAAAATTTACATTTTGTAATTTTAAGGGTCAAGCCGTATTCTCTAATTTTATCTAAAAACTCATTGAGTATATCCAACCCTTCTTCAACGGTATTGCTTGGCAATATCATATCATCTAAGTATATAATGATTTTATCATTCATTTCGCGGACTATTCAACGGTTCATTAACCGTTGGCACACGGCGGGTGCGTTCGCAAGCCCGAAAGGCATTCTTACGAACTCATATTGCCCGTCCGGTGTCACAAAATATGTAAATTTTTTCGAATTTTCGGCGACAGGTACTTGATAATAGCCAGAGGCTAAATCAAGCACCGTAAAATATCGTTTGTTTGACAATCGTTGTAAAATGTCTTCAATATTTGGCATTGGGTATCGATCTTTAACGGTTTTTGAATTTAATCGTCGATAGTCGACACAAAGGCGCTCTTCTCCCCAGTTTTCTTTTTAACGACAACAATCGGAGATGAATAAGGTGACGTAGAATTTTTGATAATACCTAATTCTAATAACTCTTCAATTTGTTTTTTAACATTTTCACCTTGTGTACAGGATAATCGCTACGGACGGTATACCACTGGTTCGCTGTCATTTAGTTTTATTTCGATTTCCGCCAAATTTGTTTTACCGACTTCTCGCATATTAACCGCGAAGCAGCTCGATGACATTGTATCTTTTGCTTTATCAATTCTTTCGAAGCTTCTAATAAATTTTCGTTGATATTATTTCTAAGAATTTCGTCGCTAATAATTTCAGACTTTGCGTCGTTTTTATTTGAATTATTATTCAAATCTATTTTATTTATATTTAAATTTTCCGCAGCAATATCACTTAAAATTACTTGTTCACTTACGTCACTTACTAAATTTTTAAAATCTAGTTTATCGACAGAATCTGCGTTAACTTTATTTTCAAAATTTATGTCAGTTTCGTCGATGTTTTCTAAAGCTAAGCTATTTACATCTAATAGCTAATAAGTACTTTTCCGTCTACCAGAGTTACGTTAAATGTACAGTTACTGTTCGGTATTTCGAAAACTTTGTACTGATTATATGCCTTAATGACAACTATTCCAGGCTTATTCAGTGCACTCGAACCCATCATTAACTTTTCTTTTTGATGTTGATCAGACACAATTAGTGTTTCGGTGTATATATTGACATCATCGATTTTAATACGAATATTATTTTTTCCTAACGTAGTGGCTTGCCCTCCGGCGAAACCATTTAATATTTGGGTATGACTGTATAACTGTAAATCTAACTCTTTCGCTAAACTTTCCGTCATAGTTACAACGTCACTATCCAGATCAATAAAACTTCTAGTTTCCTGATCATTTACGTTGACTAATTTAATACGGTCACCGAGTTTTTCTCCCTCTTCAATATGACGAACTTTTTTAATTTCGTCTGTTTCTTTTTTCTGACCGCAGTTTACCGAATAACGACATGCATTTTTACACTTTACGCAAATAACATTTTTTTGATTTCATCCCGTATTTTATTTGCCAATTGATAATCGTAATAACGTCGTTTAGTATTTGGCGAACCATTTGAATCCCAGTACGGTTTTTCATTATCAAATTTACTGGCATGTGGTGTAAAATTATTCGTTAAATTGACAAAACCGAATTTCGAAGAATCGTTGTGTGATTTAAAGGTACTAGGTTTTTTTGAATTAACAAATTGATCGTATATGCGTAGACGATCCGTTAAAACCGAAATTGAATTTATTTGCTGTATAACAAGAGATCTCGCTAAATCCGTATCTCCTAAACCATTTATTATATATTTAATAAGAGCTTGTTCACTTAAATTGGCTTCACTACCAATGCGCCTAATATCATAGATGTATTCCGTAAAATTTTCTGTTGGCCTCCTATGACGATTTGATAAAATTGAATGGATATCTTAGACTGACAGCTAGTGAACCCTTTGGGTAACGGTCGTCCTGTAAGACTAGAATTTTTTTAGTGATAGTTCATGAAATGTGAAGTACGGAAACCGCAACCTGGCTGGCATCAGCCGTACACGTCATCATCCCCTATATGTTTTAAAGTGTATATGTTTAAAAAAAAAATTGACAGGCGATTTGGAGGTGCACAAGTATCTGCCAGGCGAATCGAAAGGTGTTACAACCTGCCGGCCGGCCATCACAAGCGACGAAATCTAGAAAACCGCTGAACGGATTTCCAAAATTTTTGTTTTTAAAAATAAGTTTACTCAATGGGTAGAGCTGAAAGGACGATGTGTTCGATGACTGTACCGGAAGTGTGTCAAAAAAATCGTCAAGTGTGTCAAAACAAGGAAATTTGCATATTTTTGGCTTAAAAACGTTCATTTTAAGCGATTCCGGATATAAACATTGAATTTGAAGAAATCTTGATGGTTTGGATTGGTATGTGATACCAAAAACTAGATTATTGCATTATAAGTTTGTCAAAAAAATGTTGCCAAGTGTATCAAAAGAAAGATTTTTATTTATTTTTTTACACAATTTTTTGGAAAAAAATAAAATTAACTATTTGTATGACCTGAAATGTTATTATTATTATTGAGAATTATGCGCTTGTGACGGCCGGCCGGCAGGTTGTAACACCTTTCGATTCGCCTGGCAGATACTTGTGCACCTCCAAATCGACTGTCAATTTTTTTTGTACTCTACAGTAAGTGAGCTAAATCATATAAAAATTTCAAGCTTACAGGAGGAAGTTTTTTTTTTAATTTTTTTTTACACTTTCAAACATATAGGGGATGATGACGTGCATGGCTGATGCCTGCCAGGTTGTGGTTTCCGTACTTCACATTTCATGAACTATCACTAAAAAAAATTCTAGACGGACAGGACGACCGTTACCCAAAAGGTTCACTAGCTCTTGGACTATCTACAATAACGCAACATGAATCGAATTCTTGAACTAATCCGTCACGAAATTCGACCCAATTAAAGATTTGACCAGTCACTGACTGATACCACAATTTCGCGTTGCCTTTTACTTTTGTAATTGCCGCGTAAAGCAATAACATGTCGTTTAATTGATAAATTTGTTGAATTTGTTCAACTTGATTGACCCAACTATTGACAGAAATAGAATTTATATTATTGGGATTAAAATCAGAAAGCATATCCGCAACTTCCCTCGGTGTTAAATTAATGTTATACACTCTATTAAAATTATTATTGTTAAAGTAATTCATGCCTGGTCGCAAATAGTTTTGATTGTCGTAGGTTTGCTGTACTTACCGTGATGGTTCACTTGCATTCATAAAGCGATGATTTTGGTTTTGTTGATTGTATTCGGCGTAATCATTCGGTGGATAATTTTCAGCATCTCCTACGTTGTCATATGAGAATCTCGTATGGCGTTGATTTAAATTAACATTGCTCAAGTTCGGTGCGTTTGGCTGTAGAATTTTGTTTTGATTTGACACTTGATTTATTTGCGGCGGTGACATTTTCACAGCTGGATGTAGACTTTGTTGATATTGTTGAATTTTTCAACTCGGTGTATTTACTCGGAAATTTTTTGCATCATCATTTCAGAAACAAATCTCCCCGGATGATGATTTTGTTGCAGCTGTGAATAAGTTTGGTTAAGATTAGATTGCGTATTTTGATTAAATATTTCACGTCGATGTTGATAACTTTGTGCAGGATGACGATGACTAAAATTTTCTTCTCGTTGTGTAAGAGTGTTATATAATCCTTCCGGAGCCCGTTCATCTGCAATATTTCGTTCGGACTCAATCCACGTTTGAAATTTAACTTTACCGTTTTCCATACGGCTGAACGCTTTTTGTTGTGCAACTCTGAACGTTGATGATTTGGCATTGTAATGCGAATCCCTTGAATCGCTAGAAAAAGTCATTTTGATTTTTTCTTTGTTTTGTTTTTCTCGACGCCGTCGTATGACTTTTATTTTTCGCTGAATTTGTGTTTAGATTTGATCAGATACCACTTCTGATCTGTAAGACTTGATATTATTTCGTAGACTGGATCCTCAATCGTTTGACACAAATAAAATATTTACAAGTTATTTCTAAAAACAATTTATTACGACGATAAAAAACACATGCGGGCGTCGTGGTTTACAAGTCTTAATTATATATCATGAAGTTTGTAACAATTCACTTTTGACATATAAAATAAAGTGTGACAACACATTCATCTGCTTACAAGTGAAAAAAAAAGAAATTCATAAATCAAATAGTAAATTGGTGCTAAAATATTCAATGACTTTAAAAAATAAATTTAATACAATTTTAAGTAACAGTAACACATTTTCATTTAAGTCGAACTAAAAACATAAATTAGGCTTAAAACAAAAAATTTTTATTTAAAACAATTTTAACAATTTAAACAAAAATAAGGATTTTTCTATGATCTGTAGGCTTTCGTGAGTCCAATTTCCAAAGGGTCTGGTTACTTCTTGGTGCTTGAGATATAGACTGAAGAGAATATTAGAGACTCTCACCCAAGAACCTTTAATAAGTTTAATTGGAGCAGAAAGTAACATAGTTTTTATGGATTCCTTATAACATGTTACATGTACAAATGAATTCTTTGAAGTAAAAAAACTTTTAATGATTTTATATTCTGTGTTAAATCATAAAATTTAATTTCGTTTGTTTAAGCCTGAAAATCTTAAAGTTTTATTGATTTTTAAATTTTAAATATACATATTTGAGAACCATAAAAAGTAATAAAGAAACATTTATGGATACGCAAGAAAAATAGATTGTTTATTCGATGATACTTACTTTTTATTTTTCCAAAAATCACTGTGTCAAATTAAGGGTATGTAAGGGTATTCTAGAAAATCAATTAAAAAATTGAATTAGATTTAATGAAATTTCTATGCTTGAATAGTTTCACTATACATATTTTGTTAGTTTTTTCGTTTTGAGCATTTCTTGCTTTCATTGTTTACAACAATATTAATCTGTCTGTACTTTTAAGAATATAATATTATACTTTAATGGGCTAGTAGTATTGGTCATACGCTCAATTGTTTCAAGGTTTAACTTTTCATAAGTAGCTTGGTATACATTTTAAGTCTAGGGATCACCGATGATAAGACGTATCGAATACTTGGTGCTCTATATATAGGGTAGGCTTAAGCAGCCTCTGAAAACCTGTAGTCCATATATTCGCTGTCTATTGCCTATGTTCGACGCTTTGATAACTTCCATTTTTTTTGGGTGTATTGCCGAATGCATCCGATCATAAATAAATTTAAGGATTGTTAACTGTCTTTTAAACATATGCTTTAAATACCACGAGATGTTTTGTGTATCTAAACTAGTCTAGATGTAAACAATTTTGACACCTTCACTTATACATGCATCGAAATTTTGTTATTGTGTTTAGACAGTTTAGAAAAGATTGTACGACATTTTATGTTTAATACCTGCAATTTTGCTCGTTTGTTTAGGAGTGCACGCGAATATCAAAGGTATATAAACTTATATTGTTATTAATAGACTAGAATAACGTTTACACTGCTAAAAATTTATTGTTCAGTTCGTTGATTAGAAGGAACAGATTACTAAAATCTATCGACACAAATTAAATACTACATGTTACTAATACAAATTTAATTAGTATAGCTGTAAATTACACATAATAATTGTTCATTTAGTTTCAGATAAGGAAAGTTAGATATATGAAATGAAGTACATCAATAATTTATTCAAACAATAGAATTTTCTACAAAAATTGTTGACATTGAAATAAATTTGTTCCCCTGTTTTATCATATTACAATTTTGTGTGTATAGATAGGTAATCAATTATTGTATTTTGTAATTATACAGAAAAAGCTATTTTTAACAATAGGTTGTCCTTGTATTTTTATAGTATTTGTAGTCAACAGCAAATTTATTGTATATTGTATATTTGATTAACTAATTTAGACGGTTTCAGCTAAATTCCTATTGTATCCAAACGTATTTTTGTAAAATTTTTAGTTTACATCCAACTATTAATGTCACATCGTTTAGACGCTCCATATAAGATTATTGAGGAAATTAGAATCGCACTTGATACCATTCCAATGATCAACATGTACTTAAAAAAACATGTTTTATGTCCAATGAAACTGTGGTTGTCTCAACCGCTTCGCGAGAGCAAAGATGGAATATCGAACTCCGAATTTCCAACCAACCAACTTCTGTTTTGAAATAAAATATTTATGATATAAGACCAAAGTCAACTACTTTCATGCAAACAGTAATCTGTTATAATGTATGTAAGACTTTATATTTTAAATCAACCTCATTTTTGTTATCAGGAATACGTTTACGTGTAGTTGTCATAATTATCGTGAAATTGTTTCCAAGTATTTTTTCTTCGTTTTAATAATAAACTGCTAACTTCGAGATGAGGGTGACATTACTTTAATTTTTTTTTGTGATCTAGTTTTATTCGATTCCTTTACCCTTTTACAGACCACGCACAAAACAGACACAGCTGTTCTATTAATTATTGCTAACCACCTCCTGGCCAACCGCTCAATTTGTTCAAAAGTTTTGCAGCTCACCGCATTCGACCATCAAATCGAAAAAAATGTAGTTTTGAATCGACCGAGAAGTTATCGTATTCTCGTTGGCAAGCCAACAGGAAAACAGTTATGACCCAAAGTTCCGAAAGATGTCGAAAATGGTGAACGTTAAAATTTGAAAATTTTCACAAGAATCTAATTCTTTGGTTTTTTCATACCAAAGTTAATTAGTTTGTTTTGTGACCTAAAATTTATTCACTCAATTGGAAAATTTCTAAAATAAATCGAAAAAGTGCGATTGAATTACACTTTTAATAAATCTAATTTATTCATATAAATATAACAAAGTATTTGTCGTCAAAAAATTGAACTTTAAATTCATCAAGTCAAATGACATTTTTATCACATAAAATGTGGTTTTACTTTAAATGTACGTAAAGTTTTATAGTTTAATGTCTAATGTTTGTGTTTCTTATAGCTCTACTTTTAACAAGTATATTTAATGCTTTTAATATATTTTCTTAAACAATACAACAGAGATGTATAATAAATAAGGTCGTTATACTGTGGTAAACGGAATTGGATAAAATTTTGTAATAAATTTAATTTTAAATGTATTAATTGTTTTAATTAGGAATAAAAATGGCTAGAACAACTGAAAGGAATTGTTAGTTTCTTTTTCACATATGTATGTACATACCATACCATGCATTAAAATAAATTAAGCACATTCACGAAAGTAAACTTATTTCTTAGACATTTTTTATAATTTGCTCTTCCTTTTATACGACAAGCTATTAAACTTAAATATATTTACATGCGTATTAACGAATTGAATATCAAACGATTGTCGGGAATGTATTAAAAATAATTAAGTAACCGATCATACCCGGGTAAGAAAAAACTAAGGGGCCGAACCTGGGGCAAGCCCGCGCCACAGCTTTCGGGGTTTGTGCCAAGCTTGACATTTTCAAATATACTATCAATTTCATTATTATTCTTTATGTTGTTGCCGATCCACTCTACAAAGTTTGGAACTGTTGATTATTTTTAAGTTACGCATTTTACACTATCTTACACTTAGGGAATAATCATCAAATAAACTCAGACGTGAAGCGTTCTTATTTTTCTTTTCTAAGTCAATTCCATTTGCTTATATTGTCTTCTTAAATTCCAAGTTCTTACGTATTTCGAAGTTGACAATGAAATCTATAGACCAAATTAACCTAGTTATTATTGATTATACGTATTGATCGAATATATAATCACGATAATAAAATCAACAATAAATCATGAAATATATGTACCACCAACAAAGTTAATTGAAATTAATTTGTTGTTTTGGAAATAAAGTCTCGTTATCTGACTTAAATATAAATATACTCAAAGTCATTTATTGCAAGTATGTATGTAATTAATGATTCTATATCTCAAAAATATAACCATTAAAAAAATTCAATTTGATTAAATTTGGCTATCAATTCCATATTCTTTGAATTTAAAACCAATTTGCTTTGTAATAATGTTAAATTTTAGATTGAAATTATTTCCGTTTGTTTATATGGAAATCAAAACTACAGAAATAAAATAAACTTAATTAACAAAAATACCGTTAATTCATTCAAGTTTGTCAATAATAAAAATCGCTAAAAAAATGTTACATTAGAAGCCGAGATGCCAAGTCTGAAATCTTGGGTAGTGGTTTAATATATGGTCCGGATTCAAGATTCAAGAATTCAAGAATGTAACTAAGAATTATTTGATTGATTTCAAAAATCTATTCAAATTTCAGTCTAGTGAATTATAATTCAAAGCCAGATAATGTAGCATGGCCCTTGATTTTTTATATACACAGATACTAAAATCTAGAATAAGAGGTACGTGGAAAATTAGATATAACACACCGCAACGGAACTAACTTAACATAACATTGATTGATAGCATAACAATCTAAACAAAGTAATTTGACCCAAAAACTTTCCAAATCACCACATTAAACCAACAAATTTTAAAAAAGGTTCATTAGTTTTCGGATTTTCATCGACTGGGGTCCTATTCTCAAATATCACATCCATTTTCCACATGTGGACATCTGTCAAAATTCCCTACCAAGGGAATTTGTATTTTCCACATGCATATTCCACATCCAACCTAAAACCGTATTCTCGAACCATTCGTAATTTTTTATTCAACACTCTTAAATTGAAACTAACTTCATTGTGTGGTAAAGTTATTTTTGACATTTTGTTTATTTATTATCAGAAAATTTTCAATGTAAATGGCTGGATTAGATGAATTAGGTCTTCTTTTTGTTAATTCTGCAGTGGAACAGGCAGAGGCAATGGAATTTACCCGAGGTATTCATCAACGACAACATTGTTTCAATCTGCCCGAAAATAAATATATTAAATTGTTTCGGATTAATAAATCTATGGCCGAAGAGTTCATAGAATATATATCGCCCCATATGAAATTTTTACAAAATAATAATAATTATAAAATAAACACAATTTTCCAAATGTAATTTCCAAACATATAACAAGAATGACAATTAAAAATTTTTGATATTTGATGTACATGGGGAATTTTTACACATACTTTATACCCACTCGGAAATATTCCCTTGGTAGAAAAATTTTTCCTGGTAGGAAATTTGAGAATACATACATTGTAAATTTCGAACGTTTTTATGAATTTTGACAGTATTCCACATGTGGAAAATGGATGTGATATTTGAGAATAGGGCCCCTGGACTGGTTGGTTGGTAGCCAGGAATATATTATTTTGCTCTATATGCTCCTTACAACCCAACCCGGTGAGAAATGCATTAAGGTGGGCATAAGATTTTAAATTGTACGAATCTTTGAATTTGATCTAACTGCTTCTCTTCGGGCGAACTATCCAAAAATCATTATTTAATTGCAAATAACTATTGAATTAATTCGAAAATCTGACTTCAAAGGTTATTATGGTTAAGGTTTTAAGGATACGGGCTAACGATTCGTAGATTGAAATTTTGATAGAGCATCTACTCTATACTGCAGAGACATGAGCAGATCTGATACCACCTAGCCTGACTTTTAGAAGAAACAAGTTTTAGAGACCACTGTAGGAGTATGAAGAAATAGCAAGTGAAAAATATATTTGTATGTTGTTGAAAAAAGGATGACAACAAAATCAAACTTTCTTGACTCCTCATACCGCATAAACTTGCCAAGCAAGCTGCATGTGTTAGTCTAAAGTTGATTGTAAAGATGACGAAACCGTTCCTCCAGAGAAAAGTCGGGCTCAGTAACCCGAGTGCGACTAATATAGTATAGTTACTTGTAGGTGGTAATGCAAGATAATGCGAGGTAATGCGAGGTCCATCACATATAAAGGACCATGATTTGCAGCAATTTAGGTCGATTTCCGGTATAGTTGAGAAAAACGGCCTTAGTGGAAAATTACTTAAAATTATCATAATTACTGTAACTCAGCAGTGATCCTTCCGATGGCAGATTGCAAGAGACATTATCCCGAGCAGAAATTTGTCAGGGTTCAAATATGACCTTGATCAGTTTTGTTCAGGTTCAGATGAGGCAGTGAATTGGCTGCTTGATTAGGCTCTAACCAATGGAATAGCTGGGTCAGGTCCTGATCAAGTTCGGTGTTTTCGATCATGCTAGCCTGAAAATGTTTGTTTGTAGGGTCTACCAAACATCTTACTGCAAGTTAGCGCCCAACGTGTAGTAAGAGGTTTGGTAGCGACAGTGTTTGGGTCTTTTTATCCAAACCGGGTTGTTCTAGAGACAAATATGACTCTACTGTCGGTGAACGAACCCAGGCAGCCTTAGACCTCTTAATGAATTGGTGCAACAAAGTGAGGCTGTCTGTCAATACACAAAAACTGGTACCGTAGTCTTTACTAACAGAAGGGGTTTTAATTTCTATCCTGAGTTTAACGGTGAACGGATACAAGTAGTCAAAGAGATTAAATATTTGAGTGCGATCCTCGATAGTAAACTCAATTGGAACTCACACCTAAAACATATCTCGGACAATTCAAATAAGGCTTTCTTCGCGTGTAGAAACTTGTTTGGAAAAACCTGGGGTTAAGTTCCAAAATGATACTTGGGTTACATCAAAGTATAATAAAACCCATATTGTCATACGCAGCTTTGGTCTGGTGGCCAAACACAAACCAGACATCTGTTCAGACAGTGCTTACAAAAATACAGAGACTTGTGTACCTGTGTGCCACAGGTGGTTTTAGAACTACTCCAACATCTGCAATCTAGTGCTAGTGCTCACAGACTGCAACTAGTCGAAACGCTCAAACCTGCAACCTAACCGGTCATCTATCGATTCTCTCGGAACTGCAGAACGAGGTGGAAACCTACTACATTTCGGACTGTATGCCAAATATAATTGATCTAGATAGTCGGTTTATTGTCAAAATAGGGGTCCGGGAAGGAATCGAGAGCTACTTACAAACACTACCATCCAATGCCGGCATCTGGTATACGGATGGATCCCAAACCAATGAAGGCACTGGTGCAGAGATTTTTGGTCCCAGAGCCAAACGAACGTTAGCACTGGGTGTCTGCAATAGTACTTCAAGCCGAAACCTTTGCCATCAACTACTGTGCAATGCTGTCTGCCGAAAAAGAATACAGCAACACAGATATATACATTGTTTCTGATAGTCAGGCGACGCTATTGGCTTTGAAATCGACACGCTTCAATTCAAAGCTACTATGGGAATACAACCAGAATCTACAAAAAATTGCAGAAACTAATAGCGTTACACTTGTGTGGGTACCTGGTCACAAAGGATTATACAGCAATGTAGTAGTAGACTTGATAGCCAAGAAAGGCGCCACTACAAAGTTCATTGGTCCAGAACTGTGCTTTGGAATAACCAAGAATTCGCTCAAATGCGTTATCCAAAGCTGGGAACAGGAACAAAATAAACAACTATGGTGTATGCGGGAAGGTCTGCTACACTCAAAAAAATTTCTAGTCAACTTCCCCGTCTTCCTCCCCTCTTAAAACAATCGATCTTGAGAGAGTCTCTGAAGATATTAACATGGTGCGTGACAGGACACGGTGCGATAAACCTCAACCTCCACCACCAACCCTTCAGATTAATGCTTATCGGGACTTTACCATGTCACGAACTCCGAGTTGGAGCAAAATTCTTGTTTCGTAGAGGAGGTTGGAGATGAGGGTCAAGCAGGTGATGGATCTTGTTGGTTATTCTTGGTTTCCGCCAGTACCATCCCACCCTGCGAATGTTTCGTTAGGTTTTGGGTCCTCCGGGGAACGGAAACTCTACAGTGCTATGCTCATTTACAGTATTTTTTTCATTCTCTTTGTTGATTATTCATTATAACATAGCCTGTTAGGGTGTTCTTGGAGGCAAGATTCTTGGACCCTAAAAGAGATGTCGTTTGTAATATTTTTTTGGAATTTTAGTTTTTTATAAATTTAAAATTTTTTTTTGTATAATTTTAAGTGAATTTTGTATAAATTTTTTTGGTAATTTTGAATTTTTAAATATTTATTTTGAATTTTAAAAGTTTTTTGGAATATCGAATTTTTTTTTGTTTTAAATTTTGAAATTTTTTAAAATAATTTTTACTTGAAATTTTTTTGTATATGAAATTTTAACTTTTTTTTGGCATATATCAAATTTTTGAATTTTGTTTGTATTTTCTATTGAGTCTTATAATTATTTTTGGGATTTTAAATTTTTTTGTGTGTTTTTAATTTTTAAATATTCTTTGAAATGTTTGTAATTTTTATTCTATATGTATTTCTATTTTTAAATGGTATTGTATGTTTTTTTTAAATACTTTTAAAAGATTTGGTTTTTAAATAGTAATAGTAGTTTTTTTTTTACCTTTTTTAAGTCATTTTAAATTTTTGAGTTTTTTCAAATTTAAAAATATTTTTGAATTTTTTAAAATTTGTTTTGATGTTGATCAACTCGACCACTGCCACACTCCAGCTACTGCGCTTAACTACCAACCTCCAACTCAAGTTTGTTACTATTTTCTTTTGGTTTTTTATTTTCAAACTTTTTTTGAAAATGTTTATTTTTATTTTGGTTTTGAATTTTTTTTAGATTTTGAATTTTTTTAGAATTTCGAAATTTAGTTTTAGTAAATTTAAATTGGGTTTTTTAAAATGTTTTTTGGTATTTTTTAAATTATTTTACCATCGAATCGAATTGTTTTTGTATTTTATTTAGATGTTTTTGGGTTTTTGTTTTGTTTTTCAGTTCGTTTTAGAATCGTTTATTTTTGTTGTATAATTTCTGCTAAACTCCAACGCAATTGGTTTTTATATTATTTTAAAATTTTCTTTTTTCTCTCTATAAAATTGGGTTCTTTGTAAAATTATTTATGTTTTGCTAATATTTAGTTCATGATTTCTCCAATCCAACTTTTTTGTGCAGTGTTTGTATTTTTTTAAGTTTAATATTTTTTAGAATTATTTTGATTTTATGTGTCAAGTTTTTGTATAAGTTGTGAAGTTTTTTGAGTGATTCAGTGATTCATTCCATATATACCGTGATTAGAGTGGTGCGAAGAATTTTAATGTGGGTGAACTTCATTGGAGTATAATTTGGTTCCTGCTACGTAAGAACTCGCAGATGACCCATGAAGATAAAGTATAGGCTGGAGTTTATCGTCAACATTTTCAGGGGAGCATTTTTTTGTATCTTGCTTATTTTTTTATTTTAATAGTAGGATAATGATGTGTTAGTTTTATAATTTGGGGAGAGCTGTGGCAGGGAGGTTCTTCTCAGTCCAGGAACTTGGGTGGTGATGTAGGCACGCGTTGTTTTGTTTTTGTTTATATTAAATTTTCTTGTGAATGAGGTAGGTCGCAAGATTCACCCGCTGGAGCTAGCGCAAGATAAAGATAGTGTTTGCTTGCACGACCAACTGGTAGACCTTTACGGTCTTCCAGACCTCCTATAAGAAGTCGTTGAATTCTACTAAAGCAAATTATAAACAGTGGAAAGCTGTTAAGACGGGCTTTAAAAAGTCACACCAGGGGCGGATACAATTAAATAGGGCGAATCCTAGTAAGATCCTTATCAGATTGTCCAGCTGGAAGTCGAATACGACAAATCAAATTAGGACTGCATATGTTTAAAAAAATTAAACCCTAAAAGGATATTCTACATCACACCACATCAGATTGGCCTAATTGGGTTTGTCCTTTCTGAACTGATCAGGCCCTGATCAGTGATAAGGACCGGATCAGGCAGTCTGAACAAACCCTGATTAGGAATGTAACGTCTGAAACTATTCATAAAAAATCATGCAGCCCTACCATAGCTTTTATTAGCCAAAAACTTTCAATTGTACTATATTTTCTCACTTTCGTATTTATGAATTCTTCTAGATTTTATTCTAATTTTCGGTTATAAATTATTTTGTTTTGTATCGTTGGTGCTACTTTTATATAATTGTAAATTATTTGTATTAATGTATAATTTCCATATGGCTCAAATAACAAATCAATTTCTAATTCTTTATAAAGAATTATAAAAGAAAGTGTTTGCATTATTTTTTTCATCCTGTAATTTAAAAAAAATAATTTCTATTAACGTAATAACAGAAGTGATATACTAACCAACCATTCTATTCTATTAAAAAATAAATAAATATTAGTTCAATAATCATAAATTTAATTGAAATAAAAAACACGAAAAAAAAAATTATAACAAATTACATAAAATATGAAAATTTTTAATAGAGGAAATAAGATTATCCTCACCAGTCTTAACTTATAATGTGTTCTAATTATCTTATAGAGCTGAACAGTTTATACAATTTATGAAAATAATTTTTCTTCTAACACAAACATTTTATTTGGAACAATTTCTGTTACAAATAAAATTTGAAACTATAAATTTCATTTATTATTTAATTTGTTTTCTTAACAATAATTACTGTAGTTTTTTTTTAATCGGAATTAAATTAAAGAACTAAATTCAAATCTATCAAATTGTTGTTACATAAATTAGTTGTTAATCGTCAACTATTTAAAAATAATTGAAAAAAACTGTAAATAAATTAAAAAATAATTTTTGAAAATAGAATTAAATGTTAGATGTGGTAATGTGATTGCCATATGCATGCACTTTTCCGGTTGCATAAAAGTAATTGCTTATGGAAAATTCATAAATTCGGATAGGTTGGATACAATTTCAAAAATAATTTGAGCAAAATTTAAAACTATTTCTCATTCCAGGAATAGAAATTATTTTTGTTTAAAATTCGAATTTGAATGCTAGTGAACTACGAAACTAAATCCAAAATATTGCAACACAAGAAAAAAAAATCTTTTTTCAATTTTTTTATATTTTATTTTTGGAATAAAATTCCTCGAACATAAAGCAATAATAGAGTTTCAAATTACTTGCAGCAGCTTCTTAAACTATTTATTTACTTTGGAACTAATAGAATTATAATTGATTTATTGCCAAACAGATGATAATTTTTCAAAAATTTGTTGTATTTTTAATAACAGTTTTTTTTCTCTTCATTATTTCAGTTTTTGGATTAATAACATCTGAATTTAAGAAATAGAATTAAGGTGAGTTTGTATTTTGTTAGTTAACATTTGTCTAGACTTTAAGTAGTTTTTACCTCAACTTTTGAACTTAGATATCACACAAATACTAAATACAGACAACTTATTAGCACGGTATACTCAAGCATAGAATGTCAAAGTATCAACATACTAAAACCATAGTGGTATTTGATCCGATCTCACCGATGTATGGGGATATTCAGAATCTCGTTTTTGTCACCAATGTTACTGGAACTGGAAACAAATATTCTACCGAACACATCTATCTTAGTGTTGGAGAACGGAGAAGCCTTGCATCTAGAGTTGATACGATTTAGAAACCCTAAACCAAAACCGTGGTTTTTGGCTAAAAATCGTACCCGAGAACCGTGTTCATATATTTGTCTGTCAAACAATCACGCACACCGAAATGAAAGATCATTCCCATCCTACTTTCTCATATTCTTGCAACATTGTTGTTATTTTACGATAATAATCAATTACTCGAATATGTTCTAATTATGCATATATATAATTTACGGGTATACCTCCGTTTAACATTCATACGAGTATAAAGTACAAAATTTATTATAAAGAAAGTGGAACGTTTTTCAATAAATAATTTATAAACACAAGAAAATTTTCTCCAAAGGGCACAACATTTTTTTTCTAATTCTCTAACATCTATTGTTTGATGTCAAAAAAAAAATCTAATAATATTATGAATGTCAAATCCTTCAGGGCAGGCAGTACGTTATCCATGAAAAGTCATCATTTCCGACATTTTATAGATTGGATTGGCGGAATTTTTTTTTTTTGATTAATAATATTATGTTTTTAATTTTTAAAATTTCTTTTAGTTATTTGTTAAAATATGTTTCTTTTGTTTTTATGGCTCAATAAATTTTAAAAATTTCGATAAATTTTAATTTAGACATAAAATTTTTGAATTATTGCTGGTTTCGTTTTGAAAGAATGATTAGAGAAGATGACCATTTAATTTGTTTCGATATTTATATAATTATATTTTAATAATGATTTTATTATTGTTATTAAAGAAACATAAAAAAAAAACAAAATTGCTACAAACAATAAAAATTATACAAAATCGTGTCTAATTCCGCCTTTTTTTACAATTTTTTAATTTTGTTTTAGTTTTTCTAACTTTTAAATTTTCAAATGCAAAAAATAACTCTCTAATGTCTGTAAAAAAAAGTGTATCAGTTTTCTGTATATTTTAATTGAATCTCGATAAAAATCATTGAAGGTGGTTGACAATACAATTTCCCGAATTGTAAATATATCTTTATTTTTTTTTTTTGTAATAATAAAAGTTTAATAATTTTCGATAAAAATATAAATAAATATTCTCACGACTTTCTCTGCAAGAGCATTATAAAGCAACAACAAACATTTATATTAATAATATAGTTTGTTGTGCAGAAAATATAGAAAGAAAAAATTGTAAATGTTAGAAGTAAGTCAGACAGATATGAAATATATTTAATGTACCTTTGAAATATGGTTTGTCGTCTAATGTAAATAAAATAAATAATAAATTGATATTTTGCATAAAGGCGTCTACACATTTTTTATTAAATCATAAAAATGGAAACCACTTGATTTATATTATTTAAGTTGAGAAAGTTTTATTGAATCGATCGATCAAGCATGGATAAAGTGTTGGGGATATATGGGTATCATTTGATAAATAATGATTGAATAATGATTCAATTTATCTTGTACTTGGCAGTCGGATTGCGCTAGTCCACCTACACTCGCCTCAAGCCAGAATCCATGGATTAGAATTACCCTAGCGTCTCACAACTTTGATTTAGTTATGGTTCACGGTTCAGCAGTTATGGTTCATTTATTATTTTACGTAAAATAAAATATTGTTTCCTTTTTACAATTACCGAAGTGGGTTTAAAAGTTTTTGAGAACGCATGTGTATGGGCGTTAAATATTGGTTCTAGGAAAACAAAGTTAGAGAACATAAGGAGAAAGAAGGCTTACAGCCCTAAACCAGAGATTATGGTTCTCAAGTTTTCATAAAACTAGCCTTGCACAACTATCAAGATAAAGAATCTCATCACGAGAAGAAATTTTTGTTGGAGTTGGAAAGCCTATTCTAATTGTTTGATGTCTATTGCATGGTAAAGTCCAACCAATGTTCTTAATATATGTGTTATTATGGTTTTCCATATTATTACATCTTGAAAACTACAGACTACAACAATAATATAGATGAATACACCATTAATAACAAGATCGAAAAATTAAGTAAAGATCCAACGATGGAATTTAATGCACAAATAAAAACAATCATCAACAAATCTATTAACATATTAAGTGATAAGAACATACGGTATAACAAAATGATAAAACCAACAACACCAAATATAAGAGGATTACCAAAAATACACAAACCAGATACACCGATAAGACCATTAATTAATTTCACTACAGCACCAACATACAGAATAGCGAAGTACATAAACAAACTATTGAAGTATCACATAAAATTTGATAACAATTATTCAGTAAAAAATAACACAGAATTAATCAATAGAATAGAACCAATAATCATACCTCACAACGCAAAATTAGCATCGTTTGATATAACCAACATGTATTCTAACATACCAATAAAAGATACAATAAATATAACAAAAAATATATTAATAAAAAATGGTTTAAACTCAACAGATACACAAGAAATAATAAATATAATAACCGAAATAACAAAACAAAACTATTTCACACAACAATAAGTATTATCAACAAACAGAAGGATTACCTATGGGAAGCCCACTATCTGGAACTTAGCCGAAATATCTCAATGATTTTGAAACAAAATATATACATAACAACATAAATCCACACAAAGAAAAAATAATTTATTGGCATCGTTACGTTGATGATATAATTTTATTATTCAAAGGAACGAGTAGACAGCTTAATTAATCTATTACACCAATACATAAACCGCATAGAACCTTCCATTAAATTCACGTTAGAAAATGAAGAAAATAACACAATAAATTTCTTGGATTTATCAATAAAAAATGTAGATTCAAAACATACATTCAAAATATTTCGAAAACCAACCCAAACGGATCAAACAATAAATATTAAATCACATCATCCATACCAACATAAACTAGCTGCATACAACCACATGATCAATAGATTGAACAATATACCAATGAATGCAGAAAATTATCAAGACGAATTAAATAACATAAAATACATAACCAGTAAAAACGGATATAAAAACGAAATAATTGACACATTAAATAGAAAACATAAGAACAAGAAAAATTTGCAAACCCTAACAACATTGAGGAATGAAGTTAACTTAGCAGGCAAAAAATACATAAGCGTAACATATAATAAAACAACATTCAAAATAATGCAAAAAACTTTAAAAAAATATGGATATATTGCAGCTTACAAAAAATAAAATAGAAAATTACCTAAAAGCCAAAAAAGCCAAACCTTAGACACAGGTGTTTATAAAATTGCCTGTGATGACTGCAGTAAATTTTATATAGGTTGTTGATGTTGTTGTAGCGACGCGTGGAGGTGCTATTCTTCCGGCTCCAAGTTCAGATTCAGGAACTCTGCTACTGCCCTTGGGCGGTACCACAGATCTTCCTTCGTCAGGTCGGTTGGTTTCTCTGGACAATTGAAAAGGTGGTTAGCATCATGTGGCGTGCCCTCACATATGGGACACTTGTCAACAATTTCATGGTCAATTCTACTCATGTAGTTATTTAAGATGCGTGACCAACCGGATCTTAACTGCGCTAGGATGGTTCTGGTGCTGCGTGGCAGTTTTACCTCTTCAGCAGCGACTTGTGGTGGTGTGCTATTAAGAACTCGATTCGGGGCGTAGTTCTTTATTGTGTCTTTTTCAACCCCCTCCTGTACGTAGGCTCGTCGATGTCATTTATGTCTTCATTGTTTTTGACATCTTGTAGGAAGCATTTCGCCGTCCTTCTTATGTCTCTAGGTGGTGTTGTCATGGATAAGGTGTCATTCCAGGGATGTTACTCTCTATGACAGGACCAAAGATATTGTTTGGTAAGCATTTCGTTGTGTTCACGGACCGGCAATATGTTACATTCTTCGTGCAAGTGATCTCGGTGGGCCATCAGGTGACATCCGGTTGCTGTACGCAAGGCAGCGTTCTGTGTTATCTGTAACTTATTCCAGTGGGTGTCAGCGACTTGGAGTGTCCATACGGGACACAAAAATTTTATATAGGTCAAACGGGGCGGTGCTTCACAAAAAGATTTAATGAACACACCAGTGAAATTAATAAAGTGATCTAAAATCCAGATATGCCCAACATTTAAAAATAGAAAAACACAAATACACCAATATCAACACAAATTTAACCATATTACATAAAAAAGAAAAGGACAACATCTAGATAGATTGGAAGAAATAGAAATATATAAAAATAAAAACAATAAAAACATTTTAAATGATAAAATCAACATTAAAACTAACAAAATATATGACATAATAATAAAAAATAGCAGTTGAAATAGCATATAAGACAATAGTTTAAGCAAAAATTGAAATAATAATTTAAGAACTGAGGATGACGAAAGTCGAAATCGATATTCAATAAAATAAAAATAAAATTCAAATTGTTACTATAAGGAAGTTTATATTATTTTTAATAAAATAAAAAATAAAAAATAAATATTAAAAAAGCATATTTTTAAATATTGCATTTGAGTTCCAAGTACCACATTAAATTCGAAGTTAAGGTAAAATAATAAAAGCAAAGAATATTGTGATGCCATTATCGTCAATATATGCTTTAGTACGGTGTAATAAACAATCTAAAACACCTGAATAAATATTTGAAGATAACAAAAGTAAAATAACACGCAACGGGAAATTGTAGTTATCTAATAAGAAAATAAAACAAAACTACGTAGTACATAGTAGAGAAGGAAAATAAACTAATTTAAAACAATAGGTATCACTCCTATGTGTGAAAATTTAATAATCGTGTTATCATGTTTTTGTTGTTTAGGGTAGGTTTGCGTTATAGAATTTTGTAGATATATTGCTATTGTTTCGTCTAGTATCTAAGAGGCTGCGATTGGGATAGTTTATTAATTTCAAAATTAACAGTGATACAAGTGAGTTCGTAATAAGCGACGATACAAGTTAGTTATAATACAAGGTGAATAAAGTAATAGTACAAGATTATTATAAGTATAGAAAGAATAAGCTGATGAAATTGATTTGTTCGACACTTCTTTTATTTTTTTTCTACGAATAATAATTTTGTAGAAACATTTGAAGAATCGATTTAGATCACGATTTGCTTAAAATATATAATCGACGTCAACATACAAATTTACACTAAAATACAAAATTTTAAATCCGCATTGTACATAATTTTATACCAAAGCCTCATTTAATTAAAATCATAGAAACTCAAAACATCGAAACAAATTCCAAGTGTATAAGAAAAACTAAAACAACTATTACACAGATCTATCGTGACTATTAACAAAAAAATTAAATACAAAATCTAACATAAGGAACAAACATTTAATATGTGACAAACGCAAATATAATCAAGATAACTGAAGACCTAAATTCAAATTAAATAGTAAAAACTAAATTTTCTTTCTTACTCTCGGCAATTATCAAGAATCTAAAAATGTGTGTAATCCATTGAGATATTTTGTTATTTGCAATTAAACATAAGAAAACTGCGAGGTAATATAAGTAAGTTGTTAGACTTAAATTAATGATGACCTCAATCTATTCATATCATTTGTTGAGTGTGTTACCTTAATTTAATTTTATTTGTCCTAGAATATCTTATCACTTCTTACTAATTATTTGGCCAAATATTTATTACTTACTAAGTCGTTTTGTTTTTCCATTACCTGCAATTCTTTATTAAAAGAAAAACGTTTAACATATTTGTTTTGAACAAGAAAGTTTACTTATTATTATTTGTTTTATGTTTCAAAGTACTTTTACCTACCTTGGCATTGTGTCATATCACCACTACCGGAAATTGTTTAACTGTGAACGAATGAATAATTGGCGGTGGTAGCAAAGTAATGATGTAGATCTTAAAAGTGATTTATGTAGTTGATAACTAAAAATAGTTATTTTAAAATAAAAATTGTTAACAATTTTTCACTGTCATATTTTGATTGTGGAGAATTAAGAAAATAATCATATTGTCAAATTAAATTCAATTACAAAATTATTATATAAATAAAAAACAAATAAAACAAAATAAATCACGATGACATCATTTAAGTACAATGTTCCATGAAAATTTGCATAATATAGTTAACCTTGAATATGTAAATATATTCTCGTCAAACATGTTGAATTTATTATAATTGAATGGATGAAATATTGGCACTTAATTCAACGACTATTTAAATAAACGAGCACCTTCCTTTGAACGTTTGATTTTTTTTTTAAATGTGTAAGGTTCAATTTTAAATTCCAAAATACCAGTGTATACATCTTTAATTAATTGGAGTTAACGTTATCGAAATACCGGTGTTTTATATTTGTTATAGTGAAATAATTTCTCTTAGTGTCTCTCTCTCTGTATCTCTCTCTCACTTTTGTTTCATGTAGGTTAATCAATTTTAGTCAACCAATTATCAAAACCAATTATATCGTTTCGCTAAGTGTTGAAGGAAGGTATCATAATAGCAGGCAGAACAGTTAAGTGAACTAGTAGAAATATCAACTAATCCGTTTATCAAGCAACTGTCTAACAGTTTAAATAACAAATTCAAGTATCAAATTAATAGTATTGGCAAATAATAAGTCAGCGTTTATTTAAAAAAAATAAATCATAATTTCGTATCAAGCATTTCATAAAATAAAAACATTGTTAATTATTTGCTGACGCTTGTTCAACAAAATTCACATGCAAATCTGATATCAACAGTAAGTTTGTTTATATGTACTAAAGTTATGACTTAAAAAATATCATTTAAAAAAAATATTCTGAGAACTAACTGCATAATTTTAGTTTACTTAAAAAATATACATTATCATTATTTACTGTAATATATGAATATTCTTGGGGTTTATATCAGGGTTTGCCATACATTTTGATTAACGGAGTTATTTCCAACCTATATCGTTTTCGTTATTAATTTAGAAATAAAAACCATTTATAAAACTATTTATTTGAGCTGATTTTTAGGGTTCCGTACTTTCGGGTTCCGTACTTCCGTTTCCGACTTCGGTGTCCGTCCGAATTTCTACATATTCGATTTTCTCACAAACTACTATAAATGCTATCAAGTTGAAATTTTCAACAGTTATTAAATGTTTTCCCACGCCTGCTGATAACAAAAAAATTTCAAATATTTGTTTTCTATATTTTATGGATATAGATAAGAAGATAGTAAAACAAAAGTTTTTTTTGTAAGGAATCGAGTTTGGTTTAGAAAAATCGAAAAAGATCAAAATATTTCCAAAAAAAATTTCATTGATTTTTCGACTGCTTAGTTTTTTAGATATTGCCAAAAACGATATTGCCAAAAACCTCCACCTCCACCAAAACCTCCGTTGACAAAGAGAAAGATTTACAGAAAGAATTTACAGAATTCTAGGTTTGTTTGTAAAAGAAAATTAAATTAAATACCCGGACCGGGTATTATGAAATATAAGCCTGGCACCCATTACCCGGCTTACTGGATTTTTAGGACCCGGTGCATCACTAACTGTGTTAACAATCCACTCGTTGATAATAAGTTGACGACACTTTTTCAACTATTGTGATAGGTGACTTTAATGTTGGTTTCAATAAAAATCCTCAAAACTGGGTCTCAAACTATTTTCTATAAAAAAATTTACATAGAAAAATTCATACATTTTCCAATACAAATAATTTATAAGCTGGCGTTATTGAAGCTTTCTTTAGTCACCATAAACAGCTTTGAGTAAGATGCAACCCAACGTGAAACTATGCTAACAAAAACTGTTGTTTTCTCAAATATTATATACACTGAACCCTCAGCGAGCGAATTATATTCGCACTTGCCTTGCTTTTTTTTTAAAAATTTCAAATCTTTGGTCGCGGATTACCGAATGAGAACTGCTGGTATATTCTACTAATAGTAAGTATTGTATGGTCTAATAAAACTGTTTAAATAGTTTTTAAGAAATGTTTATTACTTAAATATTTCTTTAGTTTTAAGTTTCTCATTTCTGGTAATAAACAAAAGAGGAAGTGCGCAGCTTAAATTATTTAGCCAGCTGCTTTTAGTTTTTAATTCTAGTATTTTTTTTTTCTAAAACAAACCACTGTTACATTACTTACTCCCTTTATCCAACATAAAGAAAATAAACGGATATAAAAAGTAATGTTATTTTTTCATAAGAACATTTCTAAATATCTTAATGTTTAAAATTAAACACAATTGTATAGCTCCTATTTTTAGAATACAAACAACATATTGGTTTCTCTTACACAAAAAAATTTAGTTAATACAACATTCACTTAAAATTTTATCGTAGCACGCACGTGTGTTAAATAATGCGGTGTAATCTAATTAGTTGAAGTATTAGGTATACATAACATATTAATTTTTGTTTATTTTGGTTGGGCAATTTATTATGGTTGAAATACTGATCTGCCTTAAGTATCGTGGGAGCAAACAATTGTGATAAGTATTGTACTTGTTATTAAATAACTTAACAAAAGAATTAATCAAAATGTGAATCGAATATATAGACACAGATATTTTTTTATTTACGTCAAAGATAAAGAACACAAGAGCAGTTGTAGCATCCATATCGAATAGAATTTGAAACTGTTTTTGTTGTGACAGCACGCATTCAAGAATCCGTGATGAAGTTAATCTCGGTTTATGCTAAGAGTTTCTATCTGGGGATACGGAGAACAGACAACATTTGCTTATTGACGTGTATATACTGAAGTTACCACTGACATAAACCGGAAATGTCAGTAGTAGCTTCAGTCAATAAGCAAATTTTGTATGTTTTCCATATACATTGTTTGTTGAATACGCTTCCATCAAATTTAATTTTTTTATCAAAATTTGCTCATGACTACAGGGCAAAATTGTGACCAAATATAGATATAAATTATGTTGTGGAAAATAAAAGTAAACAAAATTGATGAACGGGAAGTTGGGCTGTACAATTGTTTTGGTGCTTTATGAGCAATCGCACTTAATTTAACACTAAATTAAAATCGGGTCAATACTTTTCGGCTATGCCGTCGATAGACTGGCAAACAAACAGACTAAAAAGTGGGATAACATTATGAAATCTCGTGAATTTAATACAGTTTTTTTCCGTGCTAGTGATTATTATTGCTTCTTTTCCCCCTTTATGCATATTAGTCCAACAACCGATTGCATATCCACAACAAATGTGCTACCATCGATTCACATTTTTCGATTAATTATTTTGGAAAATGCCAAACGATAAATATATTCTCTACTACAATTTAATGCCTTGACAGCATTCTCAAGACTCTATCGAAAGAGATAGCTTATGAACTGCTCTAGTATCAAAGAAAAAACCTCATCACTGAATATAATTTGAGCGAAAAATCGTCATCCCCTTGTTGTTCTATAATCCTCTTAACGCTATATGTGTAATTAATAAAGCTTTACTTATTGAGTCAGTTGAGCTTTGTAAGCATGCAGATGTAAACCTGCCGTTAGAATACGCTGAAAGGGGCGAATTGATGTTCCTGAAATCCTGAACTTCAGCAACATTTTCACGAACTGCTTCGATTTTTTGTGTTGAATTATTTGTTAACCCATTTCGAACCGAGTTGCAGAAACTATTTTTCAGGATAAAACCGAATACTTTTTTATAGTAATTTGTAATGAAGCGCTGCTTCGTTGAACAAATCATCGAAGTGGCATAGCAGGCCGCGTACCTAGCGAGATTGTTTTAATAGCCCCAAGCTAGCTTTAGTCCGTGGGGACGAGAAGGAAATCCTGCTGCTCCAGCACAAATAGCTGTGTAGTACGCGTATCGAATTATGAAAACGGATAAAACGAAAAGACAAGTGAAAGAGATGGGCTTTGACTCTACCAAATTTATCTAACTATTTAAAGAATATTTGAATAATAAGAATTCTAATTGAGAAAAATTAAATGTGATTCAACACTTACATGAAGAAAAACTTCAATCCAAAAAAAAACAAAATAATGTGCTTCATCTTTTAGTCTTCCATCTTTGAGAACTGGCAGCACAACAATCAGATAATCCAATCAGAAAAATAAGCCAGACAAGAATAATAAGAATAAAAATCAGAGACTAAGAGGCCCTCTATACTTTCACGTATTTATAACAAAAGTAAAGGTGGGTATTAACGTAAACGATAAGTTTTTTTCTTCAGTTAAATTTTTATCAATTATTTTTTACCCAGTCGAGAAGCGTTTTGGTTTAATTATTTATTTTGCTGCTTGTGATTATCTCACCACCGTGGTGGCTCTGCCAAGCGCATCATAACAAAATACCGCGTTCTCTCAAACTTCTGGTCATCATCCATATTCTCCATATACTCGTTTATCAATAAATGGCTCCCTGTGACCATTACCTTGAAATCAATTTGACTCAATGTTTTTTCATTCTTATATTTTGCGATGAGACAATGCAACTTCCATGCAATGACCATGGAGAATTAAGTGGAGATCCATAGCGACCAATATCACTTCTGACCACGAATGTTCACACGGTCAAAAAAAATTATTTAAAAAATTATTTCGTCAATAAAATTTTATGCGAAGGCACCGTTCGTTATTTGATATTCAAAATTGACAATTACTTCGATCTGAAAGACCTAAGTATTACATTCATGAGCTCAAAGTGAAATTCTTACCCCACTTTTTTTGCAATTCTCGACGTTTTAGGACCTACTGATTCTATAAAAGCAAAAAAAAAATGTATGTCTGTCTGTCGGCCAGCCGGCCGTTCTGCCGTCATTACCTACGCTGCAGGAAAAAGCGCTGGAGGGATTTCAAAAAATTTTTTCTAAAAATAGGTATACTCAAGGGACAGGTCCGAAAGGACGCTGTGTTCGATAACTCTACCGGAAGTGTGTCAAAAAAATCATTATGTGTGTCAAAAATAGCAAATTTTCATATTTTTGGCTTAAAAAACTTTCATTTTAAGTGATTACGAGTAGGAACACTGAATTTGGAGAAATCTTGGTATGTGAGATCAAAAACTAGACGATTGCATTATAAGTTTGTCAAAAAAATGTTGTCAAGTGTGTCAAAAGAAAGATTTTTATTTATTTTTTTACCCAATTTTTTGGAAAAAAATAGAATTGTTTGAAATGAAATTTTATTATTATTATAGAGAATTATGGCATTATAAGTTTGTCAAAAATAATGTCAAGTGTGTCAAAAAAAGATTTCATTTATTTTTTTAGCCAATTTTTTGGGAAAAAAAATGTAGCTGTTTTTATGACGTAAATGTAATTGAAAAATATGGAGGGGCTGAAATCTCAAGCTCTGAGATATCAAGACTTCGGTCTGGGTTAAGGATTTTGGTATAGTTTTCGGCAAAAAACTTTTATGAGGACATGGTTTTTAGTTTTGGGCAGCGATGTATATCAAACATAGCTCTTTGTTAAAGTACAAGTATGTTTTTATCTCTGTTTAGAAATTTATTACAAAACTAACACGAAACATCAATACGTTGCCGGAAAATTATAATCAAAATTCCAAAAATATTGTTACATTAAATAAAATCAAACTTTTTTCAAAATCCCATAAATATTCCAAAAATTAGAATAAAATCAAATATTTAAACTTTTTCTAAATCCCAATAATATTATAAAAATTCTTAAAAATTCAAACTTTCCAAAATTCTAAAAATATTGCAAAAATTATTACAAAATCAAAAATTGCAATTTTTTCAAAATTCCAAAAACTATAATAAAATCAAAAATTCAAAATTTTTCAAAATTCTAAAAATATTCCAAAAATTCTTACAAAATCAAAAAATGAAACTTTTTCAAAATTCTAATAATATTGCAAAAATTATAACAAAATCAAAAATTGAAACTCTTTTTCAAAATTCCAAAAATATTCCAAAAATTAGAATAAAATCAAATATTTAAACTTTTTCTAAATCCCAATAACATTCCAAAAATTCTTAAAAATTCAAACTTTTTCCAAAATTCTTAAAATATTGCAAAAATTATTACAAAATCGAAAATTGAAACTTTTTTCAAAATTTCAAAAATTATAATAAAATCAAAAATTTAAAATTTTTCGAAATTCTAAAAATATTCCAGAAATTCTTACAAAATCGAAAATTAAAACTTTTTCCAAAATTCTAAAAATATTGCAAAAATTATTACAAAATCAAAAATATAAACTTTTTTCAAAATTCCAAAATACATTAACGTCATTTACGCTACATTTTTTTCCCGAAAAATTGGCTAAAAAATCAATGAAATCATTTTTTGACACGCTTGACTTTATTTTTTTGACAAACTTATAATGCCATAATTATCTATAATAATAATATATTTCCATGTCATACATATTATAAATTTTATTTTTCCAAAAAATTGGGTAAAAAAATAAATAAACTTTCTTTTGACACACTTGACAACATTTTTTGACAAACTTATAATGCCATAGTTCTCAATAATAATAAAAAAAATTTCATTTCAAACAAAATTTTAATTTAATTTTTTCCCAGAAAATTGGGTAAAAAAATCCAAAAAATTTTTCTTTTGACACACTTGACAACATTTTTTTGACAAACTTATAATGCAATAATCTAGATTTTGGTCTCACATACCAATCCCGACCATCAAGATTTCTCCAAATTCAATGTTTCTACTCGTAATCACTTAAAATGAACGTTTTTTAACCAAAAAATATGCAAATTTCCTTGTTTTGACACACTTGACGATTTTTTGACACACTTCCGGTACAGTTATCAAACACATCGTCCTTTCGGCTCTTCCCATTGAGTAAACCTATTTTTAGAAAAAAAAAATTTTGAAATCCGTTCAGCGGTTTTCTAGATTTCGTCGGTTGTGACGGACGGCCGGCCGGCAGACAGACACACATTTTTTTTTTTTTTTGCTTTTTTAGAATCAGTATGTCCTAAAACGTCGAGAAATGCCAAAAAAAGTGGGGGTAAGAATTCCACTTTGAGCTCATGAATGTAATACTTAGGTCTTTCAGACCGAAGTAAAAAGACCGAAGTAAAAATAAATGAAATCATTTTCTTGACACACTTGACAACATTTTTTGGACAAACTTATGATGCCATAATTCTCAATATAATAATAATAAAAAAAATTCATATCAAACAAATGAATTTTATTTTTTTCCAAAAAATTGGGTTAAAAAAAATAAAAATCTTCCTTTTGACACACTTGACAACATTTTTTTGACAAACTTATAATGCCATAATTCTCAATAATAATAAATAAAAAAGTTTCATATCAAACAAATAATTTTTTTTATTTCATTTTATTTTCCAAAAAATTGTGTAAAAAAATAAATAAAAATATTTCTTTTGACACACTTGACAACATTTTTTTGACAAACTTATAATGCAATAATCTAGATTTTGGTCTCACATACCAATCCCGACCATCAAGATTTCTCCAAATTCAATGTTCCTACTCGTTATCACTTAAAATGAACGTTTTTTAAGCAAAAAATATGCAAATTTCCTTGTTTTGACACACTTGACGATTTTTTTGACACACTTCCGGTACAGTTATCGAACACATCGTCCTTTCGGCTCTTACCATTGAGTGTACCTATTTTTAGAATTCAAAATTTTTCAAATCCCTTCAGCCGTTTTCTAGATTTCGTCGGTTGTGACGGACGGCCGGACGGACGGCCGGACGGCCGACAGACAGACATACATTTTTTTTTTTTTTGCTTTTTAAGAACCAGTAGGTCCTAAAACGTCGAGAAATTCCAAAAAAAGTGGGGGTAAGAATTTCACTTTGAGCTCATGAATGTAATACTTAGGTCTTTCAGACCGAAGTAATTACAGAATTTTGGAAACAGTTTGAATTTTTAAGAATTTTTGGAATATTATTGGAATTTGATTTTATTCTAATATTTGGAATATTTTTAGAATTTTGAAAAAAGTCAATTTTTAATTTTTATATAATTTCTGCAATATTTTTAGAATTTTGAAAAAAATAGAATTTTTGAATTTTATATACATATATTTAGAATTTGGAAAAAAGTTTCATTTTTTGATTTTGTAAGAATTTTTGGAATATTTTTATAATTTTGAAAAATTTTAAATTTTTGATTTTATTATAATTTTTCGAATTTTGAAAAAAGTTAGAATTTTTGATTTTTCAATAATTTTTGCAATTTTTTTTAGAATTTTGGAAGTTTGAATTTTTAAGAATTTTTGGAATATTATTGGAATTTAGAAAAAGTTTAAATATTTGATTTTATTCTAATTTTTGGAATATTTTTGGAATTTTGAAAAAAGTTTGATTCTATTTAATTTAACAATATTTTTGGAAATTTGGATGAAATATGAAGTCTTGATATCTCAGAGCTGTGAGATTTCAGCCCCTCCATATTTTCGAATTTTTAATTGTATGCAAAACCAACACTAAAAAATTATGCGTATTAATACACAACTTGACGTCACAATTTGTGAGTTTTTTCACAATTAGAAAATTCCATAATCGCAGCACTGGCCTACCTTAATCCTGTGGTATTATTAGAAGATTTTTACTCTTCCGTCATAATTTTATTGCTCATCCTTTTGTGGATGAATTTAGTTCCTAATCTACAAATGAATTGCAACTCACGAAAGATGTTGTTGCACCCTTGATTGCGGTCTCCTTGAGGATGAATTTGTCGGTCTCTTCATTACCAGCGATACTCATATGAAAAGCTATCCAGTAATCTATTAATTTGTTACAATTACCAAGCATGTTTTAGTACAGTTTTAGTTTATTTTTGTGTACCAACTTCCGGTTAAAAAAGTTTTTTTTGAATTTTTTAAGGGGCTTATCCCAGCTGTAGCCCACAGTTACAAATCAATTTTTACGAAACGTTGGTTAGATTTTATTAGCTTTTGGGTACATTGGACAAAGGGGTGAGAGGTTCACCATTGATTTTCTCAACAGGCTATTTTTTTCAATTTTTTTTTATGTTTGTCGATAGCATACGACATTCGTTCGTGAAATAATTTTGATCACACTTTGCCAAAAGATGTAAATATGTATGCAAGGAGGTGATTTTTGAGCGATATTGAACAAAACTGTGGGGGTCTCGTTTTTTGAAAGACAAATTTGATGAATTTGGTACATAAGCATTTAGTCCGGTTCACAAAAGTCCCGCATTCCAACTTCTAGTTTTTTATTTTCGATAAAAATTTTTTTTTGCACTTTTTTGCATTTTTTTTGCATTTTTTCATTGTTTTTATGAATGCTATTATAGTCTACAATAATGAAATGATTATGGTAAAATATGATCATGATGTATAGATAGTGATCAGTATTTTGAGCTCATAGACCAAAGTTGTTTGAATTCCACCATACAACTGCAGCTGTCGTTTCTCACTTTATGTTTAAAGTTTAGTGGAAGCATACAGACTTCGTTCATAATACAATTTTGATGACACTTTTACAAAAGATAGAGATTTGATCGACACAAAAAAGTGAGGATACTGGAGTAAGTGATAGAGACCTTCCGAGCATCTGTTTATTTGAAACTTCAATAATAATTTCGGTTTCTCGCCTTCTCGCCAATAAAAATTTTGTTCAACCGTTTGATTCGTAGAACAGAATTAATTTCTTTATTGAACTTTGATGAAACTAGCAATGCAGTTTTATATGAGAAGGAACTGATAAGGCCTCCTCTTTTATAATTAGAACTACGTGTTTTAGTTAGTCATTAATTAAAGTATTTTATGGATATAAGCTCACCATATTTTAAGAGTTGTGGTGAAATTTTGTGAAGTCAGTTAAGCCTCAGCGTCGCCAATAATTTTGCTTGTTTTATTCCGCAAAAAAAATTTGTACGCTATATGGTTTTCGTTCATGAAGAATTTTGATCAAACTCTAATTAAATTGCTGAATTTGATATTAAAAATTTATATTTTGAATTTTAAAAGTATATCTAAATTATGATAGAAAATAGAAGGTTTTCAGCACCTGCTTCTTGTCGTTCGCTACACTACACCATCAAATCAAACTAATTTTTTAAAATGTTATTTTTTTTCTATTTACACAAAACCGTTGTTACCCTTCTTTTATGTACATGGATTAAATAAATGTTAGATTGAAGCGGTCTTGTTTTTTCTTGTATCGACAAATTTACTCTAATTCATTCAAACTATACTATTATAAAAAGATCTGATCTTTTATAATAATCTTCCACCTTAAGAATTAACCTAAAACCCAGAATTTTATAACATTAAATTAAAATAATCCAATATGTATATAAAAGTAAGTATCAACCGTTAACATAATCTATGTTTTCTCTAGTTCAATATTAATGATTAACTACAAATTATTTTAATTTGGTAAATTTTTCTTCAAACCTTTACAGTTCAATAAGGTTATATATTTTTCTTTTAACCTATAACGTAGGGCAACAAAAATCATAATATTGAGATAATCATTGGGTCAATTATTTTAATCAAATTAAAAAAAATTTCTTGTACAAATTATATTATTTTAATTTGAAGTTATTTTTAGTAAGAATCGCTTGGAATTTGGAATTTCGCGATATAATTAAGTTCAATTGGAGTTGAGAATGAAAATCGATGTATGGAAAGTGTAGTGAATTTGCTTAATATTAGAACACTTTCAAAAACCTATAAATAAGATTTCGTATGATCAATTTATTAAATTTGGTAAGATTCGAATTTTTATTTCTTATGAACGAGCTAGATAATGAGTCAGATATGTATATAAAAATTAGGTTAAAATTAATTGGATAATATTGTATTAAATCTTGTGGGAAACTAAAAACTTAATAACTTCCCGAGCAGAAATTAGTTGGGGAAAGCCTGCATACAGTCAGGGCGTGATCTGGATCAGATAGGGAAAACCCTATTAGGGCAATCTGACGTGGGCCTGTTCCGGACCTGAATTAGAATACCCTTTTAGGGCTAAGCTTATTTGGATATATCCGGCCCTAATTCGATTTTTCGTATCTGACCCCTAGTTGGGAAATCTGATCAGGGCCTGATACAAAATGCCTTACTAGGGTTTGCCCTATTTAATATTATACGGAAAACTTGATCAGTGACTGTTCCGTTTTTCCCAATCAGGGCCTGATTGGGCAATAGCGTTACACTCATGATCAGGGCCCTATCAAACTAGGGCTTACCTGATCAGGGCCGTATTTGAGCCCTAAGAAATTTCTGCTCGGGTTAGTTCATATAATTTTATATTGGTTATTTTTTCCTTAGATGGGCTACAGTTATAACGATATTACAGTTTCAATTAATAGCGTTTTATCCGCAACCGACATAGTTGGGTTTTTCACTTTCGATTACTTTTGTTTTATAAAACTTTATGTTCGTCTGTAGTCTACAATTAAAAAATTATTTCGATAAAACTTTGCTTCATCGTCCAGGTCAACATGAAACATGGCGTTGGATATCTTGCTGCACATTTTGCGGATCTGCTGAACTGTTTATTTTAAACTTCAATCATTTCTAATCCTAACATTTAATTCTGTGCAAACCTGATGTATAAGGATTGTAATATTCACTTTGTAAATGCTAGAACACTATGTTTCCAGAACTGGTGTTGACGTCTGTCTATGTATCACCGTCGTCGACATTTTTATCAGACTAAGTTGATTTCCGTTTTCTTGAAATTTAAATTGTGTTCGAGCTCTAGTTTTGATCTAGTTTTTGTTTAAATATTCTGACATAACATTGCACCATTACGCTACTACCTACCTCTACTACGTACGGAAATTTCATAAAAATTTTATTGTGAAGAATAGTTGATAAAAAACATGCATATGCTCAATTACCATACATAAGAAAACAAACAAACTAATTAATCTTCTCAAGGAATTTAAAAAAAGAAAATAAAATTCGTCTACGATACGGAAGGAGTAATTTGAGTCTGCTTTTGTATCATCATCTATATATAATCTATATCATGATTAGAAATATTTTTGATTTAATTTCATAAAAATAAAAATTTACATTCACTTAATAATTTTTAAACAATTGAAAGTTTTTTCTAAATTTTATTTTTTTTTCTATTGACATTCCAATATTGGTTTTTGTGTTAAATAATTTACAAAAACCAATATCAAAAACTTAACAAAACTTTTACTCTAAGAACTCTTCAGTGCATTTATATTCGAGACTATTTGCTTCGGCTCGTTGCACCACAAAACACTTTTCAACTTATAAATTCACTCTTGTTTCGAGTTTAATAATTAAACGTTAAAATTTTTAGTTATAATTAAATAAAATATCTAAAGTTCAGTTTTCTTTCTATTTCAAGCTCCTATAGCTTCTATTACACATTTTTTTCGTAACCTTTCTTTTAAAATCGTTACAGAATGAGAATTATTTTTATATTGCAAAACCAAAATAATCATGATTTTTAATTGAACAATGTTTGAATTAAAAGGAAGGCAAATATATTATGCTAAAACATAATGAACTAATTTCAAAACAAAATAGACCTACAGTAGATTAGTATAATGTAAACATTTTTATATGCTTATTTTGATGTGGAACTGGAACTGCAATGTCGGAGAGTTTGAGTCGATGTTCTACAAATTGAAGAAAATGTTGCGTAAAATTCTTTCTTTGAAAATAACAATTATAAAAATTTCCAAACTATTTTTTACATAGATTTAGTACCTCTTGGTGATAATATGAACTTCATTAATACCATTGTAAATTGTGATTCATATTTTTAATCTACTGTAAACAAGAATTAATAATCAACATAAAACTTCAATCATAAATAATTTAACACAAACTTGTAAGTTCAATTTATGTAAAACGCGATATAAATCACAAACAAATACAATTGAGTTAGTGTACATAAATCTTAAAGAAAAAGAACGCAATAACACGATCATATCAGATCATTGAACGATTCTTCACCTTATTTCCGATACAAGAAAGACCTTTCACAACATTGTTTTATTATAATCATTACATATTGTGTGATATCTACACTCTACAGTTATGACACAATAGAAAACTCAATAATTTTTTTTTTATAATTTTTTAAACTCTTAGAAGATTTGAACTATGAGATATATACAAATTTTTTTTTTTGACTCTACATGGAAAAAAATTATTTTAAGAATTCAAATTTCATAAAAACAAAACAAAATTTAAAAATAAGTTAAATATTTGATTTATTTTTAAATTATGATTAATGTTAAAAACAAAAAATTATTTTTAAAATTTAAAATTATTATAAATAACAAAGAAGAAATTATTATTATTAGTGGACATAGTTGTGAAAAGAAAAGTATTTGAAATAAAAACAAATATTAAAATGTCAAACTTAAAATAAAAAAATGGAAATAAAATTATATTAAACCAATAAATAAAAAAAAAATATGTGAACTAATTAGGTTTAAAGTTTTCATTTCTATAAGAAGATAAATAAATAAAACATAACCGAAACGAGGAGAGTAAGAAAATGTTTCAAAATATATTTTTACGACGAGTAAATCAGAATTTTGTAAATTATGATACGATTTTTATTAAATTAATGTAGAGTAGTTTTGGTAACGATAAAATCCGCTGCGTAGCAGTAACGTAATCATTCATTACGTACTAGTGCAAAAATTATTTAACCGTGTGTTTAGAAAAATCGTTTGTTTTTTTAATTAGTATCTTAGGCACCTTCTATAATCTATATATAGTTACAAAAATCAAATTTTTGCGCTATAGTGTCGCTTATACAGACTATTTTATTATTGTACCGTAGTAATACTTGCACAATATCTCGATTAGCAATTTATTAGGACTCAAACAGGGCTCTGTTCATGTTTGTCCTAATTGGGATCAGGCATTGAAAGAACAGCCCTGATCATGAGTGTTACGCTTTTTCCTATCAGGTTCTGATTAAGATAACCGGATCAGGTTCTCATTGGGATTGCCAAGCCAGAGACCAAACCTGGGCCAAGCGCGCGTAACAGCTTTTGGGGACTTGAGCAAGCCTTAATATTTTCAAACGGTCCAAGCTTGAACCAAGTTCCCAAGTCTGGCAAATCAGACCAATTTTTTCGGAGAAGAGTGGAATTGAATAAGCAAGAAATGCAAAGGGATAGTAGAGGAAAAGGAAGGATATGTGTAAAGAGGATGGTAAAATAGTGGATTCTAGAGAGTTCCATAAAGAGGTCATTCGTGGGAAAAAAGACGAGATATATTGCTCAGTTTGGCCAAAGAATAGTTGAAGCGACTGCTCATGGGAGTTTACTGCTAGACGAGAGAGCTCCGATATTGCGTCTATAATCGAGGGTATTCAAAGAGTCCGGTAAATTAGCATCATCAATTAACTTGCATGGCCGGCGTTGAATTCTATCTAATGGGACTAAATGAGTTTTTGCTGCTTCGCTCATACATGAGAATTATGCTCCATATGTAAGGTGACCAGATTTTAACTTCGAAATTGTCATCGCCTCAACGGCGTAATCGATAGCGTGTCTGCCTAAGGATTTGAATAAGGCACTGAAGAGGAAGGTTCCAATTCATCCGAAAATGTAAAGTGGAGTTTTTTCTGAACAACTTCCAACCATACCTTTGAATTATAAAAATTTCGATTACTTCTTTACTCACTGAGTTTAATTGATCTTAAAAATCCTTAATATATTGTAATATTCTTTCTGCGGGATCTGATATTCTGGATCTGCCACAAAATCAATAAAAGCTCTCAACCGACAGGATGCCTCATTATTATCTGCAGAAGGAATCCCAAAATTTCTATTCCAATCTTGGCAGAAAAACAAATTCGGAAGTATGTAATCTACAAATTGTTATTTGAAATACAATCCACTATCCAAGGAAATGGATATTGTTACGTTTTTCCAACCTTACTTCGAATTGGCCTTATTCTCAATTCGATAAACGTAATTCCCAATCTCTTTCTGAGTTCGATCACTGATTAGTAAGCAAACACCAGGTTTTATTAAGTATTCAACACCTTAATTGTTCCACAACAACATGAAAATAATACAGCAAACAATATTTCTAACTAGAATATTATTCCAACAGCTTCGAAACTCCAACGGTTTATTGCAAGGTTGGCATGATATATATCAATGATATATATCCGATATATATCATTGATATATTTCATGATATTTATTCCCTGATATATATCATGATATTTATAAAAAAATAAATAATTAATTATTCCTACTCTAAAGTTGAAAAAACTGTTAACATTCGCACCACTGCTTGCAAAACGCATGCCAAATCGAGGTAGCCTGGTTCAGCTATGCCAAAACCATAAAGCTGACATAGATTCTGACAAAACTAATCTTATGACAAACATTGTAATGAATGCTAAACATATTGTAATAAACTTCGTCCAGAATGGGTTAATTTTATTTACTCATTCATGAATTAAAAGTTAACTCCTTTTTCAATCTTTTACTTGTATTGCAAATTGTATTGCATAAATTAATGTAAATTAAATTTGTTATACAAATGTTTACATTAATGAATTAAAAGGAGTTACCTAATACATTTTGCATAAATTAAATTTGAGTTCGCTAATACAAATGCAAGTATGAATGAAAAATGGTGTGGCCTATTTCAGATGTACGGACTACGTAGTATTGATTTCTAGTGGATTATAGAAGTTTCGATTTATTTATTTTTCGATATAAATAAGCAAACAAAAATATCAGATAGTCAGTTTTAATTTTGCAATTAAAAGTGTTATTAAATATTCGCAAGTATAAGGAATAATCGGTGGTACTTGAGCCTGGGTACTAATAGTAAAAGAATTTGAACTTAGTGGAATAGTAAATACAGATTTTACGATTCCGAATATTATTGATTCAAATTGTGGAAAAGCGGTGAAGTTCATCGTGCATAAATTGGAGACCCTGGAATTTATTGCAATTAAAATCGGAAGTTGCTGTAACTGGTTGATAAATAAAGTTTGAGATTCTGTTAACTAAAGATCTGTCTTTTACTGTCGTGTTTGTTCAATAATCTAAAAGAACCAACGAAGAGTCGTTACAGTGGTGTCAGAAGTGGGATTATTGAAAGAATGGTCAAGACAGTAAATATTAGTGATCTCAGCCAGACCCAGCTAAAGGATGAGTTGAAGAAAAGGAATGCTCCAATCCATGGAACGAAGGCAGAACTTGCATTCCGGCTGCGTAAAGTTTTAGAAGAAGCAGGCCAAAACACAGAGGTCATAGAAGTAGAGTCGGAAGAAGCTCCAGCTCAGAATGCCCCAGCAATTGATCCGATGATGGTGTTGATAAAAGAAATGATGGCCCGACAAGAGAAACTGGCGGCAGAACAAAAATTAGAGCAACAACAACAACTTGCTGATCTGATGGCCCGACAAGAGAAACAGGCAGCAGAACAAAAAGTAGAGCAACAACAACAATTTGCTGATATGATGGCCAAACAAGGAAACAACCAACAACAACAACTTGCTGATATGATGGCCCGACAAGAGAAACTGGCAGCAGAACAAAAAGCCCGACAAGAGAAACTGGCGGCAGAACAAAAATTAGAGCAACAACAACAACTTGCTGATCTGATGGCCCGACAAGAGAAACAGGCAGCAGAACAAAAAGTAGAGCAACAACAACAATTTGCTGATATGATGGCCAAACAAGGAAACAACCAACAACAACAACTTGCTGATATGATGGCCCGACAAGAGAAACTGGCAGCAGAACAAAAAGCCCGACAAGAGAAACTGGCAGCGGAACAAAAATTAGATCAACAACAACTACGTGAAGTAATCGAGTCACGTATATCCAGTGCGGAGGTTAAAATCAACAACATGGAAAGGGAGCTGCGGACAGTTACCGAAGAACAAGAGAAATTACGCAAACTTTCGAGTGAATTCCGCCAACTTTCGAGTGAATTCCGCCAAGAAATAGCACAAGTGAAGTCAGGTAACATGATCAATCCATCAACTGCTTCAGCTCCAGCTAGAGTGAAAACACCCGCATTTGATGGATCTACATCGTATCAGATATTTAAGATGCAATTTGAGATTGCAACAACTGGGGTTGATCACCAGCAAAAAGCAAATGCGCTTATATTGGCATTGAAGGGACCTGCTGCTGAAATTTTGCAGACACTATCAGCGACAGAACGTGATTACAGCAAGATTATGGAGGCCTTAGAAGTAAGATACGGGGAAAGTCATATGCAAGCTCTCCATCGCATGCAGCTCAAGACACGAAAACAAGGAGTCAGCGAAACCTTGGAAGAATTAGAGGCTGACATTGTGAGACTGGTTAATCTATCATATCCGAATTATAACGCTGAACACCGAGACGAACTGGCAGCTGATACATTCATCAATGCTCTTCGAGATGTGCAAATGAGAAACCAGCTTTATCTAAGCGGAAAGAAGCTACCTGCAGAAGTCTTAGCATTGGCCCTGCAAATGGAAGCTGGAAAAAGAGCGTACGGTTCAGATAGAGTACGTCAGATGGAAGTTACTGAAGAACCTATAAAAGCAGCGCTTGATGAAGTGATCATGCGTGTCAAAAGTTTGGAAGATAAACCTGAACGAAATCAACGAAGAAGATCTAGCAGAGTAAGATGCTGGAATTGTGGGCAGTTAGGGCACATCAGACAAGAATGCAAAACACGAGTAACAGCAAAAGAAGGAGTAGTTCCAGGCCGGTTGATGAACCTTTCGAACAAGCAAGTGGATGTCAAAAAGGAAGGAGATTGCCGCGTTGAACACCGGAAGAGAAGGATACATTGTAACGCTGAAGATCTTTCAAGAAGACCCTGTGTTGAGGAGCGCAAGTCATATAGCAGGACTGAGAGAATGGAGGCAAATGTCAAAAAGGAAAGAGATTGCCGCGTTGAACACCGGAAGAGAAGGATACATTGTAACGCTGAAGATCTTTCAAGAAGACCCTGTGTTGAGGAGCGCAAGTCATGTAGCAGGGCTGTGAGAAAAGAGGCAATGAAAGTGAAACAAATTAAGTTCCAAACTCCTGACGATTGGTGTACCGAGGCATTTAAAAGAGAGCAGCAAAAGGATCCAGCTATGGCACCAATTTTGAAATGGAAAACCGAAGGAAGGCGACCGGAGTGGAAAGAGGTAGCACCTTTAAGTCCGGAGGTGAAATGCTACTGGGCGCAATGGGACTCACTATTGATGGATAACGGGATACTAAAAAGGAAATGGGAGTCCGCAGATGGAAAGAAAGTGTTGGAGCAACTGGTGTTGCCATCAAGTCGAGTAGAAGAGGTGCTGGGAAAGCTGCATGGAAGTATTTCTGGAGGACACCTGGGAGTCAATAAAACCCTAGCCAAAGTAAGAGAGAGGTTTTATTGGGTAAGGTATCGAACCGACGTAGAGCAATGGTGTCGGCGATGTGATACTTGTGCGGCGAGCAAAGGACCAAAAACTAGAACTCGAGGAGAGATGCAGCAGTACATTGTGGGAGCCCCAATGGAGAGAATTGCTATAGACATCGCGGGGCCATTTCCGGAAACTACAAAAGGTAACAAATACATCATGGTGGTCATTGATTACTTTACAAAATGGCCGGAAGCTTATGCAATACCGAACCAGGAAGCAGTTACGGTCGCTGAAACATTAGTCAATGAATGGGTTTGCAGGTATGGAACACCGCTCGAGTTGCATGCCGACCAGGGAAGGAATTTTGAATCTCAACTGATGGAAGAGCTGTGCAGAACACTCGGCATTAGAAAAACACGAACTACACCTATGAACCCACAATCGGATGGCATGGTAGAACGATTCAACCGAACCATGGAAGAACATCTGTCAAAGGTAATAGAAGCCAACCAAAGAAATTGGGACAAGGATCTTCCGTTATTCTTGATGGCCTATCGTAGCGCAGTGCACGATACGACAAGTGAAACGCCAGCGAATATCATGTTCGGAAGAGAACTACATCTTCCTAGTGACATCGAGTTTGGCATCCCTGGAGGTCTGGTTTCCACGAAAACAGATTATGTGGGACAACTAAGGGAGAAGATGAATGAAAATCCATCAGCAGGTTCGAGACCACATTAAGATTGCCAGTGACAAAATGAAAACCAGGTACGACATAAATACAAATAGTGGCGGTTTTCAAGAAGGAGAATTGGTATGGCTATACAACCCCAGAAGAACTAAGGGAAGATCACCCAAGCTGCAGCCAGATTGGGAAGGCCCATATAAAATAATCAAACGAATTAATGATGTCATCTACCGCATACAAAAGGGACCCCGTACCAAGATGAAAGTGATACATCTGCAAAGGTTGGCACCGTACCAAGGTAACAGCACCAATGCGATCTCTGATATTGTTCGGGACGAACAAAACTAAATGGAGGGCAATGTAATAAACTTCGTCCAGAATGGGTTAATTTTATTTACTCATTCATGAATTAAAAGTTAACTCCTTTTTCAATCTTTTACTTGTATTGCAAATTGTATTGCATAAATTAATGTAAATTAAATTTGTTATACAAATGTTTACATTAATGAATTAAAAGGAGTTACCTAATACATTTTGCATAAATTAAATTTGAGTTCGCTAATACAAATGCAAGTATGAATGAAAAATGGTGTGGCCTATTTCAGATGTACGGACTACGTAGTATTGATTTCTAGTGGATTATAGAAGTTTCGATTTATTTATTTTTCGATATAAATAAGCAAACAAAAATATCAGATAGTCAGTTTTAATTTTGCAATTAAAAGTGTTATTAAATATTCGCAAGTATAAGGAATAATCGGTGGTACTTGAGCCTGGGTACTAATAGTAAAAGAATTTGAACTTAGTGGAATAGTAAATACAGATTTTACGATTCCGAATATTATTGATTCAAATTGTGGAAAAGCGGTGAAGTTCATCGTGCATAAATTGGAGACCCTGGAATTTATTGCAATTAAAATCGGAAGTTGCTGTAACTGGTTGATAAATAAAGTTTGAGATTCTGTTAACTAAAGATCTGTCTTTTACTGTCGTGTTTGTTCAATAATCTAAAAGAACCAACGAAGAGTCGTTACAATATGCTTTGTTATCTAAAGACAATAGCAGTCGCTTTAGACAGAACTCAAAGAGATAAAACGACTATTGCCGTTGTAGTTAAAAGTAGGCATAACCCATACAAAGTTGTACAACTGGTTCAGTAATGGTCCATTAATGGCAACCAGTAACGCAGCAATGGCCGAGTACTGGTAACCATGACTTGGCCATTAACATAATTTTACTGGATGATAACTTCGGACAATAAATGGCTACCATTCATTGGCCAGAGAAAAAAAACAGCAATGGCGCATACAAGGTTGAATAGTTGGCCAAGTAACGGACCAATAATGATGACCAGTATTGCAACAACGACCGAGTACTGGCCGCCGTTACTGGACCATTAAAAATCATAAAATATTATCACAGGCAAATTTAAATAAATTAAATACAATTTGTATTTGATTTCCTAATTTAAAATAAAATAAAAATGTCTAATGAAAAACAATATAAAACTTATACCAACCATCTCAATATTATCATAGTTTTTCAGTTGAGAAGCAAATAGTAAACTAAAGATGAAAATTTTTCAAATGTGTATTTCTCAAATGGATTTTAGTCTAGTGAATTTTAACCAACTGACCAACCAATAATAAACCAACCAATAATAAATAAATAAATAAAAATAAATGTTAGCCATTAACGAGCCATTGCTTGGTCATTTAAACTAAAGTGTACTGGTTATTTTCTATAAACCGAATATCGGCCGATTTATGGTTCCAGTAATGGCCCAATAACAATAGCCAAGCATTGCAAAGGTAACTATATACTGGCTCTATTCTGTAAACCACAGATCGACCGAAGAATGGTTCTAGTACTGGACCAATAACAATAGCAAAGTGCTGTTTACCATTAATGGGCCCTTTGCTTGGCCGTATTTCAGAGTCCGGCAAACCCTGATTGGAAAACTGGTAGTCGATTTTCAACTAGAGCAACCTTTAGAAGTTAAGAAACTTTATCGAAGAATAGACATGGCTTTAAATGCACCTCATCAGTCATCACTTAGCTAATTTATGCTTGACCATCGATTTTTAGGTAAGTAAACGTTACAACAGCCACCAAAGAGAAGAAGCATATATTTTCTTATTTAAATATAACTATTTCAGTCTTCATTCCATTTGTAATGGCGCTTTTAACTGAATCTACACCTTTTTCAAAATATGTATTTCATTCTTAGTTCAGAAATACACCACCAATGGTGTGGTGGGATGGAATGACTACCCAAGCAGGGTATTCCAGAATTTGAAATACGACCAAGCATTAGTCCATTAATAGTTAACAGGACTTGACTTTTGTTATTGGGCCTGTACTAGAACCATTCATCGGCTGATCTATGGTTAACAGAAAATAGCCAGTATTTAGTTACCTTTGAATGGTTAAGCACTAGCCCATGAATGGTAAACAACACATGGCTATTGTTATTGGGCCATTGCTGGAACCATGAATCACCCGATCTACGGTTTATAGAAAATAATTAGTTCAGTTTACTTTAAATGGCTAAGTAATGGCACGTTAATGGTTAACATCAATTGGCTATTGTTATTGAGCCAGCACTGGACCATAAATTGGCCGATCTTTGTCATTTGGTTAAAATACACTAGAGTGTTATCCATTTTAGAAATATATAATTTGAAAAATTTCACCTATAGTTTAATTATCGCATCTATGCTGAAAGACTGATAATATGCAATGTTAAAATTGGTATAAGAAGTTTTAAATTTTTTTTCTCTGAACACTTTTACTTTATTTTAAATATTTTGTATTTAATTTATTTAAATTTACATATGATGATATTTTGTTTATGACCCTGTCATGTTTGCCAGTTTTCGGTCATTGCTGCAATACTGGCCATCATTATTGGACTGTTACTGGGCCAGTTTATTGCTCTCTCTGGCAAATGAATGGCAGTCATTTATTATCCGAAGTTATCAACAAGTAAAAGTATGTTAATGATCGAGTCATAGTTGCTAGTTCTATGAGCCATGGTTGCCAGTACCTGGTCATTGTTGAATTACTGGTCGGCAGTAATTGACCATTACTGGACCAGCTGTATAACCTTGTATGAGCCATCATAAAGTTACATGATGTTTATGGTCCAGTTATAGTTGCCAGAACTCTACCGTTGCTGATCGCAAGCAATGGACCATTACTGGACCAGTTGTACAATATTGCATAGGTATTGATGATGCAATTTGACCAAATAAACAAGACAAAGCAAAGCAAGTAAGCGTATTCATCATTTGGAATTGTGCAATTGAAGATATGGACGAATAGGCTTAATAAATTGCCGATAAACTAAATTGGAGTTGCCATTTTTGAATTTAGTTTATAGGCAAAGAGGTAAGAAACGAGGAAGTGATGCGCTGCACTGCACACAAGTCTGGAAAGGGCCATATTTTGAATAATATTTAAGGTAAACAACTTATTCAAAAATAAATATCAGAACATGATATATATCGGATATATATCTGATATATATCGGATATTTTGATATTTATATAAATATCATGATATTTGCCAACCTTGGTTTATTGTAGAAATTTCCACGTTCAAAATAATACACAAAATACTTCTACTCCAATAACACTTAAAACTTTATTCACAAAAACTAATTTAAAAATCACTTTTATAATTTTAACTTTACCGTCGCAGGTTAAAAATAAAATTAATCTAGTCTTGCAAGACATCTCTCCTTATATACGATTCTGCATAATCTCGATCATTCGTTTAGAAATCTTGAGAAAACACTAGAATATTCGATTATTTTACGTTATGATGATTTAATTCATAAAGTAATTTAATGTTGACCCAAATTCTAAGAACACAACAACAACACTATTCATTTCATTAATTTGTTGTTGTTTTTTGTTGATTTGATTTTTCTGGAAGTGACTGTAATCATCTGGGTTTTTCTGTTTTTTAAAGTCAACTCCGGTTTAAGACAAGGTGATGCTATCTCTCCTATATTTTTTAATTTAGCCTTGGAATATGTGTGCCGTCAAAAGAAACTACTGACTAGTAACAATATCTTGTCAATAAACTCAGTACAGATGATCGCGTACGCTGATGATGTTGTCATTCTCGGCCGAAGTGAAGCTGTTATGAGTGAGACTTTCCAGTCGCTTGAGAGTGGTGCTAGAAAATTTGGTCTGCAAATTAACTACAATAAAACCAAACATATGAATGTTTCAAGAGAGGCTGAGAAGAAAGATTTGATGTGCGGCGATGAACGAATTGAGGGAGTTGAATCTTTTAAATATTTAGGATTAATGCTTGACTCAAACAACAGCACACTTACGTATATAAAAGCTCGAATCGCTGCAGGTAATCGAACTTTCTACTCAATTAAACCTCTAAAAAAAAATGGCGGTTTTTCAGGATGATGGAAAAGTGCAAGTTATCATAGAAAGGTGGAATTGTCTAAATAATGGTTTAGCTAAAGATTGATGGCAATTTCTTAGTATTCTTAGTATTTCTTAGTATTTTCTTAGATCGCTGGTATACCGTTTAGACCCGCAGATTTATTCACATTTAGCTCTTTAACTATCTTTGATACAACTCGGCTGCGAAAATAGATAAACATAATATGGCTTGCACATTTTTACAATGCATTAGTCTGGTGAATAAAAAAACGGAAGCTAACTAGTAACTAGCTTATGCCTGGCTCGCCAAAAGGGCCCGAGGTTGGTCCGTTGTTTAATATTGCCAGCACCTACACGGGAAATAAGGCAGACTATAATAGGGAAATAATGTATGATTTCTGATATGACCCGAACACAATTATATAGGGCAAACCCTAGTACAGTATTTTGTAGAAGGCACTGATCAGATTACCCTACTAGTGGTCAAATACGAAAAACCACACTAGGGCCGGATATATTCAAATAAGGTTAATCCTAAAAGGATATTTTAAATCTGGTCAGAAACAGGCCCCCAGCAGATTGCCCTAACAGAGCTTGTCGTTTCTAGACTGGTCAGGCCCTGATCATTTTATTGATAGTTTTGATAAATTCAGAGTTACCTCATTTGCACAGTGGTACAGATCAATTTCAGTTCGGCAAAAATTCATTTTATGAGTGATTCTTATGTATTTTTTAACGCTGAATCCGAATCTGCCATCGGTTTTTTCCCCAGGTCAGCCATTTCCCCGAAAAACCCATATTTGATTTGATTTGATTATCAAAATCAAATATAGCTATACTAGACATCAAAATCCCAATTCACTTTCAACAAAATCAGTTCAAACCAGAAAGAGACTTCCTCTACCACCTGAAGTTATACAATTATTAAAAGCGCCCGAAGCACCTTAAACTGAATCCTTAGCTCGTAGTTTGTTTGAAACTATGGATAGTGACAGTGATGAGGATGAAGATGACTTTGAAGTTTGCGCAATACTTGACGGCATAGAGCTTGAAGAGGAAAATGTATAGCAAAGCATGCTGCATCTTGTTCTTTGTCTGGCACAGTTTTATAGTTTTACCCAGCTCCAATTCCGCATGACTTGCTATGAAAAAGAGTTAGGAAGGAAACATTTACCGTCGAGATTTTGAAGGTGTTTTATAATAGTCGAATTGGGATTTTGATGTCTAGTATAGCTTAATATTTGATTTTGATAATATATCTTTTAATTATATATTTTAAGATTTTGACATTATTATCCCCCCATAATGCCCGGGTTTTTTTATTCGAGATTCAACTGGCTATAACTTTTGCTCCCAAAGGTGCCCACTCATTTTTTCTGTTTGAGCTTGTAGAGAAAGTACCAGGCTTCAATTCGACACTCATAAATTAGTGAGGACTTTTGCGGAAATTAAGATGTGACTTCTCAAAGGTCACGTGAGGTCAAATTTAAAGTTAACAAACTAGTAAAATTTTATATCGTTTCTACCATACTTTTGGTCGCTGAATCCGAATCTGAAGTTATTTTTTACCTATCTATCATGGACACCCGAAAAACCGAAAATTTGGATCGAAAAAAAAACCGGGTAAATTTAAAAACTCATTTTTCTGCATAAAATGACATTATAAAACCAAAGGAATCATAAAAAAACACTTTGCACCTTAAATGGCTGACCTGGAAATGGCTGACCTGGGGAAAAAGCCGATGGCAGATTCGGCTTCAGCGTTAAAAAATACATAAGAATCACTCATGAAATGAATTTTTGCCGAACTGGAATTGATCTGTACCACTGTGATTTTGTGTAAAATCTATCTGATGTCGTCATTTTGCGTTTGTTAACTAAAACTCAATTGTTTTCGAAAGCGGAACAATTGTCTCTTAGAAACAAAGGTAGATTATTTGTATTTATAACAAACACTTCGTATCTTAATCCCAGTCAAATATAATAAAAACTAAAAGAATATCAAACCAGATAATCGAAAACAAAAAATCAGAAATGGGCAGAGCAATCGCGGTCAAACTTTTAACTATCTCAATATCTGACAAAAGTTATTACAGTGCCAATAGTTCTCTAAATCTTCTATCCGCCCTCCGAAACTACTAAAATTTCCTTTTGACAAAGGAAATTTTATTTTGCTTTTAGTTGATCAGCTACAAATTAGAAACTGCTTCCTTTACAGTGATGGAGATTGGTATGTAAAATGTATGAAATCTCAGTTAAAGTTCTAAAAAAGTCACTGGGACACTCCATCGATACAGATAGCTCGGTTACCATGTAGAGTATTTGCTTTTGAAATATTTGGTAGGATAGATATCAAATGAGTGTCTTTTCTCTCAAATTGCCTTGCATATAGCGGTAGTGTCATCAACTGATTACGTTGCTTATGGCTTGTTAATTTTTTACGTTTTTAAATTGACTGCGCCAAAACCAAACCAAGTTAAAGATTAAAAAAATACTTTTTACTGCTGCTCTTTTACTGTTGCTCTAGAAAAAGGTATCAAAACATACGCTAGAGTAAAAAAAAATTAGCCAAAAGTACTGGTTACTGCCTCTTGATAGAAAGATATGATTTAAAGGTACTTTCGCTTCCGCTTCAATTTTTAATACAAATGATCACAATTTATCTCCCTCTCTCTTTATAAAACCGTGACGGTCACGTGAATATATAATATTTTGCAATACACAAAAACGACTAACTCGCTTAAAGATGCCGTAAAAAGATAACACATTAATTAAATTATTAACTTAAATAATTTCCATACACAAAAATTAGACTTTTTAGAAACGTAATTCCAATATTTTGAAAAACTTTCACTGAATTTTAGTTCGAAAATTTAGATCATGTTATTCTTAAGATCACGCAAATTCATCATAAATAGTTTTTCCAATCTTTCAAAAATTGTTCGCTCATAGCTACCACGATCGTTGAGTTATTCCTTTAATTTTTTAAATTAAAAAATCAATATAACGAATATTGGTCAAATACGTTTCAAGTTTGGTTTAATAAAGTATTTTTTCCAAAACTGTATAAGTTCAATAATTTATATGAAAATAGAAGAAGAAACTCGAAAATATTTTGGTAAAAGTCAACCACTTACGGTCAAACTCGTCGGGCAATATAAATAGTTCAGTGTGCAGGACAGATTACGAAATTACTGAGTGGTTTACTACATTTTATTTGAATCCAGTACAAATTCAAATTATTACTACAACCAACTTATCAACTAGAACTCGTGCTAATTTTATTATTTTAAATAACATTTAGTGCAAGTAAAAGTATTTATATGATGACCCATTCGGATAAAACGAAAGAGGAATTTAGGAAAACAAAAATAACAATCACGAGTAAATTTATGTTCTTATTAAGAATAGAAAACTGCATTTATTTATGTTTAATAAGAAAAAGAAATTACATTGACATTGTCCCCAAAGAAAATTTGTGTAATGTATTTTATTTTTTGTAAACATAATATAATCGTTTTATTTAATTGATTTAATTTTGAATTTTTGTAGTACATAATTATAGTTCAGTTCTGGTTCGAGTGAAAAGAAAATGGAGGGGCTGAAATCTCACAGCTCTGAGATATCAAGACTTCGGTCTGGGTAAAGGATTTTGATATAGTTTCGGCAAAAAACTTTCACGAGGACATGGTTTTTAGTTTTTGGCACCGATGTATATCAAACATAACTTGTTAAAGTACAAGTATTTTGTATATCTGTTTAAAAATTTAGTACAAAACTAACACGAAACATCAATACGTTGGCGGAAAATTATAATCAAAATTCCAAAAATATTGTTAAATTAAATAAAATCAAACTTTTTTCAAAATTCCAAAAATATTCCAAAAATTACAATGAAATCAAATATTTAAACTTTTTCTAAATTCTAAATCTAAAAATTCTTAAAAATTCAAACTTTTTCCGAAATTCTAAAAATATAGCAAAAATTATTACAAAATCAAAAATTGAAAATTTTTTCAAAATTCCAAAAATTATAATAAAATCAAAAATTAAAAATTTTTCAAAATTCTAAAAATATTCCAAAAATTTTTACAAAATCAAAAATTAAAACTTTTTCCGAAATTCTAAAAATATTACAAAAATTATTACAAAATCAAAAATACAAACTTTTTCAAAATTCCAAAAATATTTCAAAAACTATAACAAATTCAAAAATTTCCATGTCCAATTTCATTTTCAATTATATTTTCGTCATAAAAACAGCTACATTTTTTTTCCAAAAAATTGGCTAAAAAATAAATGAAATCATTTTTTGACACACTTGACAACATTTTTTTGACAAACTAATAATGCCATAATTCTATATAATAATAATAAAATTTCATTTCAAACAAACAATTTTATGTTTTCCAAAAAATTCGGTAAAAAATAAATAAAAATCTCTTTTGACACACTTGACAACATTTTTTTGACAAACTTATAATGCCATAATTCTCAATAATAATAATAAAATTTCATTTCCAACAATTAGTTTTATTTTATTTCCAAAAAATTGGGTAAAAAAATAAATAAAAATCTTTCTTTTGACACACTTGACAACATTTGTTTGACAAATTTATAATGCAATAATCTAGTTTTTGATCTCACATACCAATCCCTACCATCAAGATTTCTTCAAATTTAATGTTCCTACTTGTAATCACCTAAAATGAACGGTTTTTTAAGCCAAAAATATGAAAATTTGCTATTTTTATCACACATAATGATTTTTTGACACACTTCCGTTACAGTTATCGAACACAGCGTCCTTTCGGACCTGTTTCTTGAGTATACCTATTTTTAGAAAAAAAATTTTTGAAATCCCTCCAGCGGTTTTCCCTGCAGCGTAGGTAATGACGGCCGGTCGGCCAGCCGGCCGGCAGACAGACATACATTTTTTTTTTGCTTTTTTAGAGTCAGGAGGTCCTAAAACGTCGAGAAATGTCAAAAAAGTGGGGGTTAGAATTTCACTTTGAGCTCATGAATGTAATACTTAGGTCTTTCAGACCGAAGTAAATATTGATGTAATGGATATTTTCTTACTTATCTTATAAATTTAGTGCTTTTCCTTCTGATGATGTACGTTAGTAACAATATTTTCAAAATTACAACATTATTACTTAAAGCATGTTTTGAATATGATTATCATTAACGCAGCTTAGAAAAACAACACTTTCATTTTTTAAGCTGATTGGTATTTTTTCACTTTTTACACATTTAATTAATTTATGTTTAATTAAAATTGATAAAATTTATACGATTTTTGAATATATTTTTACTAATAAAATGCATTTCTCAATGAAAATTGAGCAGCTTGAAAATATAATTTTCATTGTGGTTTGGTTTTAAATTAATGTTTATCAATTATTTATTCAAAAATTTACGAGTGTGTTGCCGGATTAATGTGTTTCGAATAGTTTTGTGATAACTGATTGTAGTAGAGATTTCTCAAACAAATTGTAGTGGGTTTTAATATTGGAAATCTTGTGATCGTATGAAAATGTAATTGTTTTGTTTGTTTGGTCAGACATAGGTTCTTAAAGTTTGCGTAATAGAGCTTTTAGATTTTATTGTATCATAAAATGACTGTTTCTTGTTTAATGTTATCCGTATTTATGGCTGCACCTCATTCTTGACTAGTAATTAGCACTGCATCTCTGAATAAGCCATTAAACGCAGGAACATGCCGCTCCACTGTTCTTTCGATTACGTTCCTGAAGCGACTGCAATGTTTCAGTGCAACAATTGCTGCCACAACACAACACTATTTTTGTTAAGCCAACTATTTTAATTTATATATAATTATAACTCTGTCATGATTATAACTTTATATATGGTTCCAGGTTCCATTCATCTTGTTCCAGCGCTAAATGACTCTTACTAAGCAGTAATTATTCTTGCTCGGCGGTATGAAGAATCTCAAGAGATAAGTCACTGCTTGGTGCTTGAGCATTGTCGTCACATTGTCGAATACCACTTGTTATCCCCAGTGAACCATATATAGAAAAATTCGACCTTCAATTAATATTCTATAGTTTGATCCCGGTCTTTTGAGTTTAAACATATAAATTAGTTTTTCTGAAACATCGAGGCATATGATTCCGGATCAAAGATTGTCGCAGATAATAGTTACTTAAGACGCTCATCTTTTTGATTTGACGGAATAATAAGAGTGGTTTGCAATAGAGAATATTCGCTATTTTACCATGATCATCTTGACCCTTAACATTTTCGAAAAATTCAAGCAAATTGTTTTAAAATTATTTGAAAAAAAATTCAGCATCCAATTAAATTAAAATGAAAGTATTTCACCTATTCCATAAACAATTGTAATATTAATAATTTATTACAATCTTTAAACTTATTTTTAAACAATACAACAATTAATTTCTATGTTTTGTATTTTTTCAATTATTTAAATTGCCTATTATAGTAGTGGGTCAAGTGGTGTTGCCTTTTAATTAGCCTATAAATTGATTCCAATGTAAGTAGAAAGTCGAAGAAAAAATATATTTATATTTACGAAACTAAAAGTTATCATAATCTATAAATAAATAAAACATAGATTTTTATATCAAATAAATTGGCCCATTATGTTCTTCGTTAATAAGACATTTATTCAATTAATTTTAAAACAAACATATTATTTTTTTTTAGAAATTTACTAAATCTTTTTCTAGTTTTTGTTTAATAAATAAATTTAATTACAAGCACACGCATTTGAAAACATTACAACTGTCTTTAGAGAAAATCCCAACAATACAATTGACATCAATTTAACGACAGTGAGAAAAACGTTTAGATTTTGTTTTTACTTTGAAATTGTAAAACATTAGAACAGTGACCAATGTGGGAGTAAACATGTCAAGTTGGTTATTGATTACTTGCATTGCCATGAAACAGTTGATTAGTGTGTGTATATTAAATGTAAGAAGCTTTGCTGCTATTATATCTGACATTTCATCCTCGTCGTGATCAATCTTTATGTTTAACAGTAAACAATATGTGCAGTTGTTTCGGTCGTGAATATTAATTAATTATTTTTTATGAAACATATTTCGTTTACATATTCGTAAAATTTTCTATTTAAACCATTATTTCCATCACAAATTGATATTATCATGAATTGATGTTGTCGAATCGAAAAAATCTCATGCTCTATGACCTCTAAATTAAGTTATTTATGTTTTTTTTGTGATGTATGAAATATCAAAAACCAGAAAAAATGCTGCATGTTTACTTCACATAACACAGATCAATCCGACTTGTGGTTTCCATTTACCGAATATCCTATAATTTAATAAACGGTTAGATGATCACTGATCAATACAAATTTTGTTTTTGTGGTGACAAAAGTATACAAAACTAGAACAGGGAGGTTCTAATTTAAATCGGAGAAAATGTTTTACACGAAAACAATCTTAGCTTGTCATCTTTTCCAATAGATAAAACAAGAATAAATATAACAAACTGTCTTTACAAATCTCCAACAAATTCGATTCGTGTTCTTCATTCAACGAATTGTACCAAATGTTACAAATAGAACAAATGTTCAAATCGAGAAAAATAAGTTCATAATCACTCCATAAAGTGAAGGCGATCTAACTGTCGTTTATTGATAGAGTCAATTATAAAACCACAGGATTTAGTATAGCTTTGCACAAAGCTTTGGTTCATCGGATCGGAATCATTAACCCAGCTCTAAAAGTTAAAACTAATCTTTAAGGCTATGTAAAAGCTAAAGACATTTGAAAAATGACATCTTTTAAATGCCTGTCATTTTCCTCTTGGCCCTTTTTAGAGAATTATAAGAACTATTATAAGAAATATACGGGAATCCTGACCAAGGGCATATCTTATTTTATCACAAAATATGTATATCAATTAAAAATCTATCGCACAAAGGCGATTTAAACAAACAACTAACATAGGAAAATAATTTAGGACAACAAACTATGCAAGAACAAAAAAAAATAAATTATATAAAATAAATTAAAACCTTACATTACTATCCATGTGGTCCATGTTAAACCCAGGTAAATTATTTGCATCTCCATAAGAATCAGTTGATTTTTTTTATAAGTCACATCTCAAATCAGTGATGAGAGGTGGAATTCGTAAATAATGCCGAGACTCACAATAATTGCAATGTGTGTTTTTTATGATTTCCTTTTTCCAAATATACATTAGCAAAAAAAAAAACAATATTCTAATGCACAATAACTGTAAAATGCCTCTTTAATCATTTTGTATTTCTTTTTTTGTTTAAAGAACAGCACAAACGGAAACTATTTCAATGAAACTTTTTTGATTCAAATTTACCTACTTATAGACCTTCGTTATTTTAGAAAAGCTGAAAGTTTTTCTGCGCATACTCCCTACTCAGGTAGGAACGATTAGCGACATATGAAGTTTGGATCATGGTGGCTTTGGCAGGGAACAGGTAACAAAGGGGTCTCCAAAGTTTCGTGAAAGTATAAAAGATAATTTTTTTATATATTCTTCGGGATAGTATTAGAAGTCCCGTCACCCATTGCCAGATATTTACTATTGTGGTAACCCCCTGCCAGACACCCTTAAACTTTAACAAATTGATAATGTTTAAGGGTGTCTGGCAAGAGGTTACCACGATAGTAAGTGTCTGGCAATGGGTGACGTGACTTCTAATACTACCCCGAAGAATATTTAAAAAAATTACCTTTTATACTTTCACGAAACTTTGAAGGCCCCTGTGTTACCTGCTCCCTGCCAAAGCCACCATGATCCAAACTTCATATGTCGCTAATCGTTCCTACCTCAGTAGGGGGTATGTGCAGAGAAACTTTCAGCTTTTATAAAATAACGAAGGTCGGGCCGTCGCGGGCTCTTATTCTATTAGAAAATAAACTATTATAAATAGGTTTCTTTTTTTGTTCACAATTCAAAACAAAGTAAAAATGTGGTACTCATTTTTAAATTTAATTTTATGTAATATGTCGACCAAAACAAAAATGGTCAAGTATATATAGTAAGATTTTTCAGTATTTTGTTTCTTTTTCCATTATCCTTCTTATTGTACATGAATTAATAATTTCTCCTCCCAAATCTCCATCTCAATAAACAATTCCATTCAAACGAGAAAATATCCCCCTTCAAAGAATTGCACTGTAACATAACATTATGACTAAGCTTTACAAAACAAAGATTTCTATGTAGACACAAACAACATTATTAATTGGTATTGAGTGCAATTAACTAAAAAAATGTTAAAATATTATATAAACGCTTTTATGTCTGTTTCATTTAAATTGGCCGGAATTGAAATAAATTGGAAAATTACTAGCGAATTTCTTTATATGTGAATATTCTTTTAGAGAAATATTCGAAATAGTTAGTCGTTACAACTTAATGGCTCGCTTCAACGTATTATGTTTCGCAATGTTTCTGTTTGGCTCTAGATTGGCAATTTCTGTGCGAATGTTCTGTTTGGTTCCTGTATGGTTTTTGGTTTGTTGATGTAAACCTGTTGCTTCAAAACCTCCCACAAAAAAAATCAAGACCTGTCCAATCTGTAAATGTGGTGTCCACGCGAATTTTTCATATTTTTAAATAATTCGGTCGTAGTATGAGTTGTAGCTTCATCTTGCTGGAACCATATGCCACGACAGTACTACAGTTGCTGGCTGCTCATTTTAATTTTTAAAAAAATATGAACCGACATCCATAATTCCACACCAAACAGTGCATCTGAGAAGGTGTAATTGTCGCTGATGCACTGCTCTGAGCTTCTCTGTATCCCAAATTTGGTAGTTCTGGTTATTAAAATTTAAATGAACATATGCTTAATCGCTTATAATCAAATTGTACAAAAGGTTGACCTTTTTTGCTGTAGCCGTTAGGGAACATCCATTGTAATGAACAACGGACGAGCCTCAGCCATGTATGTCCGAGAAGTAATTTCTCCCAGGTCAATATAAATGATCAGATATGCACGCAAAGGAGACGGTGAATTAAACAAGCGAAGACAAAGAACAGGAAGTCTGACAACCCAACGGTCGAAGAAACCGATATGGCTGACTAAGCAATATTCCTATAAATGGTGGTCGATGTTGATGAATTGTTATAACAAATTGTTGATAATGTTGACCAATAAGTTTCCCAATAAATTGTTGTAACAAATTGTTGACGGTGTTGACCACTAAATCTTCCAATAAATTGTTATAACTAAATTGTTGACGGCGTTGACCAATAAAGTGTTACAATAAATTGTGGGCAATAATAATAACAGGTAAACCAATAATAGGGGCATCCAAAAATAAAAATTACAGTTGGTTGTTGATTAGCAACAAATAACGGTCGTATAAATTCAACTCGTTGTAACTAAAATGAACAGTTGGTCACAATAAAAAAAACAAATATCGTATTCTATCGGCATTAACTCGTTGATACTAGATGTTCGGCCTTTTATTTATATATAAATAATGGTCTTCTGAGAGGATGTCACTAAAATATCTCTGTTGAAAAAATAGTTCGATTTTCAAAACACTTTTAAAATATGAAAATATTAATCTTACAAATATTTGAACTACAAAAAAAATGTTCTCTGCATATTTTTACTACTTTATTTAGTCACATTATTTGCACAGGCACGACACGAAAGTTAACACAGAATTATTTTAACTGTGATAACGGCAGACTTCTTTTCTTTTTGTTTTAAATTTTAATGAAATCAATATTTTAAACAAAAAAGAAAAATTATAAAATGTTATAAAATATTTTATTTGTAACACATAACGATTCTAATTTTAGATTTTAAGTTTACACAATTTGTAATAATTTTTGTTTTCCAGAATTTATACACAATTGATCACTTTAATTGATCACAAATCAAATAATTAATAATTTTGTTTTTAATTTTTTTAAGAAAAATTTCTATGCATAATTTTACTAATTTCACTAAAAAGTTTTATTTTACTATAATTTTATTAGCAAAATTTTACAAATTTTAAACTTTTGGTTTTCCTTGGTATTCACCAACTGCCTCTCAAAAATCTAAGTCAATATTTAAACACATTTGATGAATCAACAACATCACAAAATGAGACAGCAATCGAAAAAAAAAGAAATATCATTGCGAGCAGGGTTGAACATAAAAAATATGAAAATAAACGATAAGTTGTATGGAACGTGTTGATTCATATATAATAATGTTGTCAGATCAATTGAATTTTATATGGAGACCTCCTCAGATCAACTTTCAGAATGCGTTGTACCGATGTTCTGAAGATGCCTAATTGTGTAGCACGTCGACGGGTAGACACAGATGGATTCGCGTGAACACTTTCTTGTACAGTTTCCACAGTATGTTGGGTGCAAATAGGTCGAGCAACATTTTTTCGTGGGTCATCAACTGCGCCTCGATCCTCAAAAAATTTTTATTCTTCTTATCATGTTTGCACTATGAATCATCGCAGTATTAACATGCTGACGGTATTTTCTTTGTGTCATAATAATTGATCGTCTGGTTATATAATAAAATTCAACAATTTTTAGACGTTCTTGCACTGAATATGAAAACATAAAATTTTATAAAATTCTTATTTATCTGCAAAAGAAATTTAATAAAAAACTTTAAAAATAAAAAATTTATGCATTTCAAATCAGTCCGTACAATTTGAACCACCCTGTATATTAGGCTTTTGTAATGTTTCCAATATATCTGCATACCATCTTCCGGTTTTTCACTTCCGGTTAAACTTAAACAATTTTGTCATCATTTACCGGTATTAAATCCCGTAATTACGGATAGTGATCCATTATTATATATTATTAATTTATATTTTATGTCCTCCTTATAGATTACAAATTAATTCGTTACCAAATTTTAACCTATTTTTAAACGACTTAAACAACGAAAAAATTTATAGTTAATTGTAATTTTATTACAATTCTTATAATTTTTGTCGTTCTTTAAGTCTTTTAAAACTAGGTTAAGAGTTGGTAAAGAATAAAGTTATAATCTACAAGGAGGAATAAGTATCACATCAAATATTAATTAATAATATAATAACCAATTAACATAAATTTAGGAAAGTGACAAACCAATTATTTTAAATAAACATCAAAATTTAATTAAAAAACAGTTACTAATAGTAATGAGAAACACACGACCATAAATTTCTTCTAATAATATGTTAAAGTTTGATTAGTATAAAACTAAAATAAACTATTACAGTAAGATTATATTAAAAAATCTGTTGCAGTCTTTGTCATAATCTAACTATACTTATCAACATACCGTTACTATCGTAAAGGTTTTAAATATTAATTAAAATAGTTTTTGTTTAAGAATAATAAAAGTTAAAATGATGTCAACATATTCTTTTTTAAATATCGTCTTATAAGAACTTTTAAGTTGGACTATATTGATTTCTAATTTTTTTATTTTATTTTTATGTTTACTTAATATTTGTTTTCATAATATTTATATATTGTCTTGTAATTTTATTTAAAGCGACATAGTAAATAAAGAATAAAATATCAAGATAAGATATGACATTTATTGTTTTCGGAATATGTATATTATGTTTAAAATTAACTAAATGGAAAGTCAAATTTTTTTTATGATCTTATATTTTTGATTAATGCAATGTTTGTTTTTGCTATACGATGTCAAAGAATATGAGATAAAATTAAAACGAAACAGTACAATGAACCATTAAAGTTTAGACACATTGGGTTTGTTTATTTCATCATCATTACTAAATTACTTTGTGATTTGAATATATTGTCACATTTTTCTACCTTCAGTTCGAATTGGCTTTACTCTAAATGTCTCTAAATGATTCGAACCCGGAAGCAAAACACCCAACACGGTTTTATTACAACTAAAAGAAACGCAAACGGTTGATTGAAGAAGTATTGTTTCTATTTACACGGTTTTATGTTTACAGCATTTCGTTTTCCAATTATTTCCGGTAATATAATCACATTCCACTTAAACTGTTTACACTATCGCACTCTAATTTAAATTAACTCTCATTTTGCAAAAGAAATTCCTTTCTGCAACAATCTGCTTAATTTATCGATAATTAGAGCAAATCCAAAATGTCTTTACAAAGAAAACACGAGAAATCCTAAATAACCGACGTCATTGTTTTGCTTTTTGTTTTATTTTGATTATTTTATTTGGAAACAATGTGACGTTGAATTTAGTTTTACAATTTTGTATAGGGAAAATTAAGCTTAAACACAATTTTGTTTTGCATTTCGTTGCGATTATGTAAATCGTAACAATATGAAGGAATTCCATTAGAATTTCTGGCAGATCAGTACACAAAGTTTTTTTGAATTGATTAAAAGTGGGCTTTTATTAAAAAACCTTAAAAAAAAATTAAACTGTAAACCATAAGCTTTACTGTTGAACTATAATTAAAATACTAATACGTTATTTTTGCATTTTTCTTACAGGTAAGCAAAGAAAGAAATTTTACAACTAAATTGTAATTAATCCTCGTAAGTGATTTTAATAAATTTTTTGGGCGGTGAAGGCAGCGATTTGGTGATAATTTTTAAATTTTTTTGTTTTTTTTTTTCGCCAAACAGGAGTAAACGAGTCAAACGCAAAAAAAATTATTTTTAGCAAGTTATGGTTCTGAAATTCTAACAAATTCTGTAATTATTATATCTGTTTAGTTCTGTTTCTTCCAACCCCGTGGAACTGAAACATCCAACAATATTTAGATTATAAATTAATTAATTATAACGAATTGCGATCAAAATGTTTAATCTGTTACAAAGCTGAAATACTTATTCCTAAATCACGCAAAATGAAATAATTTATTCATTTGAAAAAATTGCATGACACATTGTTACACATTCCTAAAACATTTACTGAATACAAGAATAAACAACTGTTCGTGGGCGCTCATACATCATAAAATTTAAAATTCATTATCGTTTAATGGAAAGTGAAATTTTTGTTTTGCTTTTTTTTACATAAGATTTACACTATACTGGTATCTTATAAAGCTAATTAGCCATGATAAAGATAAAATTTAAATGGAAATAGTTAAAATAACCTACACCAATTTCTTTAATCATAATATTTATATCTACTTAAAGCGTTATAGTTAATTAAACATTTTTGAAATATCTATAATAAATTATTTTTTATTTCCATAAATGTGGTTAGCTTATCTGATATGCATTTTTACGAACATGATTCACGTTACCAGTTTTTTATAAATTTATGATAATAGTAATTTGTGTTACCAGACCAAAGGGTATTTAAATTTTGTGACAAAATGCAAGGACGAGGAGCACACTTTAATTGTTGTACTACTTCAACATTTTCAAAATATCATTTAACAATACTTATTTGTAACGGCATGCTTAAACATTGAAATTGTGTATTCACAGTTGTAGTGGTAGTGGTCCAGTGCAGGTCAGATCGGCCTGGCATTAACACCCTTCTGACCATTTAACAGAGTAACAGTTTGCACGAAGAAAACGGTATTTCCATCCTAGCCATCCTTGGTGACCAAAGACAGAAAGTGCCTTCCCGAGCGAAGGGTCGTCGACCTTCAAATTTTCCATTGTACAAAAATGTCCTGACACCCAGACAAGGTGGATGTTGTACTGATCAGTCATCCTGTTAAAAGATGCTGGACAGGTCTTGGTTACTTTTGAAGTGGTGAGGCTCGACTGTTGTTGAAGAACGCGCCTAGTTTCCGAACGCAATTGATGATAGCAACAAAAATTTTCTAAAATAATTTAAATAATTTCTCAAATGTAAAATTTAATTCTAATTGTAGGAGAATAAAATTGTGTGCTTAAACATAAAGTTTTCTCAATCTGATTCTACACCCTGCAAATAAGTTATAAAAATAACAAATGGCAACCGTGACAGGACACAAGTAGATTGAAATCAGAGCATTTTGTAAGCGAGCGAGTTAGATAGCTATATATATATTATTATTGAGAACAGATTGAGCTAGTCAGATAGCGAGGAAATTAATCAAATTTCAAATGGTATACGAACCGACTGAGGAAGATAATGCAAATCCTTGAGTGGCATGTGGCGCTATTTATGACACTGAAAATGATATGATACAGTGTGACACCTGTGATAAATGGTATCACAAACTATGCGTTGGCAATCCGAATGTGGGTGAAAACGATCCCTGGAACTGTGATGAATGTGTAAAGCAGAATGAAAGGCAAGCGAAATCCATTGATGCAAAGATTAAACAGATGAAAAAAATGATAAATAAAGAAAAACAGCAGTTGAAGGAGCTGCCGGCAATGAATGAACGTTTATTAAAAGAAAAAAAATGATAGTAGTGACGCATCAAAACCGACCAAGATTTGGATCATGTGAATACGTCCAAAACATTTTGTCAAATGAAAAAGTATGTAGTACAGCAAGAACTTCCTCATCTACCAAGCTTCGATGGCACGGCAATGCAATGGCCAGCATTTTATCGTTCGTATACTGATTTGAAGTACCATTTTTCTAGTACAGCTAACCGTAATCGACTTCAACATGCATTAACGGGTAAAGCATTAAAAGCTGTTTCAGGGCTACTACTCAATCCTGATACGGTGGACCCATGGACGATGCCATTGATATGCTTGCTTTTCGATTTGGACAATCTGAGCTCGTTATACAAAATTCGATCGATCAAGCAATGTCAGCTGTGCAGCCAAATGAAGGACGGCCAGAATCTATTGCGGATTATGCTATGCTGATCTTAACTATATCAGCTAATATTTCTGCAGTTGGTGATGAAGCAGATAAAATGAATCCGATGTTGATTAAAATGCTTGTTGAGAAGCTGCCCGATGGTTTGCGACGAAAATGGTGCAGATATAGAAGAGAATGGAGAGACAGCGGCACGTTTGTTAAAACAGGGACATTTAGTAAGTGGCTTCTTGATGAAAGCCAAGATTATGTCGATATGATCCCTGTTAGCACATCACGAGAAAACAAAGGTAAATCGAACAAACATAATGTTCAACAATTGGAAATGATGCTGAAAAATCAAGAAAGAAAAAGAAGTGGATTTGTTTCAAATGCTCAAGTGAAGAACATCAACTTTCACAATGCGAAGAGTTCTTGCAAATGACATGCGATGATCGAAAGAAATTCGCGGAAAAGAATCAACTATGTTTCGTATGTCTCAAAAGAGGGGATCGATGGCAAAGATGTTTTCACAAAAATTCTGATGGATTCAGAAGTTTTCATAAACTGCTGGAAGACACAAATTCTAAAAATTCATGTGATTTGATCGATTTAACAGACCAGGTCAGACCGACAATGTCACACTTTGATGGCGATGCAAACACATTGTTTGAAATAGTTCCTGTTTTCTATATGGGCCGGTATCACAAATATCTACTTACGCTCTTTTAGACGAGTGTACTAGTGTTACTCTGTTGGAAGAAGAGATAACAAATAAATTGCAGCTCACAGGGCCAATAATTCCATTATGGATGGGGTGGACAAAAGATAGCACTAATCTTGAAAAGGATTCCATTAGAGTCAAATTGAGTATTTCAGCACCAGGTGTTAACAGCTCAAGATATCACTTAAAAAATGTGAGTACAGTTAAACATCTTTCGTTACCTTCTTTCGTTAATTCAAATAAGGTATCCATATTTGCGCGCTATCGATATTAAATCCTTAAAAAGTGCTGTTCCTTCTATGCTCATTAGCCTCGATAATAGCAATTTAATTGCACCTCTTGAATCGAAGACTGACCCTGGTGGTATAGGTCCTGTGACAGTTAGAACAAAATTAAGCTGGAGTATTCATGGCCCTGAGTCTCATTGGCGGTCAAACAGAAAGGCACTCAACATTTCTTATATGTTTTTTTTTTTTTAATAAGAAGTGTTGTGTAGTAGGAATTACAAAATGTGTCACAACAACACATAGATACCTTTTAAGACGTAGGTCCCACAACAACATGCGTCTTGAGGTATAGGTGGACGCTTTTTTTAAATCTTTGTGGATTGAAGGCACTCGAGACTATTGATTCGGGCAAAGCATACCATGAGTACGATGTACGCACAAAGAAATCCCTTTGCATTCTATTACTATGACAGTGAGTAATCTCGACAGTCCGACCGCCCGCACAAACCGATTGACGAATAAAACGGGGAAAAATATATGTCTGAGGCATTATGGATCTGATTTCATCCGAGCACTGCTGGTGACGATATTTATAAAAAACAACGAGATCAGCAACAGTGCGACGATGTTGTAGGGAATCAAGATCTAATGTTAAATCTCGATCACCAAAAATTCGTATAGCTCGCTTTTGAACAGAGTCCAAAAGAGCCAGAATAGTAACAGATGCAGCGCCCCAAACTTGACAACAATACTCCATACAGGGACGAATATAGGACTTATAAATGTGGAGTAATTGATGCGAAGTAAAATATTTTTTACATCTATTAAAAAGGCTGGGTTTTCTTGACGCGCTCTTTGCCATGGCCATTATATGATCGTTCCAGAGTAAGTCATTGGATATTGTGACTCCCAATAAACGAATGCTTTCACATTCGCGTATTTGGTCGTCATGCATATTAATTGAAATATCGTTGGGAAACTCGGTCGTTGATCTGGAAACAATCAATAGCTGTGTTTTGGTGGAATTAAAATCGATCAAATTTTTGTCACCCCAATCGGCGACTTTTTTTAGGTCCTCGCTTACATTTATGACAGCGTCTCTCCGGAAGGGATTTATTCGTTCATGCATTTCACCCTTTGAAGATAGGGGGACGAATGACTTGTGCAGTGTACTATCATCTGCAAAACTATTTATTGGGTTACTGGTGATTTGCAACAGTTCGTTGATATAAATTAAAAATAAAGTGGGAGATAAAACTGAGCCTTGGGGTACACCAGCGGTTATTAATTTAGACTCAGAAGAAAAACCATCTATGGATATCGAGATGTATCGGTTATAGACAGAAAATTTTGAATCAAGTTCACGACTGCGGGATGAAAACCGTACGCAACGAGCTTGTTGATCAAGTTGGCATGCCAAATTCGATCAAATGCTTTTGAGATGTCTAATGCGATCATGTACGTTTCTCAAGTATGCTATTCCAAAGATGTGCCACATAGTTCAATAGAGCGGTTGTTGATCTTTTGTTTCTAAAACCGTATTGGCGGTTGTGAATGCAAGACAATGGAATAGAAGAAACTAGAGGAGATGCTTCAGCGATATTTTTCGATGGAAGATTAAAACTGTATTGCAAAACATTCAATACACCGAAAAAAGCGCTTATGACATATTAAAAAATACAACAAAACGTGAAGGTGACTGTTATGTCACTGGGCTCTTATGGAAAACAGATGTTTCAAAAATGTCAAATAATTTTAACATGTGTCATCACAGACTGGTATCTTGAAAACAAAATGATAAAAAATTCTGAATTCGGCGATGCATATCGATTGAAGATACAAGACTATATTTCTAAAGGGTATGCGGTGAAACTCAGTGAGGGTGAATTTGCAGCGATTTCCGATAATATGTGGTATCTGACTCATTTTGGAACATCGACGCCAAGTAAACCAAAATTGCGACTTGTGTTTGATGCGAAAGCTAAATTTTCAGGGTATCGTTAAATTCAGAATTACTGACCGGTCCTGACCATTACAGTTCTCTTGTTGGATTATTGATGAAAATTAGAGAAGAAAAATGCGCCGTTGCTGCTGACATTCGTGACATGTTTTACATGATAAAAATTCGGGAAGCAGACCGAAAATTTCAATGTTTTTTGTGGCGCCCTGATAAATCGAAAAGGTCAGAAACCTATATGATGACTGTAATGATTTTTGGAGCGTAATGCTCGGCATGCAGTGCGCAATATGTAAGATAACGGAATGCACTAGAGTATAAAGGTGGTAATTCTCGAGCTGTACATGTGATCCAAGAAAGATTTTACGTCGATAATTACATGGACTCATTTGAGTTAGAACAGGAAGCGCTAGAGGTTACAATATCTGTGATTGAAATTTGTAAACATGGTAACTTTGATCTGCGAAACGATATTTTTTAAACTCGTCGATGATTATGAACAACTTCTATGATAAAACCTGCCAGTCTATTAGGTATTAGGCCAGCGGTATTAGGTATTCGTTTGTCAAACATGATTCATCAACAGCAATCTATAAAATCCCGCAAATTATGCTACTAAAGCAACAAAAATTTTTGCATTCGATATAAACACTCAGTGGTTTCAAGGTCCGGTGTGTCTTAAGTACGATGAAAAGGAATGGCCAGTGCGGGAAAATCAAAAATCGGTACAAAATGATGATCCAGAAATTAAAGGGATATTTTTAATAAATGCAAACCAGAAATGTGAAAGAGATTATTCTCCAATCGAGCCGAAAGACTACAGTGACTGGCATGAAATGCTTCGTGTTAACGCTTGGATTAAAAGAGGATTTTACAGTTTTAACAATCACATCAGGAAAAAGTCGATCAACACTAAGCCATTATCCGGGAAAGAAATTGAAGAAGCATCTAAATATCATATCAAAAAATCACAAATTCACAAAAGATCCTGACCGTGCACTAACTCCTAATCACTTGATGAATCCTTTCTTCAGAAGCCCAGCGTTGCCACCAGGAAAATTCGATGAAAGTGACTTGATTACGAGGAAACGTTGAAGGTGGGTACAGGAGATAGCCAACCATTTTTGGCGAAGGTGGCTACCTGAGTATTTGCCGATGCTGAATCGAACCACGAAGTGGCATGAAAATACTACGCCATTAAATGAAGGAGACGTAGTGATCATTTGCGACAAATCAACACCACGTAACATGTCGGAAAAGGCGATCGTTGTAAGCGTTAGAAAATCAAAAAATGACCAAGTTCGATCCGCTTTAGTGAGAACTTCACATGGATTGTTAACGACCAGCAGTGATACTAGCTAAACTAGACGTTGCTGCAGTGGTAAATTCACCAGAACTTACGGAGAGGAATGTTGAAGAACGCGCATATGATAGCAACAAAAATTTTAAATGTTATTCTTTTCTTTAAAAAAAGTTGAAACACGCGCCAAGGTGATCGGTGAAGATTATGGTTTTAGTAATAACTATAGGAAGTTTAAAACCAGGTCTGATACTAATTGTTATTTTTTAGTTTGATTCATCTAAATCCAATAATTCGACTGTAGTAATGTTGGACATACTTAAGTAATACAAGGGAAAATTATATGACAAATAATTTGAACAATTTTAATCTACTTTCATACGAATCACGAAAACCTGGAAAAACCGTTCGTTATCTTTCCGATTTTAACGAACAGCAAAATTTCCTGTTTCTCTGCGTGTGGGTGGGTAACATTAGATTTTTTTGTAATTAATACGTCACGTAATTTTTTTGTAACAGTTGTATAAAAATATTGAAAATTATTTGGAAAAAACACAAATTTATGATAGGAGCAAATTGTTTTCTGATAATGTTAACTCATTAAAACTTCAATTTTGGGTAGTTGAAAGCTAAAATGCCTGTCTGTATCTAGAGCTGCTTTTCCTGTCTGTACTCGTTTTGGCTAGGTCAAAACGAGACATTTTATTTAATTTAGCTAAATTATATTTGTCTGTAAAGGTAGTATCATTTAGTGCATTCTGTATTCAATGTGATAGTTTTCTACATATTCTACATCAACATATGTAGAATATTTTTCTAAGAATGTGTTTCTTCATAAATTGAATCTTAAACGTAGTGACTATAAACAAATGTAAATTTTACCTCTTAAATGGCAACATTGAATGCAACATAGTTTTAATCAGTTAGAAATCCAGACTTCAAAATATTATTTCATCATTAGAAATTTCTTGAACTATTTAACTGTAACTCGTAATATTTAGAGAATGTTCGTTCAGTTTGCTTATCGATAGAATTTAAACTTTACCAGATAATTGATTGTAAGACAAACAAAACTCACTCTCACAAACAAGCATATGTTTTTGATTAAACAATTTGAAAAGTGAATTTCTATCACACATCTTTTATTTTTTAACAGAAATCAATAAAAACAATAAATTTTATTGTATTCTTTCGCAATAACTCTTATTTTTTCAAACCCATATCTTACGTAATAAGTTACAAAATCTATAGAAATTAAAAAAAATGTCAAAAAGCTACTTTTAAAACTTTTAATTAACACCCACACCGTTTAATTTTCAATAAATAAATATTATCCCAAACATTTTTATTTAATTTCAACCAATTAATAAAAATTATAAATGATAAAAATTTCAATTTCACTTTATTCAAAACAAACACGCAAAGACAATAACATTACCTTTGTGCAATTCAACAATCAACAAACTCATTAAAATGAAAGAAAACTGAAAAGTTTTTAGCAAATGTGATAGGGGGTCACCAAAATTGCGAAATTTACTTTATTCTTATTTGTTTTAATTAAATATTAAATCTCAAATATGATTCTAATTAAATAGTATTTGGAAGGTTAACAACTTACCAACGAACCTCTGTCAATTATGAGGTATACGTATCTGACAAACAAACAAAACTCTAATTTATTACTTTATGTGTTTAACTTGAAAGGAAAAGTTTCAATATAAAATAGAATTTATCTTACATCAAAATCAGTTATATTTAAGAATTTAGAAAACAATAATATTAAAATATGCATGCACTAAATATTCTTTAATTAATGAATCAAGTTATTGTTTAATATGTGGGCAAAAATTATATCTTGAGTCAAATCTATATAGAGAAATGTAAAAGTAAAATTTTGCGTTCTTTCAATAGAAGATTGTTTAATACCAAAATAGATATGGTTACACTGACATTTGTATTCTTATATTTTGAGATGTAAGACAATAACCAGGTTAATGCTCACATTAAATCTAACAATATAATTCTAACTTTTTACTCAAACTATATTTTGAACAAAAAAAAATTTCTAAACGGTTTAACACCTTCAAAAAAAAATTTGTTTATTTTTAAATTAACAACAAATTTTAAAATGTTTTTTTATAATTGATTTGTATATAAATATTGTAAGAAAATCTTCAAAAACCACTTTTGTTTTGTTGGTATCTTTACAGAATTATAATATAAACTTGAAAGCTAGACGTAAGAAAATTAATTTTATTATTTTTATAGAATGATATGCCGGCAGCAAAATTTAAACTATTTGTTTCTTTAATGTACGGAGTATACCTTTTTTAATCTATACCAAGTGATTGTGTTTTTTTATCATTACATTTCATTTAAGTTACATTTAAAAATTGAGGTTTAGTTTAACATTTGACACGAATTTAATAACAAAACTTTAATGCAACGACAGAACCTACTTGTATAACATAAATGCAAGTTAAATAAAATACAACACGGTTTTCTTCCGTAACTATTATAGGAGGTAAATAATAAAATTTAGATACAAGCTGGTTTGTGTTAAATCAACATGATCTTGGGAAAGTGTTTTATTAAATTCTATTTAAACATCATTCGGTTAAGGCGTATTTATTTTGTGTTGTGGTAGGTCATAAAGGTTTGGCGATATTTAATAAATTAGCTACGTTATTTTTATTAATTGTTTTTTTTACACATCTACTAGATTCTCTGTAATCAACCAAAAAAAGGTCGAACAAGTGCGAATAAAGTTCGCTCGCCAAGGGTTCCGTGAATTTAAAAGAACACAATATCAAAAATAAATGACCTAAAGTTATGTTGTAAAGTCTTTATATCGCCAGACTATGGACGCATAACAGAATAAATATTTAATCGTTATAGACGTCAATAGTAAATGTCAATCACAACCTACATTGATCAAATGACACAAATTGTTACTTGAGGTTAAATCTTATCCATAGCTGTTTATGTTAACTAAAGAAAGATTTAGCCAGCTTTTTAATGGTTTAAATTGAGAATATTTTTTCTATAAATCAGAGTCAAAAGGGGGTTAGTTAGGGTGGTGGTGGTTTACATATACTTAAAATAAAACTTTTTTAACTATAACTAAAAAACTGTGCATTGCAGAATTCTAAAAAATATTGCAATGTTTCTTAAATTAAGTGCTCTTTCAAATGACACCCCACTCGCTTGGGTCAAAAAAAGTTTTTTCGAACTTCAGTGGTTAAAATTTTTTGATGATAAAAATTGTTCGAAAAAATAATTAACAATTAGAATTTTAGACTGACTAAAAATCTTTAAAATTAAATGTCTCAAAAACACGAATTAACGCCTCTTTGTAAATTTGATATATTTTAAAGGAAGGTTAGAACTATATTTAAAAAATAAAAAAAAAATAAAATTTAATTGATTTTAAAATTTTTTGTTAATGGAAGATATTTGAAAAAATAACTAACCAATCATCTATCAAACAAAAAAAAATTTGATGAAATCGGTATAGCCGTTCTTGAGCAATTTAATTTCAAAGTTACATCGGATTGGCAGAATTTTCATTTTTCATGCATGTTGGGGTGCCCCCTATGCTCAAACTATGCACTTTAAAAAATTTTAAAAATAATTGGTATTTTTTATTTTGTCCATACTACTTATATGCCAAGTTTCAGGAAAATCAAAAATGATCAAGTTCAAATTTCGACTTTTTCACCTGCGTAGATCACGTTTTTCATCATAGGGGGAGCACGGTTTGAAAGTTTTACTTTTTTGACAATAACTCGAAAACTGTGCACAGCGAAACTCTAAAAAAAATTACGTTATTTCTTAAATTAGTTGCTCTTTCAAATGACACCCCACTCGCTTGGGTCAGAAAATGTTTTTTTACCCTCCTTACACCCATCCCCTAAACACACAGAAATATAATTATTTGAGAGTTCGCTATAATTTTCGTTCAAAATATAGCAAACTTCCTGTCTCTGTGAATTTTTTCAATTTTTTCTGCCAATCAGTGTCGAAACGTAGGGGGGGGGGGGGGGGACGGTATGAAATTTGCACTTTTTTTAGAATAACTCAAAAACTGTGCACCGCAAAATTCTAAAAAAAATTGCAATGGTTCTTGAATTCGGTGCTCTTTCAAATGACACTCCACTCGCTTGGGTCAAAAAAGTTTTTTTTTACCCTTCCCCACCCCAGTCCCTTAAAAGCACAAAAATATAATTATTTGAGACTTCGCTATGATTTTCGTTCAGAATTTATCAAACTTCCTGACTATGTGAATTTTTTCAAATTTTTCTGTTTATTAAACTCGAAATGCAAGGGGGGGGGACCAACTTTTTGTGTCACTTTTTTGACAATAATTCAAAAACTATGCATTGCAAAATTCAAAAAATGGCAAAAAAAATGGCAATGTTTTGCTGGTGATTGAGCAATTCTGTTGCACGATTCTGGTCTTGTAAGTTTAAGTTACGAAATCAATTCACAGAATGGTTTTATTTTTGTCTCGGAAAGTTGATATATTGAAAGTTTAACTAAAGAACACGTTAGTCACAATTCTGTCACAAAATTGTTGCAAATATTTTTATCAGTTAGCTCTTACTCCCTACTTTTAAGTTGATGTGTGAAAGAATAATTTAAAGTTTATATGAATTTAAGTCATCCGAAATGAATTGAATTTGGTGGATCGAGAAGAATCAATCTAGATCAATTCAGCAAATTTATATTTTAATAAGTTAGCCCGTTTGTTTAGTAACACATGGCACTAACTATTTACGGCATAATTTGTTTAAAAAAAAAAACAATAAGAAACCAAGTATACATAATTAAATTAAAGCAAAAGTGAAAGTAAAAGACAAGTGCGGCAAAATGAATCACAAACCGTTCACATACATGAAAATCTTCAATTTCAACTCTGTTTCTTATGGCGAACTCATACAAACAAAGCAAACAAAGAAAAATTAAGTTAAATTCCAACAGTTAAATTAGGTTTCATTTGGAACTTCTAATGAAGCTAATTATTTGCCTGATTTTACAACTACTCAGCTCGGTGAGGTAAATATTTAAATGTTCTGAGAACGCGTCTCTCCGATTCTACGATTTTGAAACCATCCGTAAAAATTTGTACTGCCTGTCAGTCTTGCCTGAGAGGTATAAGAGTTTGAAGATTTTCTCTAAGGCCTAGTCTGAGGGAGATGTGGTTATGCACCACATCCTCCTTCGCCAGGCCCACTCTCTCCAAGTTTATCTAATTGGTATGTGGGTTTTCTCTAATTGGTATGAGAAACTCCTTTCAAAGCATAGTCTAGAAGGGATGTAGTCAATCTCAAAAAGCGCGTCAAGAAAACTCGGCCTCCTCAATAAATGTAAAAATATTTCACTTCGTATCAATTACCTAACCTATATTCGTCCCTGTATGGAGTATTGTTATCAAGTTTGGGTCGCTGCATCTAGTTCGTTTGGACCCTGTTCAAAAGCGTGCTATACGAAAACTTATTCGTGTAGGCTCTTATAGTGTCCCGATGCCACTACCGATCCACTATGACGTAGCGTTGAGTCAAAAATCTGTATTGGATGTTATCTGTTAACCTATCACATTGAGGGGTAGAAGATGGAGAATAACCTCCATCGGCCGAATAGGTGTTGTACGTATCGCCCCCACCCTTGAACAGGCACGCCATCCTTTGAACTCTTTTTAGCGATTTCAGGTTGCTAGCATTAAACAGTGGAGTCCACCATGTGATCACACCATACATTAAGATCGATCTGATCACAGAAATATAAAGTCATTGGGATATATGCGGTGCAATACCACATCTTTTTCTTATGGATTTTTTACACGAGTATAGTGCTACCATCGCTTTTTTTTGTTCTTTCCCTAATATTTGGGTTCCAGATGAGTTTCTTGTCCACCTATATTTCTACCTATACCTATATGTATTTTGCTTGTTCTGCAAGTAACCAGACCACTCCCCTTCAGGGTGATGATGCCGATATCATGGATCCTGTATTTCCTGGTGAAAAAAACAGTTCTCTTTTTTCAGGAATAATTCCTAACCTACATGTTTTATTTATTTTGTGTATTTATCCGATATGGAAATTGCGTATCCCACAACGCTTTGCTTTAAAAAACTCCAATAAAAATATTGACCTATGAATCGATATTTTTAATTGAATAAGGTTTATGTTACAATACCATCGAAAACCTCATCATTAAAATTTATTTAAGTTTTTCAGTAATTGTTTGATACCTACCCATTCTGCGACAAACGGTTTAATATTGGTTGCATCACATTCAACAAATTAGTTCATTATCTCCGGTTTATTAAAATTAATAGTTAATTATTGCATCACTTGATAACTTTCGAAGTAACATAATCATTTAAACGAATCTATTTTTATATTATCCGTTGCAGGTGGGTTTGATTAATTCACTTTCTTGTCAGATTTTAGGCATGTTGTAATTCCAAAATATTATGTTGACTCAATGCAATTAAGAAATTTAAGACAAAAATACGTAAATTTTAATTCAACACAGACAGTATGTTCGATTACTGCATGTGTTACTTCTGTTCTCAACTTTACTTGAAGAAAAAAATATTAAAAAGCTATTGTAACAAGAATTATTAATTTTCTTTTTTGTTGCACTTTCTAACGCCTCCAAAGCGTATCGTTTTATGGCAGTATGCCTTGAATTTGACAAACTAGCTATCTCTCTTGTATTTATTTGTTTAATCGTAATTTTTTAACCACCCAAATTTTTGAATAGTTAACAACTTAACACACAATAAACAAACAAATGTTTAGAAAAGTTTTCGGTTTATCATTTTCGGTAATATTTTTCTTTCAATTTATTATCCTCACCTTTACAAATTTTACACATCAGATTAGTATTTGAATGATAGTTTTCTTTAGCGAATCTTCCATGATTAAATATCGATGTGAAATTACTTCGGTCTGAAAGGTCTCATTTCGGTCTCATTCATGAGCTCAAAGTGAAATTCTTACCCCCACTTTTTTGGCATTTCTCGACGTTTTAGGACCTACTGATTCTGCCGGCCGCCGTCATTACCTACTCTGCAGGGAAAACGGCTGGAGGGATTTCAAAATTTTTTTTTCTAAAAATAGGTATTCGCAAGGGACAGGCCCGAAAGGACGCTGTGTTCGATAACTGTACCGGAAGTGTGTCAAAAATATATATCATTATGTGTGTCAAAAATACAAATTTTCATATCTTAATATTTTAATATTTTAAGTGATTACAAGTAGGAACATTATGGTATGTGAGATCAAAAACTAGATTTTTGCATTATAAGTTTGTCAAAATAATGTTGTCAAGTGTGTCAAAAGAAAGATTTTTATTTATTTTTTTACCTAATTTTTTGGAAAAAAAATAAAATTAATTGTTTTTTTGATTGAAATGAAGTTTTATTATTATTATTGAGAATTATGGCATTATAAGTTTGTCAAAAAAATGTTGTCAAGTGTGTCAAAAGAAAGGTTTTTATTTATTTTTTACCCTATTTTCTTAGAAAAAAATAAAATTAATAGTTCGTATGACATGATATTTTATTATTATTATAGAGAATTATGGCATTCATTATAAGTTTGTCAAAAAATAATGTCAGTGTGTCAAAAAATGATTTCATTTAATTTTTTAGCCAATATTTTGGAAAAAAACATCTGTTTTTATGACGTAAATGTAATTTAGAATGAAATTGGACATGGAAATTTTTGAATTTGTTATAGTTTTTGAAATATTTTTGGAATTTTGAAAAAGTTTGTATTTTTGATTTTGTAATAATTTTTGCAATATATTTAGAATTTCGGAAAAAGTTTTAATTTTTGATTTTGTAAGAATTTTTGGAATATTTTTAGAATTTTGAAAAATTTTTAATTTTTGATTTTATTATAATTTTTGGAATTTTGAAAAAATTTTCAACTTTTGATTTTGTAATAATTTTTGTAATATTTTTAGAATTTTGAAAAAAGTTTGAATTTTTAAGAATTTTTGAAATATTATTGGAATTTAGAAAATATTTAAATATTTGATTTTATTCTAATTTTTGGAATTTTGAAAAAGTTTGATTTTATTTAATTTAACAATATTTTTGGAATTTTGATTATAATTTTCCGGCAACGTATTGATGTTTCGTGTTAGTTTTGTAATAAATTTTTAAACAGATATAAAAAATACTTGTACTTTAATAAAGGGTTATGTTTGATATACATCGCTGCCCAAAACTAAAAACCATGTCCTCATAAAAGTTTTTGCCGAAAACTATATCAAAATCCTTAACCCAGACCGAAGTCTTGATATCTCAGAGCTGTGAGATTTCAGCCCCTCCATATTTTAAAGTTCTTTTCCAACGAAAGGATGTTGAATTAATTTATTTACTTTTATTTTATTCTATTATTTATTTTATTTTTTTATTTTATTTTATTATTTGATCTTCATTTATAATTTCATTATAAATTGTTATTTTTAACTAAACCAATTAATTTTTTCATACTGTTCTTCCAACTGGTAATAGCGCGCCTATTTGTAATTTACTTCAATTATTGATATAACAATAACCTGTAGATCGACATAACCGTCTCCTTAAACAAATACCACTATTGTAGTCACTACCTAATTATGCAACAAATACAATGACGCAATCTTTTTGGTTGATCTTATACCTCCAAATAGGGTGAACCATAATTTCCAATATATATGATATTGTGAACCTGAGTTAATTAATTATATTATTCAAAAACATCCAACCATGAAACACTAGCACTAACGTTTTGTTGCACCACGTTAATTAAACATGCAGATTTACCAGCCTGTGAAAAAACAATTTTTTAATGAAATGATTTTCTCTACTGAAATCTACAAAATTTTACAAAAGGGGAAAAACTTGGAATGACAATAATTGTTTGTCCATTATTTTTTAAAACAAATATTTATCTGATCATCATAACCAATTATTTGTTATTTTTATTTTCTTTATCAGTCATCAAAAATTATTAATTATACATTCTCGTCTTCATTTCAGATCATTAAGTAATGTTGATATGCTTCATTATTATAATATTGTATCTTATTGTACAAAAAGGGAAATTAAAAACTGTTACCTATCGAATATAATTACAGAAAAAAAATATCCAAATGTGTGTCATTACTTTGAGTTTTAAATTAAAAATTATTCGTTTCGTCCATTTATTTCACACGGTTACTCAAGTGGACAAAAATGAAGATTGGTTGCAATGTTGTCTTCTTTTTATAAAATCAGATTTTAATTAAAGTAATATAATACGTAGCCCTATGCAATTAGCTTTAAGGCTTAGATTGATTCGTTTTTTTTCTAATCTTATTCTTTTCAATTATTATTAAGAAATAAAGTTTCTATTCAAAACCTTTTCTTCCTACGCTTTTCTTTTTTTTTTCTTTAATTGTTTAAACTGTTTTTTTTTAAGTCAATCAATACCAGTTTTTGTAGGCCAAAATTTGTTTATAATAGGTATTTTGATATATACCTCTAATAGGTGTACAATTGAATTAATATAATAAACATTGATAATAAGAAGGGAAAAAAGAAAGAGTTTGTTTGTTTATAAAAGATTTTATCGTTAGATCAAATTTCTATGACCGACCGTACTGCCGAATAATAAAAGTGGAATTAAAAATTAATTTTTGTACAAGAACAAAATAATATTAATTCTTCCAAGTAGATCAAATAGTGAGTTTTTTTTTCTTCAAATAATGAAATTGATGTTATTTAAATGATTAAGTGTGATAGCTAGAACTAATTGCTAAGAAATGGAAATATTTAGTTAATGGGATTTGATAGTGAAGTAAGATGAAGAAAATTTAATTGTAGGTTTAAAAGTGAATTGATAAATTGAATTTTAATATTCATGTTCATACAAGTAAATGAATGTTAATTAAATTTAATTAGATGTTAACCGTTAGAACTAGGAATATATTTATATTTCAAATCTAATAATTTGACAATGATCTTTTCAGTGCTTCTGTTATCAGTCTAAAAATATCAAATAAGTAAACACTTTAGTTAGTTAATCGCGTGAATACTTTTATCGAAAGTGAAATATCCAATACTACAATCGATATATACGAAAAAGAGGGAGGAGAGGGGACGGCAGGCTAGATTTTATATAAAAATAATTTGGAATCAAAGTGCGAGAAACATAGCGGAGTAAACAAAGTATGTGTTCGTTAAAAGTGCAAAATTGCAAGTGCCATATTCGTGCGTTTGATCCGTAACTGTTTCATTTTTATAGCTGTGTCTATGTATGGTGCATCCTAATTATTCAGAGCCGTTTAACCTATACATTGGGATGCGATTTGTGATCGAATGAACTGTGTTATGATACAGTTAGACACAGTGGTTTATGAATACCTTAATAAAGTATACATGTCTAAGAAACTGAACTCAGCCCGACGTAAATACTCCGTCATCGAAAAATAAAAATAATGCTTTGCTGTTGTGTAAGGCATAAAGAAATGCCACGAATACATCACGGGTTGCTCTTTTAAAATCGTTACTGATCGCATTCTCTTAAGTAGCTGATGCAGCATAAAAATCTGTCACTGAGATCTAAATATCTATCACTGATCTGTGTGTTCAATATATTGGTTAAACAAAAAATTGCGTTTGAAAAGTTGTCAAATGTAAAACTAGCTCGTTGTTTACGACATCTCATGAGTTCTCGGATCTCATCGTCAAAACCACGATCCTTAAACTTCACGCGTAAAGTTTGACAAACGTCAGGCCACTGAAGCTGTTGGGTCCGTCGATGATATCGCCCAAACCACTCGGAAACGCGGTCGACGTGCTTTAGTCATTAGAGGTGAACGTGACGAGAAAGTGTGTTAGTTGAATTGGGGAAGGAATTGTGATTCAGAACTGCAATTCGAATTTTTCATTTCATTTCGAAAATGAATTCTACGACTATCAGGTCGATCACTGAAAATTACATTCCAATTCCGGATGGTATTGAAATGTTTTTCAGTAGACGTCGTTTTTGTCGTAGCTTATTCCGTGAAAATACGTTGCTATTGTGGCAAATGTTTATATGTTGGTGGTTTACGATGGAAGCGATTCTGACCTGGATGTAGGTCGTCATCGCTAAGATGTTCCCAACTTGCTTGTGAGGTTCGATTGGTGGGTTGGGCAAATTGTGATTATGTCCTTACTGAAAAAGGGTTTTTCAAAATGGTTTGGGCTGATTTAAACGTTTCCGCAATGGATGTTGGAAACTTGGGGTTAGTGTAATAAAGCGCTGCTTCGTTGAATGACAACGAAGTGGCATAGCAGGTCGCGTACCTAGCGAAATTTATTTAAAGCCCCAGACTAGCTGCAATCTATCAGATCGAGAAAGAAATCCTGCCACTTCAGCACAAATAAACATTACACACGCCCACACTTACACACACATGCACATAATCACCCACACCTAAATCCATGCCCCTAAGTTTAACATTTCAAAATAATTTTACACCAACTTAACGGTAACATAATTTGAAAAGTTCCCGTTAGTGATTGAATTATTTATTCGATTATTGTGGTAATCGGTTACATCTATATATAATTTCATAGACCAAATGGTAACAGATTACGCCCAGGATATATTACGATGTAAAGTATGTTCATGGCAGGGGTCGGTTCGATGTTATTGCGTCTGTACAGATTCAACAATCCCAACATAAATTATTATTACCTTTGTTTAAATTAAATTAAAATATAACATCAGAATCCACAAATAACGTTAGATCTTGGCTTGATGTGATCGAATAAAAAAAACAGGTTTGTCTTCTGAAATAAAAAAAATTAGAGGTAATCCTGGCTACTTATGATAGCCGTAGACATCAGTGTTGTGTGGAAGAAACTTATTTAATATAACACATTCTCCTCGGACTTATACGCCCCTGCCCCTCATACACCCGTTCATACATATCCCCATACACACACCCATATACACACATTCGTACACCTACATACTTCACCATAATCATTCATGCATAAAATAAAAATAAAAAATCAGATATGACTCACCCGCATGATGTTGTCCCGTCCTACTCTTCTATCCTTCAAATTCAGCCGCTCATCTCCATCAGGTCATACATAGACCAGAGCTCGGACAAGGTGATTGCAACTTACACCCGTTGTTAAGATCCAAGTGATATATAAATTAACGGATATAGAAATTGGTAATAATTTATGGCAACTGCAATGAATCAATCCGGAAATGACAACCGGGTTCAGCGATGATTCACCGGTAACTCTCGGTGATGAAATGTGATGATATCAACTTGTAACCAACGTTATTGGTTGTAAGACACCATTAACAGCACTAATCCAGACTGTCTCCAGATCACTTGTCAATTTTTGTCATGGATCGTCGAATTTTAGGATAATTTTACTATAAGTAATCGTTGGGATAGATGTTATCGCCCTAATTTGGAATTGACGTCAACCATTGAATCTAACTACTAACTTATATTAAACTTATATTTTATGGATTTCGCTAACTGCATAAATCACAGCGCACATATCATATGTATAATTTAAATTTTAACTAAATAAATTAAGATTTTTTTATAATTAACTAGATGACTTCACAAACATACAGCGATTGAAATTTTTCTTTTTGTAATCCCTTAATTAGAAAATATTAACTAACTAAATAGATGATTTCACAAATATATAGTACGTAGTATTTTTTTTATAGTTACTTGGCCTTACTTGAACTGTGGAAATGTACATGCGAACTTCAACTCAATAAAGTGGTTACATTTTGATTACGTAACTTTGTCTACTTAATTGTAAAAGAAAATGACGTTGATTACACAAAAAAAAACTATTCTCGAACGTAGACATTCGCGATGCACAAAAATTGACAAAATTTCCACAATTAATCTGATAACAACAAAAAACCAGACCGAGCAAATATGGCGCTCACCACAGCACAAACATATAAATAATTTTTTTTGATTTTTGGTTCACTGACACTAAATCGGTAAATTGGAACCCCACGAATTGATATTATTGTAAACTACCAAAAAAATTTTACTAATTAATTTTATACGCAATATCGCGAATTTAATCACAAAAAAAAATATTTGCTAATCCCGACATTTAAAATGTAACATTTTACAAAATCACAACTTGTCAACTTGGACAACACCGGCAGATCGAAAAGTCGATGCCAAACTAAGAGAGCTTTTTTCTTATATGAAATTTGTTTTTAAATTAATTAACACGGCACGAAACATTACGAATTTTTCTTAAATTGCATTACTAAATTGAACTATTAAAAGAAAATGGAGCTAATTAAACTAGAAAAATTCAATCTAATTAAAAATTCACTACTTAATGTTAGAGAAAAAAAAACGTGAATTCAAAAATAAATTCATTAATTTCTGATCTTCACGAATGAAATTGACAAGACATAAGAGAAAGAGTTTACATGGGTAGTAAATTCTTTTGTTGTTTTTAAATTAACTAGCACGGTACAAACAGATAGAATTTTTTTGTTTTTAACTAAATTGAAACTAATAAATTTGCACTAAATAAAAAAAAAATTTTGACTTATTTTAATTTAATTAAAAAATTGCTACTTAGACCGAACTTAAATTAAATAGCAAAAGCGTGAATTCAATAAAGAAATCCGATCTTTTTTTGATATTCACGAGAGATTTTTTTCAAGCAATAAGAGACAGAAGCTATCTATCGCGTTCTATTTATAGTCCAAAAAATGGTAGCACCAACTGGTAGCATATTTTACTGACTGAAAACCTATTAATGAATCTGTACAACTAAATTATGTTAAAAAAAACATTGATTACAAAACGATGGTAGGACATCCATATGGAATCAACACAATTACGATCTAATGATATTGTACAGCTGTTTTATGCTAATTTTATAGCGATTAACGATTACCAATTGAATACAGAAAATTACATTGGGAAATAGCACACAACTGGATTATGATAATTTTTTCAACGGAAATCATTGCAGCTGACGACCATGGACCGAGTATCAGAGACTATGTTTAAAGGAAAACGAAAACAATTATGAAAGTCTCCGTCAATGCAAATCCGATGCGTGCGAGAAAGTAGTGCATCTTTAAATCAGGGAATTACACAACTGCTACGTTGAGCACCAGACTACTTCGTTACATTAGCGATCGGTAATTTAAAAGGAAACTTCCTACTTTTCGAATCCGTCTTTATTCTTAGACTTTGGCGATATATAAAACAATAGCCATCGCTGTCCGATTGGGAAGCGGCTGATGCCTCGTCTCGAATGCCTTGGGCATAAGTTTTGAAATAACGAGTCAACACCTTTTTGGGGTTTCTAGGGACTGAAAAGTAGGTACCACGTTTAGGTCATGAAATAGGACTTGTCAAGTTGGGCAAACATTCACTGGCGAAGGATCCTTCATAAAACAGGCTTTGTGAAAGCCATGACCACACGGAAAAATTATTGCCGTGATTAGACCATCTATCTTCTGACAGTATATATTGCATACTGCGCTACTAATGACCAGGATTATTTCGGGAGTGGAAGACATAGTGAATCAAAAGTAACCGAATAAAAAAAAAAATTGGAGAAAAGAATGACGAAGAGAGGTTATCACTAAAAGTGGAGTAGGTAGCGGAGACTAAAATTCTTAAAAAAAAAATTTATAAAAATTACAAAAGAATTACCAAAAATTTATAAATTTAAGAAAATTAAAATCTTGCACGAAAGTACTAAAAACACGCAGACACATTCACAATTAATTGTAAATAATAAAATTAAAAAAAACTACAGAAGTGGAGGGCGGAGCCCGCGGGATACCCCCTAGTTTATAATAATCACAAAATGTTGTAATTTTTTATTTTTATTGATTGGCTTTTTATTAATTGTTATTAGGAAAAATGTTAATACAAAAATAAATCAATTTTACAAACTTAGTTTAAAATTTATTAAAACAATTTACATTAAACTTGTGACTTCTGATAACCAACTTTATTGTTTGATTAAAATGTATACGTAATCATATCGGTGGAACAATTGATCGAGTATATATAGTTCGATTCTCCATCTCTAGCTTCTTTTTAAATACACTTCGCATCGCACACAAATTCACAATCAATCACTTCCACATATAATCTCACCAACCAACTTCTCTACAACTACATAAATTTGAACAACTGTATCACATCTACTATACTTTACAAACAAAAATGTTCATCATTTATGAAGACAAAAAAACATGTATTATTAATTGACATTGTGACGCATCAAAACAATTAACTGAAAAATATGATTCAAATTGTGATTTGTATTTTCAATAAAACAAATCAAATTAACCAAAGTTTTGTCTCTATCGCATTTCTTGTCTGGTGTTAACATTACATGGAGGGATTTTGCCGTTTGCGATCATATAACTTATCTTATTCCAGCGTTATTTGATTCCAGGTTTAACACTCTTAGGGACACATTTATTGGTCACTTAATCTCGCCAGCGTTAACGAGTTTTCCTCTCCAACATTTCACGGGTATATCCATCCATAAATAATTTTTTTCAAAAATATTTAGGTTCGTCGCTTATCAGCTCTATCGTTTCAATTTTTTTATTCTATCCAATTTTTTTATTCTATCCAATTTTTTGCGAAATTATACTATTGAAACAAAAAACGCGGGAAATATTATTGTTTCAATACATTCCTATGGTTATATATTCATTATTATTAAATAATAACCGATGATTTCTTCTTGTTTTATTTGCATAAAAACGACATTTAATTTTATATGTGATAATTTTTTAAAAATACATAACGAAGGTTTATTTAAGTATAAAATATTTGATTAATAATAATTATTCATGAATACTGATAGTGAAATCAAATGTCAACATCATTTAACAATCATATGGGTCTCTTTCTATAGCAGGTGAATAAAACTAATATTTTTCGTATATGTAAAACTCAATGACGAATAACAACATACTCGTGCAAAAATATAAGAAAGATAAACTTAAAGAAATATTTTCAAACATAATTTATTTTAAGAAATGGAATTTATAAATTCAAACTATTTCTCCATTGATGAAAATAAAATTGTTCTACGAACTTTTTTCGTTTTTTTTTTCTTCTGTACAACGAACAGAAAAATGTATGTTTTTTTTATAGTTTTAGTATGTTGTTGTCAGTCTTCGCGATAGTTTTATTCAAAACGGTTTTTATGATAATAATTGTTCATATATTTGATTAAAACAAAACAAAAAAATTATAATAATTGTATCGTTGACATTTAAGGTTTACATACCCGCGTTAATGTTATTTTGACAATGTATATGTTGTTTGTGTTTGATTAAATTAAAATTATTTCAGGCTAAGTGAAAATATATTTTTATAGTTTTAATTAAATTATTATTATTGTTATTATTATAAGTTTGTTCTTGTGTAATCGTATGTGATTAAAATGTAATCAATAGTTTGTTTATGTGAAAATAGTTATTTGGTGAAAAAAAAAATGAAAATAAAATTTTTAATTAAAACAAAATGTGTGTTGTAGGTTAGTTTATAACAAGGATATAACACAAGGATTTTAAACAAGGGGTGAGCCGATAATTATATCTGTTACAAATTTATATATTAGGGAAACTATTTTGTGTCAAGCTCAGTTGTTACCTTAATATCAATGCCGTCAAATTTAATCAAACGAATATTTTACTCGAAGAAATTTTTGATTTTATGATTAATGACTTTCAAATTAAATAAATATATGTTTTTTTTTTTTTGTTATTAAAACCTACTACTAATAAGGTACAAATTGTACCATGATGATAGGTCAGGAATGTTAATTACGTATACGTATTTGGTTATGAATATGATATTTATTATGTTTCGTTACGAGTGAAAAGTTATTATAATTTGATTATCGGTATGAAGATGCATTAAATAGTTATGTGATTTCTACGGAACATTTGTTTAAGTTTATGTTTTCTTAAAGAAGATTAATTAGTCATTTACTTTCAATTATTCTTCCAACTGGCTTATGATAGTTTGAATCTATTGTCTACAGTTCATCTAATCATTGTTGATTAATTAATTGTAATTTGTAAAGATTTGTTTCCCATTAGTAATCGTTTATTTTGAGATGAATGTGTAATTAAATTTATGGCATACTACTGATATGCGAGTTATAAATGTGAAATGCCGTTAAATTAGAATGGATATAAAATGTAACAAGTGGAAGATTGTTTATTTTGTTACAATTCAATTTTTGATTTTACTCTCAAATAAACATTTCAGTTTATTGCAGCTACAACGATTTTTTTTAATAAAAGTGTTGTGTAATAGGCAATACAATATGTGTTACAACTAAACCTAGATAGATAAGAGCTAGGCCCAACAACATAAACGCTTTTTTTTTTTTTAATTTTTGGATTGAAGCTATTTAAGACTATTAATTCAGAAAAATCATTTCATTTGTACCCAGTTCGAAAAATGAATTCTTCCTCTGCATTCTGTGATAATATTGCTGACGGTTTAAGTATTTGCACAAAACTATTGGCAAGGGGAAAAGCGTGATTTATTTGCTCATGCATTTTACTCTTTAAAGATACGGGGACTAATGACTTGTGCAATGTACTATCATCTGAAAAGCTATTTGCTTACCGCTTACTAAATAAGTTAAAATTGGGTGCGGATCAAAACTTAGTCTTGGCCGCTAGCGTTAGTTAATTTAAACTCAGAAGAACGACTGCAGGGTAAAAACAACACGAAAAACAAAATAGAGAGTGTGCTTAAGACCGCACGGCAGAAGTAAAAACTTCATTAGCAATCGCCATCAATTGATATCATATTAGTAGTATTTGGATCGTATTAGTAGAATAAATGAGAAACAAGTCAGAACGATAAACCGCTAACTACACACACTAACCTCACAATGCAAACCAAATAATTGTCAAAATAGCACTCATATGCCAATAGCAGGGACTAAAGTACGCGTGGTTGTCACACCCATAGATCAAAAAGTTTAAATTTTACAAATCTTCCTGCGGAAAGGTAAGCAAGCTCATTTTTATTAATGCGCGTTGTTGCCGTTTGCAAATCACTATCGGCTAAGTGCCACCATTTTTAATTATTTTATTTATCATGATAGCCATCCATGTTTAATCATACATAAGCTATGCTTCTTTGTATAGAATTTGTGCGATTTCCGTCTCGTAATTGTGAGCTTTAAATCGATATAATCGCTTTTATCAAGTTACGAGTATTAAGTCTTCACTTAATTTTAGAAACATGTATTACATACAATTGCAAATCGACAACATATTTAGTGAAGATGATAAAATTCCAATACATATAATTTTGATATACAAATGTAATTGTTTCAGGTTATACTATCTTTCTTACGTTATTTTTAATTTCATAAAGATTATGTTCAATAAAAAAACATTGATCAAAGCAAACTACCGTTTAAAACGATAGTTAAATAAAAAGCAAAAATTAAGCGTACACAACAACTTCATAAATTTTCATGATTGTTAATGTATTAATGCATAAAGGATAAACAGCCATACATACTTTCAATTTTATATATATTCAATATTTATTTAGCATGATGACTCGAATGCAAATTGCAAAAGACAGTATAACTTTAAAAAACTGCGTTATAGATCAATTTTTTAAATTCGTATAAAGAAATTTTTCTTATTTTTATGAATTCATAAATAAAAAAAAATAATTTTAATGGTATTTAATAATAATTAAAAAAAATATGTACATACCAGGGATTGAACTCAGAACCTACTGCACATCAGTCGAGCACGATATCCACAACGCAATTTGAAACGTTAAGAAATGATAGATAGATTATTATTTATAACTATTTTTAGCATTTCACTTTAAAGCATGACGGATCAGACTAACTTACTACCTACGGAAAAATCTGTGTGTGGTGCGCCTAAAGAAGTTTTCACTTCAAAAACTATTTTAATAAAACTTTCAATTTACGGGAATCTGTAACGACGCCTTGGTTCGATTTTTGCCATAAAATAAGTAACAAAACAACATCATAAGAATAATTGATTATCTTCCAGGTCAATAATCAACGATCAATTTTTAACATTTTCTCAGTTGATTGTTTTGTTGCGTCTCACAAGCAGTAATAAAGTTTCTATCTACATAAATAATAAAAATTTAATTTCGTAAAATTTTCGTCATAATATCATATATGTTATAATATCATTTATGTCATAATATCATACGGTTGTTTAAGTATATAAAAAGTAGAATGGTGGTCTGTTATAGTTGCAGATCAGAATATTTTCTCGTTTGACTATGGATTGTTTATTGAAATTATATGAGGACATGGTAAATTAAATGATTTATGTGTGACCAATGTATATGAAAAAGAAACAAAATATAAGGAAATCATCGCTATAAAAACGATGCTCAGTTTGTTCGAGTGAATCAAGTATATTGAAATCAAATAGGAAACATTGTGGAAGATTTTTTGTTGTTATTTTAGGGTTTATCGATTGAGAAAATACAACAATAATTCTAGAGCTAATCAAAAAACCAAGATACAATTAATTTACACGAGTTTGAATTAGATCATCATATAAACGTATTATAAATTTTTTGTTTTCTATTATTGTTTTTTTTTTGTATTCAACATTGATTTGTTTTTATATATTTATTTTATAAGAGATATGCTCGGTTTAAATATATATTTCAATTATTGTTTGTGTGTTAAAAGTTCACTGCAACAAAGGGGTGAATTGAATTTGAATATTAGTACTTTTGCAACTGAAGAATGCAAAAGTACTAAAATTCAATTATCTGGGTTATCGGTATATGTGTATATTGGAAAATTATATACTACTCCACTGAGGTACCTGATTTCCAACAGCAAATCATTTATTTAGTTCAGAGAATAACAAAATTCACCAAAATACTATCAAGACACGAACTTCAAAATTCATAAAGGCAAATTAACCAAAGAAAACGTCGACACTGGAACCATCAAATAAAAAACGCAAAGAGCAATTGAAAACTAAATTGTCGCATTCGCATAAGAAATGGGAGAAACAATTTTTTTTTCTAAAACTTCCACAATTTCAAGATTTTGAGGGGCAATAGGCTCAATTGAAAAGGATGGAATTGAGTTAAAATATTTGACGCTTTGGTCATCAGTTCTGGAAGTTAACTTAAATTATATCCAAAAATTTTAAATAATATTAGTACTGTCAATTGATTAAACTTAATAAATAATAAAATAATTAGTTAATTTGATCATAGCACATTGCAGCGGTCATCCTAAGTTTTTTCTGGTCGAAATTCGACATCAAATTTTAAATGCTAAATTAAAAACCGCATTCAAGCTGTGAAATTGAATATTAACAGTAAAATTAAGTTAACGAGGTGTTTTCTTAAACTTTTAAATACATAAAATATTTAATATCATCCCTTGTATATATTAGCTAAGGGCTCAAAATACTTCAAGTACGTGTCTGGTTTTTACCCTCTTTTTTTAAATTTATGACATCAAATGTCGGCTTAGTTGTTTTTTAAGTAAACACATCTTTATAACAGATTTACGCGAGATATCTTTTTATGCTATAATTCTTGAAAGTCGTAACTGATTGAAAAATAATTAAATGAATTTATGGATAGTTTCTATAATTTTGGTTTAATATTTAAAAGATTTATCTGTAAATTGAATAATGTGAATAATTTTTCTTCTTCGAATTTTGTTTGTTCGTTTAAAAAAAAAAGTTAAATTGTTTTTTAATTTGTTTGCTGTAACAAAAAATTAATTGAAAGCAGCATCCATGTTGCAATGAATCAATATACGTGTTTTGTCTACACTTTTGATACTCTTTCACTTAATATCGTTTAAAATAAATTATAAAACGATTTTTCCTTATTAACGACACTTTAAACTTTAAATCACTTCAGCATAAATTCCACTTTCAATTTTCAAAGATTTTTATTTAAAATTTTATGAATTTTTTTTTTATTTTTCCTATAATTTGAAATATTTACTTTCGCTTACATAAAAGTATGTTTACATTTTTATATTCTGTTTTCTTATTCTTTTTAGTTTATATAACCCAGTTTTGCAGTCAACTGATTTTATGTTATTAATAATTTAGTTTTGTTGTGTATCTTCTATTCAATCTAATGCCGCTCGTTCAAATTAACTCTAACTGAAAATTATATATTAATTTATTAAGTTATTGATTGATTAATTTAATTGATTTTTTCTTTGTAATCATTGTTTCAACATAAAGCTATTAAAAATTTACCAACATTGTTTGTTTGTTAGAGTTTTAGGTTATTGCATGGATAATTTATTTAGAAAAAATAACTTGATATAACTATTATCACCGTTGAGGAATATGGTACAAATGTTATTAATATTGATGAAATATTAGTTTAAAACTTTAATTGACATTTTAATAGATCGATTATTAGTCTCAAGTAATTGATACGAAATAATTAATAACGAATATAATGTTTTATTAGTTTCTTCACATACCCACATACACATGTTGTTTGTCATAAAAGTCAACTGTAATATAATTCACTCGTTCGCAGCATTGAAAATTCTGTCATTAGTTATACCAGCAAACTTAGGATCCCCATTTTATTTTTATAAAATGGACTATGAAGTTGGAATACGTGACACAATAATACCTAAAAATATTTTGAAACCTAGGTCGCACAACAACATACATTCTGAGGTTTTGATTAAAACCCGCAGAGTTATATGAATGCTCGTTTTATAGTGGTAAGCAATAACGTTCCATCATCAAGAAATATTCCATAGCTAAGATTGAGGTGAGGTGAGGCCACCGTTGACTGAATAGATTTTTTTCACCAGCACCAAATATCACAAGATATCACCTTGGCTAGTGATATCTCACATCAACTCATTAGTCAATTTCATGAACTGGAGTACCCGTGCTTTTCACCGTAGATCAAAAATTAAAAAAAAATTGAAAATCAACATAACTGATTTGTTTTATTTATACTTACTATTACTTAAGCTTTTTCTACTATTACATACTTAATTTTTATTTTTACCATTACTTAAATTAATTTCACTAGATTTCGGACCGTTTATCTTCAAATTTTTCCTTAGTTATATTTTTTAATTTTGGTTTTCATTTATTTAATTTAACAAAGAAAATTACGTTAAAAATACTTAACAAAGATGTTTTTTGAAAACTGAAAATTAACAGACATGTTTGTTAAAACAATCAAATTCAAACAATATGACCTTAGAGTAAATTCAACAGACAATTGTTTGTTGTATTTTACCTACAAATTCTTTTCAGAATCAGAAAAATATCGTTCTTACTTCTAAATCGAAATTATTGTTTTCTTTCAAATGCTCACAAATTTATTTTTTGCTTCAAATTTGATGCTTTTCTTTGTATTGAAAATAAATCTAAATTATTTTTCTGAATGTTTGCATATACGAAATAACAAAGTGTTAGATTACTATTTTAAACCCTAAGGCGTAAACATTTGAGACTTATGTTGTGCAAATGAAAAGAAATACTTAATTTTTTTGATAAAACTGTAAAACCAAACATTTTTTGGTTTGTTAACAACTTAACATAAAAATAAAATTAAATAAATTTTGTTTGTTTTTTTATTTTGGTTTTCGTCCTGTGCCATTGTTTAATAAGAAATATGATTGATTTATAATTTTAGATGATGATATCATGTTTTGGTACTTAATTTATTGATTAATGCTTTATTAATGAACGATTTTTAATTTGTTGATAATGAATTTAATTATGAAGTTAAAAAAATTATTTATTGTCACTGACCGAATTTATTTAAAATACAGATATTTTTTTTTTCGATTATAATTTTTATTAATTAATTAGGATTTTATATATTTTATTTTTATATATCACACCCGTTTCAATTCATACACGCGTTTTTCTTTTTTTATTTAAACCGTTAAAAAACATAAGCCGCGTTCGATTTGATTAAAGTAATATTAGTTGCATTATCTGATGCAAATGTAAAATCTCTATGGAATTGTTGTTGTTTTTTCAGTTAAGACAAATTTTAAGCAAAACAAACCGAAAGAAAAGAAAAACATAAGCTTATTATAAAAAAAATATCATCTGAGAGGATTAAATTTGTTTTTTTTTTTTTTTTTTTTTTTTTTTTTCAAATAATCATTGCCCAACAGAATCTTTTCTTGTAAATTTTTATTTTGCTCACAAAAGGATTTTTCATAAATTCTTTTATTTTATCTTAAGAGCAAGCGCAAAATACAAAAAATAAAGCATGGTTTTATTTTGAAAACTAGTGCGCCCGTAAAAAATAAAAATCTGATCACTAAAGTGATCAAGTGTTTATGGCTCTCGGCTGACGCAATGAGCAACAATTTTGCTCTCAAGCTAAAAAGATACACTTTGCGCCCTTAGTACATAAATAGCTTATAAAATATAGTCTACAGAGGCTTTAGATTTAGAGTCTACAGAGGCTTTAGATTAAAAAAAAAGAAAAGGTCCGCAATAGAATCTTAAAATATTTATTGGTGCGTAGCATGAAATCAGTTGAGAAACACGAAGACCATTCCATCGTAATTTCATTCCAAAGATGTTGCATCTTTCATTACCGCTGCATGACACGGTATCTAGTTAATTGATACATACCTTTTCCAAACTTGTTTAGTTTATTCACCCAGGCTCCAACTAGTTTGAATGTGGTGGTGTATGCGTTAAGTGCATAGCTGTTCTAAAAAAGGGAATCCTCTTGTTCGAGAATTACTTCTCAAGGTAAATTCTGCTGATCTTTCGATTCGAATTCTCTCTGAATATTCAGTATCGAAGTTAAGACTTGATAATTGTCCCTTGTCCCTTAAATCGCGATTTAAGATATAGGTCATATCGGTTTCACTTTTCTTAACTCTGTTTTCTCAGAGTTGAGCTGCCCTTCTCTGGTGCATGAGACTGCTCCGTACGACCGTACGAGATGGCTGGTGTCACTATCAGGGTAAATATCCACATTAGGATATCTGGACTGCACTCCTATATTTTACGCATAAGTTTTTTGCATACCATCAGAGGTCTTATGACTTTGCTCACTACCGCTTTCATGTAGGTTACTCACAGGTGTTTGATATTTAAAACTACTCCCAGATACTTTGTCTCCTGTACAGTTCAATTACGGTGCCCCTCATTAAAACGGTTTTAATGAAGATTTCATTTCTTGGTGAACAGGACCAACTTAATTTTAGTCAGAAAAAGTGTTAGTCGCGCAGATGTGCACCATGCGTCTTCCAGATTAAATCTCCTCTGTACAATATCACAGAATCTTCTGTCGAACTTACCTCTGGCGATAATGACTACATCATCTGCGTACCTAAGACCTTTGAGACCGTGGCAACCAAAGGCAACCAAAATTTCACATACCACTTTTCTCCATACATAAAGGTTATAATAAAATCATCTTGTGAACAACCTCTTATAGTGCCAAGACTGATATCTTACTTTGGGAATGAATATCATTTTTGCGGTTATCCATTGTGTTGGAATATGCCAAAGTGCCAGACTTCTTGTGAAGATAGCTTTGATGTCCAGAAACATCCACTTCTCTGTGGGAAAGCTTGGAATATTCTGTTAACCCCTAGTGACTTGTATGGCTTGTAGATGTCTGTTATCCTGTCGTCGTCAAAAGTGTGGCAGCTCAAGTCCTTCGGGCTTAGTTTTTTATTCATTCCTTTTATTACTTGCGTCTCCTGTGCATGCTCTAATGCAGCCCCGAAAGGTTGTTTCTATAGAAGAAGATCAGCTTACTCGCCCTTCGTAACCTCTTTCGCTCTAGCAATTGAGTAGCTGGTTTTGAATGCTTTTGTGATTGGTAGGTTCACCTCTTCTACAGTTTATTTCTATGCGATATAATATTTTACTGTCTCTAACGATTACTAGCTGTAAACTGTCTTGAAGGTGCTTCTCAAATAAGTTTGATCTTGTGTACATAGGGCTCTGAATTTAGGGTAATTCTTTTGACTGCCTAATTGAAGCGGAATACTTCTATAATCTGATAAGGACGCCTACCCCACAAAGACTTCAATAGAACTTACTTCTGCAGATTATGTATTTTTTCCTAAATAATTCCAAAAATTCCTACTGAAGAAGTAGGATTAAATTCAAAGTACTGATACCAACTGAGAAGTACAAAACATAAGTTGAGCGCTTGTGAAGCAATAGACTGAGTATTGCAAAAGTTTATGTTAAGATAAGTAACAATTTAACAAAGAATCAATATAAAAACATTCGACTACGAGTATCGACATTACCAGACAGATACCAAACACAAAAAAAATTACATAAAAAGATTACCATTATATTATCTGCAACTAATTTAATTCACAAAGGAAACCCTTTGAATTTAAAATTTATTTTCTCTCTAATTAATAAATTAAAAAAAAATATGCAGAATTTTGAAACCGGAAACAAGGTATCGAATGTCTAAACATATTGAATTTTCCTCATAATTACAATTTGAAAAACTTATGTACAAAGTAACAAAAAAAATATCAAGTGTTGATAGTACCTAATACTGTGAAGTGTGAACACAATTGAAATAATTCAAATTTAACTATATGTATATTTCACGCCATCTAAGTGTGAGAAAAAAAATTTTTGTGTCTCAAACTTCGGGAATAGGTAGTACTTTATGAGAAAACAAGTATCAAATTTTTTCAAATTTTTTGACTCACACCATGGCCATCAGTGGTGCTTACAAATTCGATTTTTTGCCTCGATCACAAACTTGTGAATTTTCTATAAAAATGGGTGCGACTGAAAAAAAAACAGAAAAACATGATTTTGTTAGCATTTTGTGACCATAGATTACGATAAAAATATTTTCAAAAATTTTTGGGGTAGTTTCCACCCTTATTTTAAGGGTTAAAATTTTAAAACCGAGATTTCGAGTAATGTCAGGGTTTTTTTTCAATTTTTTTTTTAATTTTTTCTTTGTTTTATTTCCTTACGATTAATTTTTGTTTTGCGATGGTAATCGACCAACAACTGCCCCAAAAAAAGACCCAAAGGTGAAAAAATGTAGTTTTAGCGTATTTTCTCATTCTGTGATATAATAAACGATAAATAAATAGTATATTCTTAAATTGTTTGGATTGCTGATTACGAATCTAAAGTTAAATTTTTTTTAAAACAAAATGGCGGATCAAATATGGCGGCCAACTTTTCTAAAATCGTCCAATTTTGAAATTTCAAAAATACCATCGTGTTCTACATACAATTCTAAATCGAAAATATTTGAGGTAGTTTTTGCTTAAGATCCACCGTTATCGAGATTATCTCACAGAATAAGAAAATTTGTACGCTAAAACTACGTTTTTTCACCTTTGGGTCTTATTTTGGGGCAGTTCCTGATCGATGCCCATCGCAAAACAAAAATTAATCGTAAGGAATTAATTAAAAGAAAAAATAAAAAAAAATTGAAAAGAAATCGTGACATATTTCTCGAAATCTCGGTTTTAAAATTTTAACTCTTAAAATAATGGTGAAACCTACCCCAAAAAATTTTGAAAATATTTTTATCGTAATCTATGGTCAAAATTCGAACAAAATCATGTTGTCCCGTTTTTTTCAGTTTGTGGTCAAGTTTGTGGTCAAGACAAAAAATCGTACTTTGTAAGCGCTACTGACGGCCATGGTGTGAATCAAAAAATCTAAAAAAATTTGATGCTTGTTTTCTCATAAAGTCTCCCAATGTTTGAGACTCGAACATTTTTTTTCACACTTAGTTGGCGTGAAATGCCCATGATATATATCTTAAAAATATTTGTGATGACAAGCGGAAACAATACTATGTACTATGTCAATAGTAGAAAGTGGTTTAATTGATTGAATTTGGATCAAATTTGACAAGTATATAATACAACAACAAAACAAAAAGAATCGCAATAATTTTTAAGAAACAAAAAAAAAAAAATTAATGAATAGAAATAAACGTCAATTATACGAAAACAAAACTCAAGACACAAAAAAACCTTGGTGCAATTAATTTTTAATATAAAGTTATATACATATAAAACAACATATATAATTCAAATTGCAGGCAAAATGTTAATAACGTGAGAACGTGATTTTTGGTCAAATATACATAGAATTGTAGAAAATAATCGAAGAATAGATTCTTTTGTAAAATAATAAATAAAATTGGAAGCCAGAGATCACTCAGCTTAATATTTATAAAGAATTATTTTAGTTTTTTTGATTATGAAATTGAATAAATTAGAATGAAAATAGAATATACCTACACATATATTTTTTTTGTTGTTGCTATTAAATTATGGGTTTGTTGTTTTGATTTATATGTGAAAATTAAATACTGGTATATTATATTTGAATTAATTAGATTATGAAAAATCGTGATTTTATATTTATTTTAGGATAAGTAATTCAGGTCACATTTTGCAACAAAAAAAACACTTGTGAAAATCCACAAGTTGTTGTTGGGCTCTGCCTCTTTTAATATATTTGTGTATTGTTTAATTAATCATCTTTTCAGATGGTTTTTGTTTTTTTTTTTCATTCTCAATTTCAGACAGAGACGAGTGAAAGTTAAAAAATTCATAATGTCAACTGCAATCTTTACATTATTTAAAAACTGCAAATTTCTCACTAAAAACCACATGATTAAGCTCCCAAATATAATTTTTGTTTATCAATTTAATATAATTTACTAATTAGAATTAAATTAATTCGTAATAATAATTAATTATTTTTTCTTTTCTTTTTAGGTAATTACAATTTTAATTTCGTTTGATTGATTATATCGTGTTGTGTAAGTCATTAAATTTAATTATTATACTCAAATTATTTCTTGTACTATGATAATGAAAGTTGGCAGCTATTTAATGTATAAGTTATTGTTTATTAGTTTTATTTTTTTTTTTGTGTTATTTATGCGTTAAATCAAATAAAGATGAAAAATTACATTTGTGGATGTGTTTAATAGTACATTATAGAACAAGGTTGAGAAGTAAGCTATTATTGACCGAGAACTTTTAGATCCTGAGGCGCGTAGCGCCGAGGGATATAATGTTCGAGGTCTATATTAGTCTTCTCAACCGAGGTATATATAGAATTTTTTTAACTACTAACACTAATTATCATATTTGCTTTGATTAGATTTTGATATTAGTCATTTTCCATTTTATTTTTTAAATATCTTAAAATATCAAGTAGCCTGAAAGTTTAGTTTCATACAAATAAAACGAAATAAAGGAATGCAATTATTATTTGTTTGTGTTTTTTTTGTTCATTTCAATTAAAAATAAAGGAAAATTTATCATTATTAACCTAGGTAATGTTTTGTTATTATTATTGACCTAGGTTGAGAAAAATTAATTCTCATTGGGGCATTCGAGTAAATAATGACGATTTCTCAAGTTAGTAGTTAAAAAATCCCAGCGGCAGGTATATCCGCTAGAAATAGGTAGATTTCGGGGTCAGACGGTTTTGTGTCCAAATAAAATTAGATAAGTCAGATTAGTTTAAATAAAAAATATAAGTAGAAACAGAATAATTCAAAAAAATTATCGAACTAAATTAAATACATTATCCGAACTAACTCCATCATTACAATTTCGGAACAGTTTTATTTAAGTTGGTTTAAACTACTTTTAATAACATATTAAATCCACCAAAGATCAAATGAACTACGTCACAACTACAATTATACCATCACACATAATTTATAATCAAACATTATCAAACAATTTTATTTCAAAATCATCTTTTGTTGTTGTGTTTTTTTGTTCTTTTTAATCTTTTTTCAAACGGTTACTTAGTAAAAAAAATAAAAACAAAAGAGATTTTGATAATTTTTCTATGGTATTAAATGGGTTGATATTTTTCTTGTAAGGGTTGCATTATAATGCTTATAAAAATAGAACCTTTTGGGTTAGAAAGCTAAAATTTTCTGAGGCTATAGTTGAAAAGTATGTTTAAAAGCTAAGATGAATTTAAATAACATAAACTGAAACATGATGAAAGCATTGCCTTTTGCGTTTGTTTTTATTTCAACAGCCGTAATGTCTCAACCGTTAGACTTAAACTATTATTTTTGGAAATTTTGGAAAGATTTATATTTTAAATACGTGAAAAAAAGTTTTCAAATATGAGCTTGGCCATTTCAGCTAGATCAAGGGCAGCAAAGTTTAATAAATTTTTAAAACAGCTGATTTTTGAGGAACCTGAAACGCCAAAGTGGTCATCTGGATAAAAATGATAAAAAAAGGTTCAAATATTCAATATTTTTAAATTTTATTAAAATATTATTATTCAAACGGAAGTTATAGCGCCCTAGATTATTCAACTTTTTAGGCTCTAGCCGCTTAACCGGTACCCGGATATGGCCAGTTCACGAACTTGTCCAAGACATTATTTGCCGAAACATACACAGAAAATTATTTTGGTGTAGGTCGAAAATTGCGACCGTGAGAGTGCCGCTAAATTCCGTTATACCTCATATCGTTATATATATATATATATATATATATATATATATATATATATATATATATATATATATATATATATATATATATATATATATATATATATATATATATATATATATATATATATATATATATATATATATATATATATATATATAATTTTTTTTTTTTTTGTTTTTCCATCTTCGCTTATCACATATAGTCGTTTGGCATCAAAATTTTTCCGAAATTCCGAGATGAAGCCCATTGCAATAGGTAGATTTTTATATGAAATCTACCTAAAATATTTTAAATACTGTTTAGAATTTGATCAGTACCCTATAAAGGTGTAATGCTCTGCGATCTAAAGATCTATTGTGCATATCCTGGTTGTTTTTTACTAGTCGTCGTATATGCCGTTATACTGTTTGTACTCTGCTACTTTATGTTGACGCTTTGAATGAAATTAATTAGCTCAAAAAGTAATATATGGAAATCAAACTTTCTTCAAAATTTTCCACAGATTTTAAATTTTTTTATGAATACTTCGTTGACATTTTTTAATGTCAATATTCAACTTTTTATTACTGTTCTAAAATAAAACAAAAACCACAATTATAAGGTGTATATATGGCAACAACAAATACCCTATTATAAATTTATAACAAATATGAAAGAAAGTAATAAACATTTTTTATAATTGAAAGTCAAAACTAAAAAAAACACTATCACTTGTTTTGTTGTTTATATTTTAAATTAAATTAATGTACATTTAAGATCATTTTTTTTTTTTTGTTAATTAGATTTATAAACGACAGTTAAAAAAATATACAAAGAAATACTTAAATAGAGGTATTCATCATATGTGTCACACACAAAAAATAAATAGAAAAGTGAAAATAATTTTCAATAAACAAACAGTAAAAAAGTCCCTTCTGTGTATAACACCATTTTTTTCTTCTATTTTTATATAGAAAAAAAAAGTCACAAGATTAGAAAAAAGAAAAAGTTTCTTAAACTATTTTCAAAACTTAAACAAAAATTAGTTTCTTTTAAATAAAATCAGATGTGTTACATTCTTAAAAGTATTTTTTTCGTCTAATTCGAATTTATAAAGATCGACCTTTTTTTGAAGAAAAATAAAAAAAACTAAAAATTATAAAAATAGATCTTTCTTAATTATTTATTTATTTGTTTGTACTTTTACTAAGTCATTAAAATTGCAAAGAATTAAAGCAACAGTAAACATTTTATTTGGCCTAATAACGATGATTCATCGCAAAAAAAGCTAGAGCTAAATCATTTTTATAGAAAAATTTGAAATTTGACTTTCATGGGAGGATTGAAATAAGCCATTTGCTTCGGACTGAAAACATCTAAGTTTTAGGTTCATAAAAAACTTTGAAATCTACCACCTCAATCGACATTTCTCGTCTAGTTTGTTCTCGGAAAACTATAAATATATTTAACCACCAACTAGGAATTGCAATCCCGGGATCCCGACCCATTTTTTTGATCCCGCAGTCTCGGGATTAATGAAAGAAAATCCGGGATTACGGTATTGTCATATTTGCCGGGATTAATCAATGAAAACATAGAATCCTGTGATCCTGTTTTGTTGATCTGCCTTTTTTTTTTTTATTTTTGGTCATATGCAATGAGATCATGTACCACTGGCAATAGCACTTAAAAAACGAGAACATAAGGTTTAGGGGTGCTAGCGGATAAACTCTATTCCGTCAACGCTAGCATCTTCAATTTTGTTCCACTTTACCATGAAATATTAGCTAATGAACTTGTAGCTCTTAAGGTTGTACTGAGCTAGAAAAACAAAGCAAGCCATTAGTTTGCGAGTTGACGAATCTCTCAATAACTAGCACAAAGGCAAGGAAAACCGAAACATTTTGAGTATTTAAGTATTTACAGAATGGAAACTCTGCTTTTGTTGATGATACATCAAACATATTTATTGTTTCAAGTCGAAGTTCCATATAAGTTTTTATTGACGATTATTGAACGTTACATCCACAGCAGCAGACGTGGGATGTTAAACAAGTGATCCAACTACTCACACTGCAACATCATCGAGCAGAGATTACAACGAAAATGTAACTAAGGATAAGGTTTCAGTCGATTTAGTAGAGAAAAGCAATTTGGAAGATAAACTGTAACGCAATTTAATTCACCCTTAATACCAATAACAAAACTTTTTTGGTCAGAATGCAACAACACAAAATATTAAACCAGTCACCGCAATTGGTAGAGAAATGAAAATAAGTAAGCAAAGTCGTCATAGAAGAAGACCCCGTTTGCGGTGAAGGTATAATAATTTATTGACGGAACGGGCTTTTTCAACCTTCGGAAAAATTATTTCCAAATTAACAAACAGGTTTGATGATAAATCAGTTTGACGAATTATGTTTTCTAAAATCTATTTCTTAAATCATTCGAAAGTGTATGGTACTGGATTTTCTTTATGAAATATTAATATTATTAAAGTTTTATTTTGGTTCTTCAATTTTTATTTTTTTAAAAAGTTGAATTAGTAAGTTAATGTTTTATGTGTTTATTCTTTTCGACACTAAAAAATGAATAATCTGTTTTTTATTTGAAATTTGTGTTTTTTCTTAATTATTTATGGTTTTCCATACAAATTTTAAATCCCGGGATCCCGGGAATCCCGGGATTAAAAATTTATTAATCCCGTAGTCACGGGATTCATAAAACACCACGGAATAGCAATCCCTAATTCCAACAGACCAAATTTCCGACATCTTCACACTTAAAATTTCAGTCCCTCTATATTTTCCATTTCAAATTTTTGTTTTATTTTAAATATTAAACGTTAATCCGTTCAAAATGTTATTGATACAAAACATATAAACTTTTAACAATCCATTAACTGAAATAATTAAAATCTCTGCAGGCATTCGAATAATATGTAATCATTAATCACTCATCAGAACACCGGATATATCAATGTTATGAATAGTTATAGATAATGATTAAATAATTCGGCGGAGAATAGACGGAGAGATAAAGTGAAACAGTTTCATAAAAGAGACAATTATATCCACGCGTTAACTTCCATTTTCATTATCTTTCTTAACTCCAGATAAAAGAGATAATCACAAAAGGAACGTTTTATTGAATCGGAGTAAACGCAGTATAAGCCAATCCGATTCAACTTTCCAAAAACAGTGGCAGAGAGTGAATTTATATCCTCATTCTGCGAGAAGTAGAACGACCAGTAATCGAAAAAAAATCTTAGTAGTCGCTTCCACGCTAAATAGGTTATCCTTCTCAAATATGTTTTGTCACTCATTATTTAGTGAGTTCTAAAAGCCATGAAATTCAAGAAAGTGTTCACGAAGTCGTGATCAAACTTAGTGAGAGATCAGTGAGAGGATCTGATATCTATGGGTTCACACAACACAACAAACACCAACATTCCTGTTACTCCACTATATGCATCTTCTGCAGCAAATACCATCGACAAAAACGGTTTAAGGAGGCATGCTGGTCTAGAAGTCTAAATTTAAAGGCTTTTTAGAGTAAGATGAAAAAATAGAAAAATATTTTTAGAATCCATTTTTTTACAAAATGTTTATTGAAATTTCCAGAATACAAAAAAAACATAAAAAATTCGAAAAGTTATCGACTGGGACTATAAAAAACAGGTGCGTCCTGCTCAACGTAGGATCAGCCCTTTTAGTCTTCTGAAAAAAACCTGTTCACCAGTTGGTCGTGCACGCAACACCTATATTCACAAACCGCTAGCTCAAGCTGGCGTGAATTCTGGTGACCAACCTCTTAAAAAAAAAATTTCACCACTCTCCCTTAAATATTTACACGTAAGCCCTTCATTTTACAAACTTACATAACAATTTTCAATAGCAAAAAATAGTAACAAATCAAAAAAAAAATTTGTCTTTATATGTTGATTGCTGAATTTTGTCCTGAATAATCCCAATTCCCCAATTCATCAAAATCAAAACGTTGATATCGAACTATATCAGATCGATCTTGTTCCGATTATATTCTGGCTTTATATAATCAGTATAATTCATAAAACAATAAATTAATTGGCGTACAATCTATTATATATTTTATTATTTCACCATTCTTGATCACTCCGTCTACATATTATTTTAGGTTAAGATAAACTTTTTAATATTAGTACACTTAATACATCTAACTATAATTTACTTGCGTAAGTATCACTAAATATTCTCTTGTATATTATATCAGTTCATCCAAATTTTCTTTTTCTTTAAGAAAAACTAATTTTCACAAAACTACACAAGAAAAAGAAACTAATTTTGAAATTTATTTTCTTCTTTAATTTAAATCTATCTTGTATCAATTCAGTAAATTATTTGTGATATAACATCACTCCGATGGAAAATCTCCCATTAAGAATATAAGAACTGAATCTAAATTATTAATTAAAAAATTAGAATATAAGAACTGAATCTAATTAACTAGATCAGATCTAGTCGGCTAGCCCTGATGAGAATGATAAACGTTTTTTAAAGTTTAAAATTTTCTCATTGGTTCGAAACTAGATCGGTCGAAAATTGTATGGATTGAAAAAAGTTTCATAATTTGCACCATAATTTTTTAGATTCAGTTCTTATACTATCTTGTATCATCCCGACGTTCGACAACACTTTTAAACTCAGCTGTCCACCTCAATTTCCCAACCCCAAAACAACATTCCTGCTCAACTCTCCCAACAACCAGCCAACTAAATCCCAACTCCATATTCAAACACTTCAAAATTCTATTACTAAACAATTTACAAAAAAACTCAAAATTAAATAATAAAATTTTAAAAAAATTGACCAAAAAAATTTCAAAATTTTCAAAATTGTTTTAAAATTTCCAAAAAACATAATTTAAACAAAAATAATCACAAAAAATTATTTTAAAATTTTTATTATTAATTAATATTAGGGAAAAGGTTATTGATGAAATTAAACTAAAGGGTTTTTGAAAGGCTGTTCAGTTGATGACATCTTTCCGAAAAGCAAACACATGAGGTCTAGCTATGGCTCAGAAAGCCAAGGGGTAGCATCTTCCAACATGTGTTCCCCTGTCTGTCCAATACTAACACCCAAACAACCTGTAAGGAGAAAAAGTTGTTAGTTTGGTGTTCCTTGGATGCAACAACCATGGAACGAAGCACAGAAAAATACATATCTGTTTTTGTCCACGGATATTCCAACAACACCTTAACAGACTATGCTCTAAAGACCGAAAATTGAAGAGAATAGGAAAATTTTATTAATGAGCATAGCACTGTAGAGTTTCCGTTCTGCAGAGGGCCCAGGGTCTAACGAAACATTAGCAGGGTGGGATTGTATTGGCGGAAACCACCAATAACCAACAAGGTTCATAACCTGCTTGTTCCTTCATCCCGACCGCCTCGACTTAACAAAAACTTTAACTCGGAGTTAGCGGGATCGTTAAGTTACGATAAGCACTAACCTGAAGGGCTAATATCCACTCCTGCGGTAATCAATAACAAAAAATTTAACACCAATCAAAAAAATTGTTGTCTCTAGACAACCCTGTTTGGATCAAAAACCCAAACATTGTCGCTCTAGAGGCCCCGTTGGACGCCATCTTGTTTTTTTTTTTTCAGAAGACTAGATTTCGATATGATTTGTCCTCTGGGTAAAAAATAGTTCACAAAATGGCGACGATTTAAAAAAAAAATTCAAAATCCACAGGCTCAACAATAGAGGGATATGTAAAGAAGATTTTCGCCAAATTTCGAGTGAATCGTTCCAGTAGAACTTGAGATATCATGTCGAGCAACTCGAAAAAATGCTTTCGAGAAAAATACGTTAAAAAATAATGATAAAACTGAACTGAGCATTAAAAATGGAATACCTACAACAAAATACGTTAAAAAAACCTTCAAATTATAGATTTCCAGGTATAAATGTAGTATGGAAGAATTGCCCAAGTTGATTCCTGCTCAGGTAGTTGGGAAACGTGTGCCGTTTATTGTTTATTACGCTGCGTCTGACCGGATTTAATTGCGTCATAACAACAGCTATAACTCCGAAAAAATTCTAATTTTGAATAATCCTTCTGATATTCGTAAAAGTATAAATAAACTTTAAAGTTCGAAATTTTAAAAATCGTTTTTTTTTCGGTAATACGTCCACAAAGACAATATCTCCAAAATCTGGCAGTAACTCCAAGTCTACTCCGGCGACTAGTGAAAATCCTCGGGTCGTGTCACGCTTGGTTCTTGGAGATTTAAACCGATCTCTGGAGACTCCATCTGGTATAACCGGAATCGAAGGTCAGCAAATCTTCGGAGATGTAGGCTTCAGAGAACACGGTAGCAGTTGGAAAAAAAGTGGAAAAAAGAGAAAGAATAAAATGCCTGTGGTACAGTGAGAAGGAAAAAGAGGAAAGCTAAGGCTTTCCTCTTTTCCTCTCTGCAAACTAGCGGTCTTCCTGCAATAAGATTTCCCTTGGGGCTGAGATGATCAAACAGACTCGTCTCCCGATCACCCCGGTCCCCAAAATCTGGATTCCAGATCATAGACAATCTAAGACAGTCTTGTTGGGTGGTCTCGGACGTCAAAATGGCTTGGACAATTCCAAATGAAGGATCCGCACGTACGGGGGAAAGAAATTGGCTAAGAGTAAAACTCTGTCGACGAAAACCTTCTGTACATTCTTTTCAATGAAGATAGTGCGAAAGGAGATGCAATCGGAAAGTGCAATTTTTTTTCATGTGCGGTTCAGTAGATGTAAAGTTTATTGGATCGGGCTTGAAGATAAAAACGATAATCACTGTTATGATGGTAGTAGACAAGCTTGAGTTTCTACAAATCAATCTGCAACATATACATAAAAATATTAATAATTCGAGATCCTTACATTATTAAAATCAGAGTGTCCGCCGTCCGGTCTTTCTATGAGGGGCTGGGACATTTTGTATAAAGAGGGTCCTAATAAAACCAGAACTTGCAAAGCATCGCACAAAAGTTTTGAAATTGATCTTGTGACTGAGTTATCCTCAGGTGATTTAACTGTATGAATCTTCAGTTACGGAACAGCTACTCATTGTGTCTGCCGTTCGACTCTATTGCTTTCAAAGCTTTAGGAATCTACACTATTAAGTCAAAAATAGTGTAAGAATGTTCATGTTACCTGAATTATCTCTGGCTTAAGTAAATATCACTGATATGGACACCAGGGTATAATGGGAATTTCGGGAACGAAAAATCTGGAAGCAGAGAAGCTCATAGGTCCTGAACCACGAATTGGTATATCGAAAGGTAGGATAAGATCACTAGTCGAACAAGTTATCTTGCGATTCAGTAACTCCCAATGGAGTGACGCAGAAGGTGTTATTCACAGAAATAGTTATTCGGCAGACTCCATCCCATCTAGTCTAATCCAATAATTCTGATGTCCTATTTCCAAGTAAACTTGAGCTCGCATGCATTTGTACCCATCATCAACCACATTCACACACACACACATTTTTTTTTTAATTTGGATTCAGCGTTGTCCAAAATAAAAGGTAAAATTTGGTAATCATCATATAATATTAAAATTGCAAATATTACATAATATTTTTCAGTCAGATTCAAGAAGTTCAATAACGCGAAAAACTTTATAATAAAAATAAAATAATCAAACAAGATTTCAGTAAAAGAAAACATTAAAATCAATATATACAGTTAAACATCTTATTTATAAAATAAAAACGAAACAAGTTCTACACATTAACTTTATTACAACGAATAAATTAATTCAATAAAATAATAATACCAAATCTAATGACCATGTCATGGCAAAACAAGCAACAAAATATTTACTTCTCTCACTTGATATATTATTTAAATTGAATTAGAAAAATAATATATTGATTTCTTTAAGATTTACGCGACAAATGCATGTAAAGAGAAAGATATGTATTTGATGACTAATCACGACACTTAATCGAAAAAAAAAATTACAGAAAAAATCACTTTTGGTTTGGTTTTTTGTATTTTCATTATAAATGTTATCAACTTATACAGTGTGGTTCATTTGAGGTGGGATTAATAATCAAAAAAAAAATTATAATTGAGTATTTGTTCTCTATTAACTCTTGTACGATTCATTAATCGACATAATTTAGGAACTTTCTTGGACTTTCTTTGCCTATATTTATAGTTCCCCTGTGGATCTGGTATTTGTTATACGATTCTAACATTTTTTTTAAATTTTGGATAGTGTTAAGAATGGTTTGGTTAATCCGGCGGGTTATTGTGTCCTTTGTATTCCCGCAATAGCGCTTAAAATAGAGGCTTAGAAAAAATACCAAAGCGTTTCGTACGATGTTTCCTTATAAAAAAATTGTGACAATTCTAGTATATGTTTTTTAGGTTTTCCGTTCTGTGAAAAAGTAAAAATGGTATCCTATTGGCGAGACTTCGGTGTCCGTTCGAATTTCTACATTATCGATTTTTTCACAAAAATTCCCAATTCTCTACAATTATAAAATATATTTCGACGGCTCCAAAGCATTTACGTGTAACTACATTTTAGAAAAATTGAGAGTAAGCTCAAAAAACGATTTATTGTGATTCGAAACAAGCTTGAAATTAACATTTTTTTATTTATTGATAGTAACTTTTTTTTAAAGCTTGTTTACAATCGCAGTAAATCATTTTGTGAGCTTCTTTTCCATTTTTCTTAAATGTAGTTACACGTAAATGCTTTGGAGTCGTGGATTTGAACCACGTAGGCAAAGCTAAGGAGATAGTAAAACAAAAGTTTTTTTTAATAGACCGGTCTAGATACCTTCAAAACAGGCAAAAATGGAAAAAATTAGTAACAGGATAAAAACTATTGGATGAATAAGAAAATAAGCGCAAATGATGGGAATTCATAAATAAATGTCATCAAAGAGAGATTTTTATTTATTTTTTTACCATTTTTTGGAAAAAATAAAATTACTTGTTTGTATGACATGAAATATATTTGTATGACATGAAATTACTTCGGTCTGTAAGACCTAAGTAATACATTCATGAGCTAAAAGTGAAATTCTTACCCCCACTTTTTTGGCATTTTTCGACGTTCTAGGACATACTGATTCTAAAAACGCAAAAAAAATGCATGTCTGTTTGCCGGCCGGCCGTCTGTCAAAAATATGTTGTCAAGTGTGTCAAAAGAAAGATTTTTATTTACTTTTTGGTCCATTTTTTTTGAAAAAAATAAAATTAATAATTTGATGACATTAAATTATTAATTTTATTTTTTTCAAAAAAAATGGACCAAAAAGTAAATAAAAATCTTTCTTTTGACACACTTGACAACATATTTTTGACAGACGGCCGGCCGGCAAACAGACATGCATTTTTTTTGCGTTTTTAGAATCAGTATGTCCTAGAACGTCGAAAAATGCCAAAAAAGTGGGGGTAAGAATTTCACTTTTAGCTCATGAATGTATTACTTAGGTCTTACAGACCGAAGTAATTTCATGTCATACAAATATATTTCATGTCATACAAACAAGTAATTTTATTTTTTCCAAAAAATGGTAAAAAAATAAATAAAAATCTCTCTTTTGGCAAACTTGACAACATTTTTTTGACAAACTTATAATGCAATAATCTAGATTTTGATCTCACATACCAATCCCTACCATCAAGATTTCTCCAAATTCAATGACCCTACTCGTAATCACTTAAAATGAAAGTTTTTTAAGCAAAAAATATGCAAATTTCCTTGTTTTGACACACATAATGATTTTTTTGACACACTTCCGGTACGAGTTATCGAAAAAAAAATTTTTGAAATCCGTCTAGCGGTTTTCTAGATTTCGTAGGTTGTAACGTCCGGACGGCCGACAGACGGACATACATTTTTTTCGCTTTTTTAGAAAAGTAGGTCCTAAAACGTCGAGAAATGCCAAAAAAGTGGGGGTAAGAATTTCACTTTTAGCTCATGAATGTAATACTTAGGTCTTTCAGACCGAAGTAATTATAACGACGTCAAAATTATAAAATTTTCACAGAATTCCAAAAAGTATAACAAAATCAAAAATTTCAATTGCCAATTTTCATGTTCAATTACATTTTATGTCATACAAATAATTAATTTTATTTTTGTCCAAAAAAATTGAAAATCATTCTTTTGACACACTTCGAAAACACTTGACAAAATTTTTTTGACAAACTATTTTATACTACCGACAAATTATTCTATACTATCGACAATCAAATTAAATTGTTATAATAACTATTTATTATAACTATTCCAAAATTTATTATAACTATTCCAAGTATTTGTGACGTCATTCACATGAAAATTGTTTTTCTTAATTAAGGCCCTAAACGACTTCCCTTCCCAAAGTTGTGACCTATCTAGATCGTTTTTTCACACCGGAAAATTGTAGTATGCCAATTTTCAGAAAAAATTATTGTGCCGTTTTCGAGAAAAAATTTACAAATATACAATTATTGCTCGTTTAATAAGTAAGTAATTATTGCTCGTTTAATAAATATTGTCTTCAACAACGAGTCAATGTTTGGTAAGGATTTTAGGCTTGAGGCATCATTCAACTATTTGTGGTGTCAACAAGACGGCACCTCATCCATCCTAAGAAACATTTCTTTCATGCGTGTATACACCCTGTGGGTAATCTAAAAATAAATGACGAACGAATTGGATTTGCACAATGCTACAAAACTTTTTATCAACATTTTTTTTTTTTTTTTTTTTTCAAAATGTTCTGAAATGTTTAAACAATGTTAACCTTAATTATAGAAACAATTTCATTTATTGGAATGTGCTTGTACTCAAAGGTTGAGGTACACTTGGTTGTGAACCGGCGAAACGAAATTTAACAATAGCATTTTTGATTCAGAATAAATTTAAAACGACATTAGTAAATATGTACAAGAACCGAATCACCAAAATGAGAAACCTTCACGCAAAACGTGGCACGCTCCAATTTGCGTGCTCAGACATGGATGACATCCCCTTTCGTTAAAACATCGTTTTGAGTGCCACCACCAAACAGTACAATGCCAAATTGTACCGAAAATTTATTAAAGCAAAAGTTCGTACGTTAGTTAGGATTTGATATCACGATGACGGGTTCATATACCATTCTAAAATAGTGCGTCAGTGAATATCGTTTTCCTTCTGAAACATTTTCCATTCCCTTATTGTCAGAGGGTTCCCACAAATTTTTATAAATATTTCTGTTTTTACTGGATTGTGTCTACCTTTATTTATTTTATGTTTGATGGTGAGGTCTTTAGCTTTAGTAGTTTTTGGTTTAGTCCCACTCTCATTTTTTCTTACTTATGGTTTTTGGTACAAATACATTCATACCTCCGCCGCGCGTCCTGTCCTGTAATGGTTATATTATTTTTATATATTGATTATGGGTGCCAAAAAACGCTAACAATCCTTTCCATTTAAATTGGTTTAAATTGGAATTTAAATTGTGCACTAGTTGGGATTTGTCTCCCATATTTTAGCTTTTTGCCTCATCCAAAATAGCTGCGTTATTGCTACCAGGTGAAAAACTAGCCATTCCAACCCACCGATCGACACTAGTAGACAAAATAAATGTTTGCCTAAAGTACTCTACTTTGTGGCAACCCGTAGAGACGTTAAAATTACCTACATTTAGGGGTATTCAGATGCAAATCGATCGAATCTGAGATATTCTCACAACAATGTGCTCACAATTTTCAATTATACGGGGTATCTACAAAAAAGCACAAACTTTAATTTTTATTAAATAAAGATTATTCAAATTTTATTGCAATTTTACCAAGCCGAAGTAATATTACGTAATAACCAATTTTACCAGAAATTTTACCACGGGTAATATTACTTTTACATCTGTGGATCCAATGCTATCGTATTGATAAAAATTTTAATAAAAATCTTGAATCCTTTCCAGTGTGGGATTAATTTTTTTCCTGTTCAAAGTTGAAGCAAAATAAGTCAGACAGCTGTTGTCTCTATCTGCGGCATGTGAACACCGTTCGGCATGTAAGCTCCCCTGGTGAAAACCGGTCTACTCCAAGTGGAGCAGTGCACAACATGCAAACTCGATCTCGCGTACTTACTTTGTCGATTCCACAATAGAGGCGAAGACTCTCCAATAAAATTTGATCGAAATTAAAATCTCCAGTAATTGAACCAGACCCTTCAGGTAAGGCTGATCTGGGAACCACAGGATGAGTGGATCAGCAATCCTTGGAGACCACTCCCAGAACCTTGGAATAAAATTAATAATTTGATGACATTAAATTTTATTATTATGATAGAGAATTGGCATTATAAGTTTGTCAAAAAAATAATGTCAAGTGTGTCAAAAAATGATTTCATTTATTGTTTTAGCCAATTTTTTGAAAAAAAAATTTTGCTGTTTTTATGACGTAAATGTAATTGAAAATGAAATTGGTCATGGAAATTTTAGGTAGATTTCATATAAAAATCTACCTATTGGTATGTGCTTCATCTCGGAATTTCGGAAAAATTTTGGTGCCAAACGACTATATATGATAAGCGGAGACGGAAAATCAAAATGAAAAAAAAATTATATATATATATATATATATATATATATATATATATATATATATATATATATATATATATATATATATATATATATATATTGTTACGTTTTTCTAAACTTCCTTCGAATTGGCCTTACTCTCAATTCGATAAACGTAATTCCCAATCTCTTCCTGAGTTCGATCACTGATTAGTAAGCAAACACACCAGGTTTTATTAAGTATTCAACACCTTAACTGTTCTACAACAACAGGAAAACAAGGCAGCAAACAATATTCTTAACTAGAATATTCTTTTAACAGCTTCAGAAACTCCAACGGTTTATTGTAGAAATTTCCAGTAATTCAACGTTCAAAATAATACACAAATTATTTCTACTTAATAACACTTTAAACTTTATTTACAAAATAACTTTACACGAAAACTAATTTAAAGATCACTTTTATAATTTTAACTTCACAATCGCAGGTTTAAAATAAACTAATTAAAAACTACAAGAATTAATTTTCTTATATACCTTCTGCTTAATCTCTAGAAATTTCTAGGTAACTTTTTAGAAACCTTGAGAAAATATTAGAATATTCGATTATTTTACGTTACGTTGATTTGATTTATAAAATCATAAAACAAATAGACCTTAATTCTAAGAACATGTACAACAACAACAACACTATTTCATTCACTTTCGGTTGTGTTTTGTTGATTTTATTTTCCTGGAAGTGACCGTAATCGTTTAGATCTTTCTGTAATCGTCTAGATTTTTCTGCAATCGTAACAATACCCTCCACTTAAGCCTGTTCGTCCCGAACAGGATCTAGCTCTCCTTTGTATAAGGCCAATCTTTCCAAATGTACTACTTTCGCTTTGCCTCGATGGCCTTTCTTAATTCTATAAACTACGTCATTTAACTTCGTTATAATGTTGTAAGGTCCTTCCCATGCAGCTTGCAGTTTTGGTGATAACCCTCGTTTTCGTTGTGGGTTGTGTAGCCATACTAATTGTCCTTCTTCGAAACCTTTATTATTAGATCGTATATCATATCGGGCTTTCATTTTATCACTGGTCAGTTGTATCTTCTGCCGAACAAGATTGTGAATATCCTCAAGGTTCTTCCTGATTCGGTTGACGTATTCTTGCGCAGACAATGATGTTGATGGTACCGCTCCAAATTTGAGGTCACCAGGAAGTCTTAAATCACTTCCAAAAATAGTTTGAGCTGGTGTCATGGTCGTGGTGTCATGAGCTGCTGATCTGTATGCCATCAAAAATAAAGGAATGTGTTGATCCCAGTTACGTTGATTCTTACTGACCACTTTAGCTAGAAATTCCTCCAAAGTAGCATTGAATCTCTCAACCATCCCATCTGACTGTGGGTGTGAAGCTGTCGTCCTGGTTTTGTTAATCCCCAGCATCTGACAAATTTCCTGGAATACAGCTGACTCGAAGTTCCGTCCCTGATCGGTGTGGATCTCCATAGGAACTCCATAGCGGCTAATCCAATTATTTATCACAGCTTCAGCGATGGTGGTTGCTTCCTGGTTGGGAATCGCACACACTTCCGGCCACTTACTGAAGTAGTCCATGATCACAAGCACATATTTATTCTGACTATCCGTTGTTGGAAATGGTCCCGCTACATCCATTGCGATCCTTTCAAATGGAGCACCTACATTGTATTGCTTCATTTTCCCATGACTTCTTCGTGCGGGTCCTTTCACTGCCGCACATTTATCGCATTTTTGACACCACTCCACAATTGATTGCCGAGTCCCCGACCAGTAAAACCGTTGTCGTATTTTTGCAAGAGTTTTGTTGATCCCAAGATGACCTCCACTCGTTCCTTCGTGATACTCCTTAAGTACTGCTTCTATTTTCGCTTTTGGTACCACTGTAAGGGATTGCTTTATCTTGCCATCTGAGCTTTCCCATACTCTCTTTAAACATCCATCCTCTAACTGGAGACTGTCCCATTGCGCCCAGTACGCCTTCAAAGTTGGAGTTTTATCAGAAATTTCTCCCCATACTGGTTTGCAGCCCTTTTCCTTGAACTCGATGATGGGTGCAAGATCCGGATCTTCTAATTGATCTTTTCTTATGGCTTCAGCAGTCCATTCATCGTCAGGTAGCACTTGTAGTAATCGTACATCGATGATGTTCTCCTTATTTTCTTGACGACTGCAATGCTTGCATTCAACTGGACAGGGTCGTCTCGATAATGCATCAGCGTTCCCATGTGCAGTACCCTTTCGATGTTCAATGTCTAAATCGTACGCCTGCAACCGTTCGATCCAGCGTGCTACTTGTCCCTCTGGATTTTTGAACTGGAGTAGCCATCTTAACGCACCATGATCAGTTCTAAGATGAAATTTCTGACCATACAAGTATTTATGAAAATGTTTGACGCATTCCATAATGGCCAATAACTCCTTCCGGGTAACACAATAATTTCGCTCCGGCTTTGATAACATTTTCGAGAAATAAGCTATCACCTTTTCCTGACCATCTATATTCTGCGACAAGACTCCTCCTATACCTTCATTACTGGCATCAGTATCCAAAATAAACTGAACATTTGGTATAGGATAGGACAGAATTGGAGCCGTACATAATCTCTTTCGGAGCTCCACAAATGCTTGTTCTTGAGGTTCATTCCATTCAAATGCCTTATCTTTTCTGGTTAACTCATGCAGACTTTTGGCAACGTTGGCGAATCCTGGCACAAACCGTCTGTAGTATGTGCACAATCCAAGGAAGCTTCGTAGTTCATGTAGGTTCTTTGGTCTTGGCCAGTTCATAACTGCTGCAATCTTGTCAGAATCTGTATGAATTCCCATTGCCGTAACCTTGTGTCCCAAATATTTTACTTCTTCCTTGAAAAGTGAACACTTTTTGGGACTTAACTTTAAACCGGCTGCTTGCAACCTTTCCAGTACCTCCGCCAAGTTCCTCAAGTGGTCATCAAAGTCTTTTCCCATGACGATGATGTCATCCAAATATACAAGGCATGTTTTCCAATGCAAGCCTTTTAGTACCCGTTCCATTAATCTCTCGAAAGTTGCGGGCGCGTTGCATAACCCAAATGGCATGACATTAAATTGCCATAGTCCATTACCTACACTGAACGCCGTTTTCTCCCGATCTTCCTCCGCAACTTCCACCTGCCAGTAACCACTCTGCAGATCCAGTGTTGAAAACAATCTTGAACCCGATAATGTATCCAGTGTATCATCAATCCTAGGCAATGGGTAGCTATCCTTCTTCGTAACTATGTTTAGTTTCCTGTAGTCAACACAAAATCTCAAGCTTCCATCTTTCTTGCCAACTAACACCACAGGTGAGCTCCAGGGACTGTCTGAAGGCTCAATTACACCAGCTTCTTTCATGTCTCTTACCATTTTATCTGCTTCCTCTCTTTTAGCCAATGGTAATCGTCTTGGTGCTTGGCGTATCGGCTTTTCTGCTCCGGTGTCAATACGATGTTTTACCATATTGGTTCTGCCATTCCCTTCAGGTGTACTACAGAATACAGACTTGTGCCGCTCCAACAATTGACGTGCTGCTTTCTTCTGTTCTTCTGAAAGCCCTTCTGTCCATTTCTGCACAAGTTGCTCCATTTCTGCCTTTTGTTGTTTTGTGTTGACCGAGCAATTGATGTTTTTCTGCTCGCACTTTATTATTTTAGCTACCTCTTCACATTGTCCTATGATTGATCCTTTTTTCATTGTTTTCTGCGTATCTGACAGATTTAAAACTCTTACTGGTATTTTGTAATCAGCATCTGATCTAACTAAAGTTTTCCCTATAACGACTTCTTTAAAATTTTCATGTTCTTTGTTGGCTTCTACAACCCACAACCTGGGTGACCCAGAACCTCCTTCCAATTTTCCCCAAATGATTGTTTCTGATTGGGGTGGCAGCTTTTCCCTGTGATCTAATATTATTCGACGAACACAATTTGAATCTTCACCATTAAATTGGAGTGGCAACTCAACATTTCCGTAAGTGAGTACTCCTTTGCCAGCATCAATAACGAATCCATTTGGCCTCATGAAGTCCATGCCCAGGATGACTTCATCCACAATGTCAGCTACCACCACTTCATGTTGGAAGTGAGTATTCCCTATTTCAAAGTTGACCACTTTCTTTCCTTTAATACTTGCACTTTCGCCAGTAGCTGTCTGCATCCGGTATCTCCCTGCTGGTTTTAGTTTCCCTTTCACAATATCAGTGCGGACAATTGTATTTGTTGCTCCCGTATCTAACGTGATGACACAACTTTTTCCATCAATATTAGCCCTAACAGTCAGGCTGTCACCTCCCCTTGTCAATCTCGAAACATGGATGAAGGTTATGGGGCAATCGGTTGTGGGAGCCAGCTTACGCCCCTTTAGGCTGACTCGTTGTAGTTTAACTGATGCGGTGCTGCTCTATCGTCTTCCCTATCTTGCTGCACCCGTTCTTCTGCTTGACGTCGCTGCATAGGCGATGCTGATCTTGCTCGTTTCCTTCTCACATCTCTGCATTCCCTCGAAATATGACCCAACTTGCCACATAACCAGCATCGGATTCTATCACTTCTGACACTCTCTCGTAGTCTTGGTTTATAACCGTTGTCGTCAGCCAACTCCACCCGACGTATTTTGATTGATGGTTTTATAATTGCTTGTGCAGTTTCATTTGTTAAGGCATAAGCAATAGTTTCTGCGAATGTTGCTTTTGGCGACAACATTACTGCTTTTCGTGTTTCTGGATCACGAATACCATCAGTAAACGCCTCGATCTTCATTTTCTCCATAAAATTCGGTGGAGTATTCGAGTGTGCTAAATGTACAAGGCGTTCTACTGCCGAAGAATAGTCCTGAATGCTTTCTCCATTCCGTTGCAAGCGACCCTTTAACTCGATCCGGTATAGCTCCTTTTTGTGGTCGCTGCCATATTTTCGTTCCAACGCATTCATCACTTCAGCATAACTTTTGCGATCGTTTTCTGGTACTGCCTGTAATGCTTCAGCTGCTTCACCTTTAAGCGCAACTATCAATGCAGCAAGACGATTTTCGGCGTTCCAAACATTTTGGTCTGCTGCTGTCTCAAACTGGAACTTGAAGATGCCGAACGATGTTGTTCCATCGTATGATGGTGGTTTTAGTTTGATATTTGCTACTTGATGTACCACCTGGGAAATAACTTTAGTCGTTTCAACGTCCTGCAACCTCTTTTCAAAATCATCAACTTTCGTCAACATTTTATGTTCAAATTCCTGAATTTCTGTTTCAATTTTCTCGACTTTTACATCGAATGCAGTTGACATTTGTAATAGTTTCTCATCCAAATGTTGATGTATTCCAGTTTTCAACTCATTTATTTGCTGGTTCATCTCCTCTTTATTTGCAGCAAGTGTTGCAGTAATCTCTTCCTTATTAACAGCCATGTTATTGTTGACTGTTTCCAGCTGTTGATTGATGTTCCAACTAATTTCTTCCTTAGTAGCAGCCATTTGTTGATTGATGTTGCTGCTTTGTTGATCAAATTTTTGATTGAGTTCGTCTTTATTGGCAACCATATTAGCATTCATCTGATTCATGTTTAAATTCATTTGTTGCATCATAGCCATTAACTGCGTAAAATCACAATTTGCAGGTGGCAATGAAGATGTTGTTTCTGCAACAAAACTTTTCTCTTCATCAACTGCTACTGAATCAGCATTTGTACTAATCACTCCAAACTGGTAACTTTCCACAACTACTCCACTAGCTTCCATAGCTTCTCGAAGCCGTATAGTCAATTCAGTTTTGTTGCCGGTTGTTGCCAATCCACGTTGTTCTAGTTCTTTCTTTAACTCAAGAACCTTCAAATCACTTAATAAAACCATTATTAACAGCTAACTAATCCGCCGATGTCACCAATGTTACGTTTTTCTAAACTTCCTTCGAATTGGCCTTACTCTCAATTCGATAAACGTAATTCCCAATCTCTTCCTGAGTTCGATCACTGATTAGTAAGCAAACACACCAGGTTTTATTAAGTATTCAACACCTTAACTGTTCTACAACAACAGGAAAACAAGGCAGCAAACAATATTCTTAACTAGAATATTCTTTTAACAGCTTCAGAAACTCCAACGGTTTATTGTAGAAATTTCCAGTAATTCAACGTTCAAAATAATACACAAATTATTTCTACTTAATAACACTTTAAACTTTATTTACAAAATAACTTTACACGAAAACTAATTTAAAGATCACTTTTATAATTTTAACTTCACAATCGCAGGTTTAAAATAAACTAATTAAAAACTACAAGAATTAATTTTCTTATATACCTTCTGCTTAATCTCTAGAAATTTCTAGGTAACTTTTTAGAAACCTTGAGAAAATATTAGAATATTCGATTATTTTACGTTACGTTGATTTGATTTATAAAATCATAAAACAAATAGACCTTAATTCTAAGAACATGTACAACAACAACAACACTATTTCATTCACTTTCGGTTGTGTTTTGTTGATTTTATTTTCCTGGAAGTGACCGTAATCGTTTAGATCTTTCTGTAATCGTCTAGATTTTTCTGCAATCGTAACAATATATATATATAACGATATGAGATATAACGGAATTTGGCGGCACTCTCACGGTCGCATTTTTCGACCTACACGAAAATAATTTTTTGTATGTGTTCCGGCAAATAATGTCTTGGACAAGTTCGTGAACTGGCCATATCCGGGTACCAGTTAAGCGGCTAGAGCCTAAAATGTCGAATAATCTAGGGCGCTATAACTTCCGTTTGAATCATAATATTTTAATAAAATTTATAAATATTGAATATTTGAACATATTTCTATCATTTTTATCCAGATGACTACTTTGGCGTTTCAGGTTCCTCGAAAATCAGCTGTTTCAAAAATTTGCTAAACTTTGCTGCCCTTGATCTAGCTGAAATGGCCAAGCTCATAGTTGAAAACTTTTTTTTACGTACTTAAAATATAAATCTTTCCAAAATTTTCAAAAATAATAGTTTAAATCTAACGGTTGAGACCCTACGGCTGTTGAAATAAAAACAAACGCAAAAGGCAATGCTTTCATCATGTTTCAGTTTATGTTATTTAAATTCATCTTAGCTTTTAAACATACTTTTCAACTATAGCCTCAAAAAATTTCAGCTTTCTAACCTAAAAGGTTCCATTTTTATAAGCATTATAATGCAACCCTTACAAGAAAAATATCAACCCATTTAATACCATAGAAAAATTATCAAAATCTCTTTTGTTTTTATTTTTTTTACTAAGTAACCGTTTGAAAAAAGATTAAATAAGAACAAAAAAACACAACAACAAAAGATGATTTTGAAATAAAATTGTTTGATAATGTTATAAATTATGTGTGATGGTATAATTGTAGTTGTGACGTAGTTCATTTGATCTTTGGTGGATTTAATATGTTATTAAAAGTAGTTTAAACCAACGGAAATAAAACTGTTCCGAAATTGTATTGATGGAGTTAGTTCGGATAATGTATTTAATTTGGTTCGATAACTTTTTTGAATTATTCTGTTTCTACTTATATTTTTTATTTAAACTAATCTGACTTATCTAATTTTATTTGGACACAAAACCGTCTGGCCCCGAAATCTACCTATTTCTAGCGGATATACCTGCCGCTGGGATTTTTGAATTTGTTATAGTTTTTAAAATATTTTTGGAATTTTGAAAAAAGTTTGTATTATTGATTTTGTAATAATTTATGCAATATTTGTAGAATTTTGGAAAAAGGTTTAATTTTTGATTTTGTAAGAATTTTTGGAATATTTTTAGAATTTTTAAAAATTTAAAAATTTTGGTTTTATTATAATTTTTGGAATTTTGAAAAAAAATGTCAATTTTTGATTTTCTAATAATTTTTGCAATATTTTTAGAATTTTGGAAAAAGTTTGAATTTTTAAAAAATTTTTGGAATATTATTGGAATTTAGAAAAAGTTGAAATGCTTGATTTTATTCTAATTTTTGGAATATTTTTGGAATTTTTTAATTTTTGATTTTGTTATAATTTTTGCAATATTTTTAGAATTTAAAAAAAAAATAAAACTTTTGAATTCTGAAAAACATGTGTGCAATTCACACATGGTAGAAGTTAAACCTTCAAAAATTTTGGCTTCAAGATAATGAGACGAATGTAAAATCTCGGGAAGAGGATAATTGCAGATTTTAGTAATGATCATAGTGATACAAAGTTTGATAATTATTTTACATTTTATTCGTATATATTACAGGGATTTATTCAGAGTCAGAGCTTACATTTTCGATAAATGATACAAGAGGCTTATGGTAACTAAAGTATGAAATAAATACTTTGGTTTTAATATGGTCAATATATGTTTCGAATACTGCGTCAATTACTGTTTTTGATCTTGTTGTTGATACAGTGCGACTGAAACACTGTATTCAAAAGATATATTGAGCATATTAAGACAAAAGTATTTAATTCATACTTTAGTTACCATAAGCCTCTTGTATCATTTATCGAAAATGTAAGCTCTGAGTCTGAATAAATCTATGTAATATATGCGAATAAAATCTAAAATAATTATCAAACTTTGTATCACTATGACCATGACTAAAGCCTGCAATTATAATCTTCCCGAAATTTTACAATCGTCTCATTATCTTGAAGCCAAAATTTTTGAAGGTTTCACTTTTCCCACATGTGAATTGTTTTTCCTGTTCCTGTATTTTAATCATCAAAAACAATTTCATTTTTTTCAACATAATAACATACATAATACAATACAACTAAAACTAGGGGACCCCTGTGCTTTTGCACAAAATATTTTTTCGTAAAATAATAACATTAAACTAATTAAAAATACCCCTATTTGCAACGTCTAGTTCAGGCAAAGCATAAACTGAAACTGAAATTAAATAATAAATTTCGTTTGATGATAATAAGGAAAATATTAAAAAATATTCACTGTCTCTTTTTACTGTCGCTTTTTTCGTTTCATCGAGTTTAAAATCACAACGATACTAAAGAAGTTTCCACTTCAAAAATTTCAATTTTTGATTTTGTAAGAATTTTTGGAATATTTTTAGAATTTTTAAAAATTTTAAATTTTTGATTTTAATTTAATTTTTGGAATTTTGAAAAAAGATTCAATTTTTGATTTGGTAATACTTTTTGCGATATTTTTAAAATTTTGGAAAAAGTTTGAATTTTTAAGAATTTTTGGAATACTATTGGAATTTAGAACAAGTTTAAATATTTGATTTTATTCTAATTTTTGGAATTTTGAAAAAAGTTTCAATTTTTGATTTTGTTATAATTTTTGCAATATTTTTAGAATTTTTGAAAAAAATTTGAATCTTTGATTTTGTAATAATTTTTTGGAATATTTTTAGAATTTTGAAAAAAGTTTGATTTTATTTAATTTTTACAATATTTTTGGAATTTTGAAAGAGATATGAATTTGTGATTTTGTAATATTTTTTCGAAACGCTAAATGGAGAGGTTTTTGAGTAGTTTGGCTGATTATATCATTTTATCACTAAATTATGTTAATTTATGATCTGTTATAATTATCCGGCAACGTATTGGTATTACTTCGATCTGAAAGACCTAAGTATTACATTCATGAGCTCAAAGTGAAATTCTTACCCCCACTTTTTATGGCATTTCTCGACGGACCTACTGATTCTAAAAAAACAAAAAAAAAATGTATGTCTGTCTGTCGGCCGTCCGTCCGTCACAACCGATGAAATCTAGAAAACGGCTGAAGGGATTTGAAAAATTTTGAATTCTAGAAATAGCTACACTAAATGGTAAGAGCCGAAAGGACGATGTGTTCGATAACTACCGGAAGTATGTCAAAACAAGAAAATTTGCATATTTTTTGCTTAAAAAGCGTTCATTTTAAGTGATTACTAGTGGGAACATTGAATTTGGAGAAATCTTGATGGTCGTCGGGATTGGGATGTGAGATCAAAATCTAGATCTAGAAAATGTTGTCAAGTGTGTCAAAAGAAAGATTTTTATTTATTTTTTTACACATTTTTTTGGAAAATAAAATGAAATTAATTATTTGTTTGATATGAAACTTTTTTATTTATTATTATTGAGAATTATGGCATTATAAGTTTGTCAAAAAAATGTTGTCAAGTGTGTCAAAAGGAAGATTTTTTTTTTACCCAATTTATTGGAAAAAAATAAAATTCATTTGTTTGATATGAATTTTTATTATTTTTGAATTCTTTATAGTTTTTGAAATATTTTTGGAATTTTGGAAAAGTTTCAATTTTTGATTTTGTAAGAATTTTTGGAATATTTTTAGAATTTTGAAAAATTTTAAATTTTTGATTTTCCATAATTTTTAGAATTTTTGAAAAAGTTTAAATTTTTGAATTTTTAAGAATTTTTGGAATATTATTAAAATTTAGAAAAAGTTTAAATTTTTGATTTTATTCTATTTTTTGGAATATTTTTAGAATTTAAAAAAAAAAATAGAATTTTTGAATTTTATATATATCTTTAGAATTTTGAAAAAAGTTTCAATTATTAATTTTGTAAGAATTTTTGGAATATTTTTAGAATTTTGAAAAATTTAAAATTTTTGATTTTACTATAATTTTGAAAAAAGTTAAAAATTTTGATTTTGTTATAATAAATGCAATATTTTTAGAGTTTTTGAAAAAAGTTTTAATCTTTGATTTTGTAATGATTTTTGAAATATATTTTGAATTTTGTTTGAAAATAGTTTGAATTTTTGATTTTTATTTAATTTTTACAATATTTTTGGAATTTTCAAAGAAATATGAATTTGTGATTTTGAAATATTTTCTCGAAACGCTAAATGGAGAGGTTTTGAGTAGTGTGCTGATTGAATAATCTTTTCACTAAATTATGTTAATTTATGATCTGTTATATTTTCCGACAACGTATTGATGTTTCGTGTTAGTTTTGTAATAAATTTCTAAACAGAGATAAAAAATACTTGTACTTTAACAAAGAGTTATGTTTGATATACATCGCTGCCCAAAACTAAAAACCATGTCCTCATAAAAGTTTTTTGCCGAAAACTATATCAAAATCCTTAACCCAGACCGAAGTCTTGATGTCAGAGCCTTTAGATGAAGGGGCTCAACTTCATATTATGACATTTAGTTTTTCTGCGGAAATTATTCTATAAACCAAAAATAATAACTTTTGTGAAATAAAAATAAATAATAATTTGCCAAGTAATAAAAAAAAAGTAAATTAAAGTTGTTTTGCGAAAGAGATTAAAAAAACTGTCTCTCTTTTCACCGAGCTAAGCTCGGTCTCCTGAAACTGTACTTTAATTACTTTTAAAACTTTATCTAAACGATATTTTTTTTTTTCTTTTCAGGTAATGGATTTATGCAAGAATTACCAACAGCTTAAAAAATTTGGCGAACAGTTTTTTGTTTTTTAAGATTCGTAGTTCGTACATTTAATTTATGCCTGCCTGCAATGAATTGAAGTAACAAACAAAGACTTAACAGTAAAAGTTTCTTAAATATTTGTATGTTTTCATAACACGATGCAGTTGTGTATTTATAATATTTAACGGCGTTTTGTTAACACTATTTTATTTTTAGAGATTATACTTAATTTTTTTTTCACTTTTATTGTTTAGTTATTAGTTATTACTTTCTTAACGATTTTCATTAAACGGTTTTGATAATAGTTAATTTTTTTTAGATAAAACTATTTAAATAATGTATAGAATAGATTCAAACCAGCATGAAAAAATATTTGTATTTTACGGGGATTACATATATCTTTTATTATTTATATGATCACTATAGGTGTTTGTTGACCGGACAATGAATAATTACATTTTGTTATGAGGTGTGCATTACATTTTAAGTAGATGTTTATTTAATTGTAGAAATTTTAAAATATGATTGAATATTTCAAAGAAAAAATTATTTGTCATCTAATTTTTATTATTGAGCCACATAGTTGTTAGTGATATTTAATGATATAATAAAAACAAATATTACATGTTTTCGACGAGCAATTGAATATTACAAACCGATACATTTTAAATTATGTTTTTAGATGTGATTTGAATTTTTAAATAATGATTAAGAAAACATAACATTTTAGGTTTACTTGTAAAGAATATAGAAACATTTATCCAAATTGTTATATAAATAATATTATGATTCAGTTCAGACTGTTTTTTGCAAAAACGCTGCATCAGTGTCAATTCAATTTTTATGTGCTTTTACCACTAATGACTAAACCAGTAGGTAGTAGTAACCCAGGTAAGAATTAGCTAATGGCCAAGCTCGCGCCATAGCTTTTGGGGTTTGGGCCAGACTTAACATTTTCAAACGGCCCAAGCTTGGCCCAAGCTTGGCCCAAGCTTGGAATGTTGTCCTGGAGCCATGACTGGCAAACCAGACTTGGTTCAAGTCTGGCAAATCAGACTTGGGCCTAGTCTGGCAAATCAGAGTTGGGCTAAGTCGTGCAAATCAGACATAATCTGGCATAACAAAACACCCATACAAAACTTTTTTGAAATATTTCATGAAATATTAATTAAATATTTCATGACATATTTCAAAAATATAAATTTCAAGAAAATTACAATCACGATAACAATGCATAACCAGCTGGCGAATAACGTGTAATATAATAAACTGAATCTTGGTTTAGTTTAGGCATTTACAACTGGCCCAGACTAAAGCCGGAGTTAACTAGCCAAGGCTTGGCTCGCCAATACTGGCCCGAGATTGACCCATTGCTTAAAATTGGCAGTTCCTACCCGGGAACTGGATTTCTCTGTTTATAACTAGTAGAGATTTCAATCTAGTCTTACGAAGTTCAGCATATTAACATGTACGATAAATTGTGCATAAGATTAAAAGTTGGAAAATGGGTTATTACGGCTTTTCAACCACAGCCAAGGATGGGAAAGTAATTTTCGATTATGAAATTGTTTTATTGGTAGAAATAAAATTTAAATTTCTTCCTTCAAATTAGAACACAAATATCAAATTTATGTTTTTATTCATTTTTAACTACTACCTCGGTAATGTAATGTTCTATTACGTTCAATAAAAAACCATAAGTTTTTTGTTATTTCTTTTTTCTTCAAACTTATCACATTACTCCGGCCGACTAGTTGTATTAAAGCCTCATTCGTTATAATATCGACATCCAAATCATATGTGAACTACTTCTCAACCCTACCAATATATTAATATACTCATAAATTTCATTTAACACCGGATATCTGGATCTTCGAATTTCAAAATTAAAACACGATATTTTAATATTTTAGATTTGATCGCAATTATCCACGGTGTTGTTAATTTTTAAAGTATTGTCTTAAAAAACAATCGTTTGACGGTCTGCGGATGTCTAATGGGAAATAAATTATTTTTTTTTTAATAAATTTATCATTTAATTTAGAAAATGTTTATTTCCAATATAATCATTATCGTAATTACTTTTCTCTATATACCAAGACAATATTGTTTGTAATACAAACCAAATAATTACTTCGTTACTCAGCTGTCAACATCATTTCAAAATGTCGTTGTCAGCGACCTAAAACAGTTTTTTTTATGTATATTTACATAGTGATAAATAATTTGTTTTTTAGTTTACAGTTCTACATATCTAAGGTTACAATGTTTACCAAAATTTGTATATTGTAGCATTTAAAAACCAAAAATAAATTTTAAATATTTTATACTTCGTGTATAATAAACTATGAAACCGAATATGAACCAAAATTGTAACAGAATTACAAATCTTACTACATAGTATAGCAGCAGGTTTCTATCTCTAATAGAATTTTTGGAAGCATTCCATCCCTAAAATGAATTCTACATCGAGAAAAATAAAACACCAATTTAATCGAATTAATTAAACAAAATATTCAAAATTAAAATAAATTTCTACGAAATGCTTTATCTAAACTAAATCATGTTCCACCTCCAAAGTATTATACTAAATTTCGTGTTTCACATCTAACAAATTGTGGTCAATGGTACAAATTCCTAGATGACTTCTAATCCGTTCACGTCTCAGGATTGCTATTAAGGTGGAGTGGAATGTTCAAAATGAAAAAAAATTGCATAGCTATTTGCCAAAAATCCTAGCCATTTTTACATTTAACGTATTAAGCTAAAATGTTCAACTGTTGAATGACACCTATATGATCACAGTTCACACAATCTTACCTAACCGTAGCGGTGCACAACAATTGCATTTCTAACATTTAAATCGCTCAAAATAAAAATTTGTATTTCTAGCGTCAAAATCGTTGGCCTCGTTTTTTGTTTTATTGGATAAATTTATTTGAAGTTATTTTATTTACAAACCACAACTTATTTTCGATTTATTTTATTTAATCACATAACTGAATATTGATTATATTTATAACAACAAAAATTATCTTTTTAATTTATTTTCTAATCGTATTTAATTTTTGTCTGATAGTTGGTTACGGTACTATTTCTATTAACTTAATGAACTTACATATACAAATGAACATTTTGTTTATCAAAATATTCTAATACTTTTTGTGTGATGTGTCATAAAGTTGTTATTTTGCATAATATTTCACCATTATTAGAACTTAGGAAAGATAAAGCAAAAAATCTGTAGTGTAAGACTTCGTTGGTATCTCAACGCCCCACGGTCAGTCGGTATATGGATATGATGAAACCGACAGCTTGGGATATCAAACCTGCCAAATTATGTCCAAATTTGACGAGTGATATTAGCTGGTTGAAAGGTAATGCATGTTTTAAACCAGAATGAAGATTAAGTTAGAAATTTTTCCGCATGGAGGGATCAGCTTTTATTGATTTGTTAATTTTTTTAATTTTTGATCCATGGGTGTGACAACCCCGCGTACTCCAGTCCTTGCTATTGGCATATGAGTTAACGTAAGATATCACATACCACTGGCAATAGTAGTGAGATATCACTAGCCAAGGTGATATCTTAAGGGTGCTGGTAGATGAGCTGTATTCAGTCAACGGTAGCACGCTCAATCTTAGTAATGGTATACTCTTTGATGGTGGCATGCTGTTGCTTTCTCGAATAAACGAACCTTCATATAACTCTATATCTGGGTTTTAATCGTTGTGGAAATATTGGCCTATGTCATATTTTGTATGTGATAAGATTTAGTTATCCATTATTTAACAAAAAATTTAAAAAAAAAATAAAATAGAACTATTTGCGTCCATTAGCATCCTTAGAACGCATGTTGTTGTGGGACCTTGGTCTTAAAAGGTGTTTATGTGTTGTGACACATATTGTAATGCCTACTACATAACACATTTTATTAAAAAAAAATTTATTCAATTTCAAGTTTGAATTTCAATTTTTTTTGTTTTGTGGCCGAGCAATTCCTTATTTGCCAGACTCCTAAAGTTGAATGAGTTTAGAGATATCTAACCCAGTTAAACAGAGATCCATTTTCCATACAATCGTAAAAGTTTATCCGCCACCACGTTCCCTTTTCCTGATATATGTCTAATTTTACTGTCAGAAATACAGATCTTGGGATCCTGGCCTTTAAAATTTATGAATCCTGTAATCCCGGGATTAGCGTTTTATGAATCCCTAATTAAAACTTTGTGTGTTTGTGGGACGTAAGTATAAAGTCGAAGTCCCACAAATATCGATATATTCGTCGTTTCGTTTCTACTATTTTTTAAACTACCTAAATCGTAAACTTTATACAACAATATAATCTTAAAATAAAAAAAAATATTGTTCTATTGAAACCTAATTTTTCAACAACGAACCAACTCTTTCGCAATCCACATACCATTAATATTTAACATTTCCATAATTTTGAAATTATTATTTTCCCATATACATAATTAATCGATTATTTGAATATTAGTGAATGGTTTCAGTTTGTCACAATCCACATACCTGTACTTCAACAATAATTTATGTTTAATGTTTGTGACATATCTCTAAGATAAAAAATATGAAACAAAAAAAATCTTTTACAGCAAATAAATAATAACTATTATTATATTTAATTTTATTAAATTTTAAATGAGTGTTTATATATGTAGCTTAGCTACATCATGTAATTATAATAAATTTTGTTTAAAATATTTCCAAATAAGATTTTCCAAATTTTATGCACAGCAGGAAGTAAATAAATATTTAATGTCATTTTTATTAACGTAACAACTACTGCTCATTATTTTGGAAATAAAAATGCAGCAGGCCAGTTTGTATTTCAATCTTTACATTTGCTGATGAAAGTGATGTTAGAGATACCGACCGCTAAGCAATTGTTCGCAAGAAAAAAGTTATTAAAATTCTCGTGCTTTTGTGTATTCATATGCTTTCTCTTGTCAAAAACGTTTGAAATAGATATTAGATAGCTTGGAATTAAATTACAAATAATGTTATTTACATATCTTCGTTTAAATCATAGCAAAACTATCGTTTAATTGTTTGACTTAATTTTGATCTTTACCAAATTCGTACATACACACTATATTTGCATATTTTTCTACAATGCACGATTTAATTTTAAAATTTTGACATTTAGAAAGAAATGATTTGTTATTAATGATTACACTTAATCAATATAATGCCGATAGTGATAAAATTTTTACTTTCATTTTGCGAAGTAATTTAATTATTTAATTGGAATAAATAAAATTAAAACTATGCATGCTATTATTATTTAATACAATCAGAAGCTAATCCAAGATTTTGAAAATAGTTTTCTTATGTCTAGTCAAGTAATAAATAATTCGCACAAATCTTGTTTTAACTTTAAAATAATTGTAAAAGGTCTTGAATTTCGAATTGATTTAACAATAATTAAAAAAGTTTTATGAAAATAATTACATGCAACTAACCAAGCATCGGCAAGCAATGGTGCAATTTTATAGTTATTGTTTTTATTACTTTTCAACTAGCAATATATGTTAAAATAAATGGGAAATAAAATATGATCTTTTCGGTGAGAATAAAGAAGACCACAGTAAAATTTTTTGTGAGTTCAGACTTCTAATCACTAAAGTTCCAGTATTGATATCTAGTTCTTTGTTCTGTGAAAAGTGCTCTCGACCGGTTGTTGCTATAACTTATATGCTAAATATCCGTTCACATAAAAATAATACAGGCTAAATTATGAAGTTAGTTTTTATTTGCATAATTATGTTCACACATTATGTTTATAGCTCTTACTTAATTAATTTTTTCTAATTTAAATCTTTTTCGTTTGCTTCTAAATTACTGCTAAAATTTTTTAAAAAAGTTGTTACGGTAATTTTATAATAGTATTTAAGACAATTTCAGTTAGACAGGTAATTGACGATGATCATTTTTTTTTCACATTAAATTATAAAATATTCAGTTCATATTTTTCTAAGTCGGTTTTTGAATGATTTTAAAGATTTCGAAGTCTGAGCACAAATGTCAAGAATCGGTTCACCACAAGTAAATATAGGCAGTAATGGTGTAATTTTTCACTCGCAAAAATAGTTTGCCCTCATGGCGGATCAGTTTTTGTTATTTGGTATTTTGTTTTTATTTTTGATCTACGGGTGTGACAACCCCGCGCACTCGAGTTTCTGCTATTAACATACGAACTAACATAAGATTTCACATACCAATTGGCAATATCATTGAGGCATTATTAGTCAAGGTAATATCTTACGGGGGCTGGCGGATGAACTGTATTCAGCCAACGGTAGCATATAACTCTAAATCTGAACTTTCATCATTGAGGAAAACAGTGCGGCGCATATGGTCAAAGAATATGCCACTAGTTGGATTATTGCCAACCCAATTTATTTTTGTCTGTTTTGTTGTTCTCAAAAATCTCCTTTTTGCCCTATTATTTTCTTTTTATTTCGTTTATCTTATCATGAAATATTGGCTTATATCATATTGTTGCGTTTTTCCCAACCTTACTCTAAATTCGATAAACGCAATTCCCAATCTCCTTCTGAGTTCGATCAATGTTTAGTAAGCAAACACACCAGGTTTTATTAAGTCTTCAACTCCTTAATTCTTCCACAACAGGAAAATAATACAGCAAACAATATTTCTAACTGGCATTTCTACTCAATAACACTTAAAACTTTATTCACATAAACTAATATTTAAATCACTTTTATAATTTTAACTTTGCTGTCACAGGTTTAAAATAAAACTAATCTAATTTTGCAAGGAATCCCTCCTTATATACGATTATCCATAATCTCGATTATTCTATGACTCTAGGTCACTTTTTAAAAACCTTGGGAAAAATATTCGATTATTATACATTGATTCATAAAGTAATTTTATTGTTTTTCATGTTGATCCTTTTTCTAAGAAGAGAATGTGACCTTGTTCTTTTTTTAAAATATTGTACATATAACGAAAATTAAGGTTTTGAATTTCATTACGTTTATGTAGAATCGTAACATCACCCTCCATCTAAGCCTGTTCGTCCCGAGCAGGTTCTACATTTCTCCTCCAATTATGAAATCTAAACATTTTTTTATATTTCTCAGACTGTTTAGAATTACTTCCGGGCCCTTTTCAACTTTTTGACCATAAATTTGTTCTATGTCGGCCCACCGTGATGAGTATGAATTCTCATTACTTCTAAAGTTCTCCTTATCTTTTCCCTTTAAGTATTTCACATGGCCGTATCCGTATCCCTGAACCAGCTGCGATTCATCCCCGTTTGAAGCCTTTTGAACCACTTCATTTACGTTGCTCCCTTCGTTATGATGGACCTGAACTTGTTTCCTTTTTAACATTCGGCGTTTGTTTATACATCTGTGTCGTATGACGTTTCTCTCCCTCATCTGTTTGGATGATGGTTCTGAATTTTCCTCTGCACTGCATAGTTTCTCATCGCTGCCAAAATATGTGAACTCTGCCTCATTCACAAGTAGTTACCTCTCAACATTATTAAACTTTAGGATCGTACATCCAAAATCGAAGACTAATCCCTTCGGCTTCATGAAGTCCATCCCCCAAAATGACTTCATCCATAATGTTTGTCACTAGCACCTCTTGTTGATAGCAGTTGTTCCCTAATTTTATTTCAGTGATAATTTTCCCTGCTATATCAGCGCATTCTCCAGTTATCGTTTGTAGTTTTAATCCATCTGATTGTTCCAAAACGCCGCCAGTCAAACCTTTGCGAACGAAAGTTCGAGCTGAACCTGTATCCAGTACCATGAAGCATATTTTACCTTCAATTTGTCCTTCGATACTTAAACTCGCACCATTTACCGCTATTCTCGAAATTAGGATGTAGGTAAGATTCTCCTCGCTTCTCGGCTTCACAGTTCTATCTTCAACGGTCTTCCGTTGAATAGGAGACCAAGATCTTTCACGCTTCCTGTTCTACGCTTCCTTCCAGCATAGATGTTTCCTACTGCTGTTCCTGAACCCTACGTTTTCCGTTTCTTCGGCTCCTCTGTTCTTCACAGAAGACGACAACCTCTCTCCCATTTTTCTTGCACTCCCGTGCCATGTGACCCTCTTCATCACATACCCAGCATCTGATGTCGCTTCCACTTCTGTGTGTCAATACATCTCCTTTGATGTTAGACCTGTCGCCGGTCACTTTATTAAGGTTCTCAAGCTAATTGGTACGATTATCTTAAATATTTTTAGGGTCTACTTGTAGCTATCTATCTTCGTTTTGAGCTTATTTGTTTTTTTTTCAGTTTTTGAGTAAATATCAGGATGCTTTGACGTTTTATGCATTGAAAATTTTATGTGTCTAAGTTTGGAAGGGAGAACCTTATTAGTGTTCAAGAAAATGGCCATTTCTAATGTTTATACCTGTAAAAGCTCGCACATCGAGGACACTCGAATAGAATGGTGCTGACACTATCACTTGATCAATGTGATTTCAAGTACTTCCATACCCAAGTATGCGTATGAATCGGTCGCTGCGGATAGAATGTGCTGATAATTCGAATTCAAATACAGGTTGTTTGGACCCATCTATAAGGGTCTATTAATATGCCAATTAAAGTCACCAAGAACACAATAAAATCCCATTCTGGTAATATAACTTCTTCCAGTGCTATGTAGAAAGCGTCCTTGTCAGCGGTATTAGGTTCAGTATGCAGTTGCTGCATTCACGGCAATGAGAGATACATTGTTGTATGTACGGCGTACCAATCAAATTCAAAATCAATCAAACTCAGTATGTAATATTGACACACATTCTAGTTATCTTTCTTAAACCATCTCCAACTCCCTACAAAAACTAAAATCAAAATGAAATATCGCATCAGTTATAGAAATGCCGCTAGAAATGAAGTGACATCATTCCCTTCTTTATAATGATATAGCCAGAGCCTATCAGGATGTAGCAGGTCAAATGATTAATGTGAAAAAACCCATTGTCTGCAGGATCGAAGGGCATCATTCCTGCAGTCAATCAACATTCCAATAACCTTCCTGGCTGGTACATATTTTCAGGCGCAATGAAATACAAAACAAAATTGTATTCACCTCAATTTCCCCCTGTACAATATTTCAAATCTAAAATCAAGGTCACAAGAAAAGGAACAAAGGAAAAAAATTAAATAGTAAAACGAAAACAACATGAAAAAAATCAGAATTTCTGGAGCTTTCTTAGTAAAGAATGGATTTAGAATATTTGAGAAATTAAAAAATTGAATATAAAAGAAATTCCTATGGCAAGATGAGAATTAGTTTAAAATGAGACGGCGATAATGTAAATTTTATTTAAATTAGACGGCGATAGTGTAAATAGTTGTAGCGGAATGTGATTGTGTTAAATGAAACTAAATTATAAACGAAATGGTGTATCCTAAACATAAAACCGTGTAAATAGAAGTAAAATTTATTTTTTGTAAGTACATAGATTGTTTGGGAAAAATGGAAAAATTAATATTTGTTTTTCATATAATTCAATAAAAAAAAATGATCGTGATTTGAAGTGATTAAAAGTTCATGTCTTTTGTGACATAGTCAACGAGAAAAATAAAATTAGGAACATATCTCTAAGCCCGAACTAAAAATTTGTTTGCTCTCTGCGTTTAATCCTATTTGCACCTGAATTAGTTTGCCGCAGAGTTACATTTTTTGTGATATCTGCGTTGCTAGAATTTTTTTTAAAGGATTAAACTTGAAATTCTCTTTTACGCCCAATTTTATAATTCTCATTCGTTTATTGACAGTCACGATTTCTATCGACTTACTCTGGAACGATCATTTATAATGGCAAAGGAAAAGAGCTTGTCGGGAAATCTGACAACAATATATGGAAGAAGTATTTCGCTCTATAATAAATACTACACATTGTATTGGTAATTTTTTTTAAGTTTGACTACCTGCATCTGTTTCCATCTGGATCCGTTACACGTATAAATTTAACTATTTGTCTTGGGGTAGCCACCAACGCCCATCAACACCTTAAATCGAATGTTGTTGTGAGGCCTAGGTCAAAACGATATCTACGTGTTGTTATATACCTTAATACAAAAAAAAATAGTAACATTTTCCACATACATGAAGTGACGAAATTCCAAACAAGTTGATTTACTGCCTCAAAATTGTTTTTTTGTATAGAAGAAGAGATCATGAATTCGGTTTATTTTACAACATTACACGTATTTTTATTGTTTATTTAATATAATTACATCATTATAATTTTAATTACCTTTATTTCTCTAAACATGATCTGTCAGTTATAAAATTTATTTATCGATTAGAAACGTCGTTTAATATTAAACAACTTTTATATTATTATCAACAGACAACAACGTGTTTCAAACATAGCCACCAACTTTGTTGTTATTAATTTGTATGAATCAGAATAAATTTTTTTCTTCATTTGGAGGTGTAGCAACTATAACAAATATTAATCGAATTGATTACGTATTTCCGATTTAATTTATTATGAAAAGTATAATAGTTTCGTCTAAAATATTTATTCATCACCTTCCTTGTATTGAATCATAATTCAATTACAAACCACATATGGTAGTCATTATTTTTTTGATATGCGAGGGAATGTTTAGAGGTATTCAATCTAAAAGTTAGAGACTGTAGAATTTCGTATTAGATAATAGAACTTATTTTTGAAAAATCTGATTTATATTCTAGCTACAGTTATCATTATTTGTCAATGGTGTTGACTACCAACATCATCTCACCACCCACTCATTTTATTTTTTTTTCAAAGCAGTTATATAAATAACACCTTTTCTTGATTAATACTTATTAAATTTTTATTTATTTTTTTTTTTCAGACGAGTACATCATCATCATAATATCAACTGAGAAGAACGCATTCTTCTGTTGATCAATAAATTTCAAAAATGTTTATATAAATAATAAAACCTGCCATAGCAGGTTAAAATTTATAGATGGTTTTCTTATTTTACGTTATCTTCTTTACTTTTTCTCAATTATAAATTTAAAAAAAAATAATTATTAAACAAACAACGTTGACTTCCGCTTAAAGAAAAATAGTAAAAAAATAGAAGAAAAAAAAAAATTAAAAGTAAAATTATCACATATTACTTCTATCCTCATCTTCTAATTAATTATTTAATTCTTACAATTACATAACTTAACTTAGTTATTTGCTTAATTTAAATAGCAAAATTTTTTTATTTATTAAAATTATAAATAAAATTAATTTTAAATTATAAAAGTAAAACGAAAAAATCATAAATTCAAAATGAAACCACCAACAACAGAAAATTTAACAAGTTCCCAGCATTGCTTTATTAAACCATCACAATCGTTAACATCGCTACCACCACCAAATGGCGATTTGATACAAGCAAAATTAAGATTTGAACGTCCGTATAACAGTTTAAAGGTGAGTTAAATTCTTTTTTGTTTTATTGTTTAACAAAAAAAAAAGAATTATTATTGTTTCGGAAAATAAAAAAAAATGCTTTTGTTTTGACATTAAATTAGCAACGACGACAAAATTTTAATTTAAAATTTAAAACTTAATTGAAAATAGTTGCAAAAAAAGTACAGAAAAGAAATTTGATTACCATAAATTTTTAATATAACAACAAAAACAGCAGATGATGAATAAAAGTCAATGAACCCGCGTATTATTTCAACCGGTAATGGATATTTGTCGATTAAACAATAATTATGTTTATTTTATTTGTAAATTGTGAAATTTAGGCAAACGATTGATTGTGTACACAATATTTGTGAACTCACAGAAAAAAAAATTACAAAGGTTTATAAAATATTGTAAAATTATAGGTCTGGTACACCGTGAATGTCCACTAGTTGGTCGTTTATGCTATTATATTGTTATCCTTGGCTAGAGCTACCGCAAACTCTTGCGACCGATCTGAATAAAATAAATTTTAAAACAAACGGTTCAAGCGACGCAATATCCGCACGAAGTAGGTACATTTCTTGCCAAGACAGCTTTGCATACCAGTTGAATTGGATATATCAGAATAGTTGAGGAAGACAATGCGTCGCGTTTTTAGACAGTTGCGTCACGTTCGTAAACTTGTTCCACTAGACACCAGTGCGTCTCGTGAACAAATGTTCACTCACGAAAAACGGTTTTTTTACCTCTTGTAATAAAATATACTATTTTTTTATTCATTTTGCAAAACATTAAAATCGTTTTATTTGTACCGTTATTTGGGATTTTAAGACATTTTCAGCTATTACGTAAAGAAAGACTGTTGAAAATTTGGTTGGTATATAAATAATGGTTGGTACATTCACCAGTTCATTCATATGTTTCTTCAGGTTCTGAGTTTATTGCCAGTAGGAGGTGTCTTGGATAGCAAAGTTATTCGTGCAATTTCTTGTTTTTTTTACCATGTTTATCATTCGGTTCTTCCCTATGGAAGTACCAAAGTCAAAAAACTACATCTCGCGCCCATTTTTAGGGTTCCGTTTTTTATACGGTGAGAGTAAAACGAGTTTTTCACATTATATCGATTATCTCGTAAACTATAAATGCTATGGACCTGAAATTTGAGATGCGTATAAAACTAGGCTGTCCACATAAGATGACAGATACAAATAAAACTAATGTTGCTTTCGTTTGGTTTACAGGGTTACGATGTGAGACCTTTGAGAAAATACATTTTTTTATGGATAGGGTATCATATAAAAAGGCTTCATTTCAGTATTCCTTTAAAATTTATTTTGGAATTTTGCACCTCACCTTTTTTTGTATAATTTTGAATAATGACGTTTTCTTCGTGTTTTCTTACCTCGATTAGCTCCGAACCTAACTGATCGAAAATCTTCAAATGTATTTGGAATGATAGAAAAATTAGCACGTTTTTAATAAAAAATATATAACAGTGTCATATACTCATAATCATATTTATGGAAGAGGGTGGAAGGGGGTGGAAATGAGAAGGGGTAAATACAATATTTAAAATGTGGTCAAGTGGGGTGTCATTTGAAAGAGCACATAATTTAGAAATCATTACAATTTTTTTAGAATTTTGCAATGCACAGGCTTTGTATTATTGTAAAAAAATATTTTTAGTATGTAGCCGCTCTATCCCCTTAATTTCGACACTTGATTGACCGAAAAAATAATCAAATTTAAACCATTTACAAGCTGGTGGAATTGAATCTTTCTTGAGTTACCATAAACAACTATGCGGATAAGATTTAACCTAGAGTAACATTTTTTGATTCATTTTTTATCAATGTAGTTTTGATTGTAATTTACTTTTGACATTTACGATTAAACATATATTTTGTTAACCGTCTATGGTCTGGCAATATAAAGACATTACAACACAACTTTTTGTCAATAATTTTTGATATTGTATTCCTTTACATTCACGGAACTCTTGGCGAGCGAATTTTATTCGCACTTGTCTGACTTTTTTAGTTTAGAAGCGGTAAGACAGAAAATTATGAAGTTAGCATAATTTGTAAACAAGTTCAAGTAGACCAATTTATTATATTTTATTTGTAGTAACTTACAGTTCAAGTCTAGCGTCTAGCGTTTCTTGCTATTTTGCTTCTAGTTTTTGCCAAGCCAAACAAAATTCAATTTTGTAAACTCAAGCTTACAATAATAAAATAACGGAGTAAATACTAAATACTGTCAATCTTTGTACGTACATCGTACAAATGGAATGCTTTGCCCGAATCAATAGTCTCAAGTGCCTTCAATCCACAAAGATTTAAAGAAAGCGTCCACCTATACCTCAAGACGCATGTTGTTGTGGGACCTGGGTCTTAAAAGGTATCTATGTGTTGTTGTGACACATTTTGTAATTCCTACTACACAACACTTTTTATTAAAAAAAAAAAATTGTCAAATATGAAAACTGAATTAAAAGGTGATGTTAAACACTCAATACGGATATTCTTTATTCAACAACCCAAATCACGAATCCTCGAATCACATCCATACTGTACTGAAACTTTATTATTTGACTTTCAGAATCATCGAAATTTAACCATGAAAAACCGACACTATTTACAAAATATATTTAAAGTTTTAGAAGTTAAACGTGGTTGATTTAATGGTTTTACAACGATCCATATTTTGTATTTAAAAAAAAAATTTAAATTTTCTGTCTTGGTTTTGATTTAAAAAATGAGAATTAAAAGTGAAATTAACACGAATTTTCGGACAAAATTGATACAGTTGGACGTGCCAGCAATATTATTAAACGTGTCAATTCTGGCACGCATATACTGGTCGGATTTGACCAATTCTCGAACTTATTCAAGATATAACCTGACCAATATTTTCAGAAAATAGTTTTGGTGTAGGTCAAAAATTGGTTGAGCCATACCAAGCACGACAGTAATATTCTACACACGGACGACGATTAAATCACTTTTAGATCAGTTAAATTTGTTCGGTATTGAAAAACTTTTTATATCGACTCAAGAACTCTTAATTGTGTATTGCAGATTTAGTGAGGTTGAACACATGTTTGATCCATTCCATGTTATTTTTAATTTCCACTCCAAGAAGACTAACTAATTCAGTTTCATTCTGTTCTTCTTGGTTTATCTTAATGGGAAAACCTTGATATCCCTCCATTCATGAAATACGACATAGGTTTTGTTTGTTTGGTTTAAATGTAACAATATTACGATATCCACATTCCAATGTACACGTCAAGCTTTTGTTGGTAGAATTAAACAACAATACTCTATTAGCGATTTTTGTAGCACGAGATCGAATTTTAGGACAAACTAGAAAATGACGAACTAAAACACAACTAGAATTTCATATGAAGGTTATTTCAGGATTCCTTAGAAATATATTTTGAAATTATGCACCGCGCCATTTTTCTTACCTATAGAACATGAGACCATTAATCTCAGTGTCGTGGGTTCGAGCTGCATGTTGGGCGCCATTTGTAATGGGATCGTACCTGTTTGTTCCCAACTACAGAGATAACAAGTTGCATTTAGTTATTTACAGTATTAAATCCAATTAAAAAAATGATCCCACTAATGGATTCCCTGTTAATATTCTTCGTCGTGAGGTTCGTTTTTGGTATCACGTGCTTTAAGAAGATTAGGGCGGTGGATCCAGACGGATTACGAAACGAAAATAGGGTAACATCTGCCAAGAAGAGGGGCTACAGAACGCGATGTTGTGCATCAACATAACTATCAATCAGTACAACCTAGAAATGCCGTTATACAACGATCACGTGAGGTGAGAAATGGTTATGGAAATTCATTCGATTTCAACTTACCGAATGAAAACTATTCATCGCCGCGTTCACCTACATTCTTTAGTATTTTTTTCCAGTAAATCAACCTTCTATTTATTGTGGGATATTGTTTGCAGACCGGTACAATGTACTTGATTACCTAAAAATAAAGAAAGGACGCAGTTTCCAATTCACTTCGAAATCTCGTCCGTTAAGAAATTAATCGCGTTCAAGTTTGCGATATATTTTCCTGTTACAGAGCTTCATTGATTTCCCATATCTTAAATGTGTACGAAGTTAATTAAGTCTCCAATCTCCCTTATTCTTGTAGAACGGTAAGATAGTAGAACGGTCTCTAAAACCGTTTGGAATGGAGTAACGAACGGTCGCTTTTCCCGATTTATTTTGATTCTTCAGACCGTATCTGTTATGCCACCTGTTATCTTCATTGTTTTTTGATCAATCGTGACCATTCAAATAGCCACCAAAGAAGGTATATTCAATTTGTGGTGCATTTAAAAAAAAATCAATAAGTTCCACACTTTGCTGCTATGACCAGTTTGATACTCATTATTTTATCGCTGTTCTTCTGTATGCTGATGATGTTTTCTTGCATTTCCTTTGATAGTGATGTGGAATTGGGAATTCCACTGGCCTTTAGACGAACAATTAAAATAAATTAACGCAACTGCACTTAAAGAAAATCACTTTTATTTCTTTATTTAAAATAATTTAATTTAATTATAGATGATTCTTTCTCAAAAATATGTTCAATCCAAATGACATTATTTTTAATGAGCATCTTGTTTTTATATACTTAAAACGGAAATGGAAAAATATAATTCACAATAAAATATTGCTTAGCTCTAAAAATAATAATTCACAATTGTAATGCTTAATTCTAATTTAAGAAGTATTGTCAGATGTACATACAATTATAATAATATAAGGGTGGTATACAACACCCCTCCCCCTTTAAAAGAAATTTATTTATAATGAAATTAAGTTTTGTAATAATATTTGAAAAATAAATAATTTTTTCTGATTAAAAAAAAAAATTTTTTTATGCAATTTATTTTTGGGTTAATGTTTTTACATTGAAAAAAAAAACAGTTTCTTATCACATCAAATTCATTCTTTTTCGAGAGTACAACAATCGACAGAGATCGATATTACTGGATCTACTAACATATGAAAATTATAATAACAAATGTAAAATGATAAGAATTACAATTTCAAGGATTTGCTTTTTTTTTGAAATTCATTTTTATAATTTGATTTGTTTAAAATGCATATATGTATTTCCTTATAATAAATTTTGTAATCTAATTTATTTATTGAAAATCATTATTTTTCTCTTTTTTTTTTTTTGAAATTTTGTTTTAATTCCATTTTAATTTAATTTTAATTTATTTTTATTTTAATTTAATTTTATTTTAATTCAATTTAATTTAAATTTAATTAAATTTAATTTAATTTTAATTTAATTTAATTTAACTTTAATTTGATTCAAATTTTATTTTATTTTAAATAATAAATAATAAACATTCATTTTGATTAATTTAATTCTCGTTCGTAATAAAGTTTTAAACGATTGTTGTGAATTGTCTTTAGTGAACGACCCTGTTTAATAACAGAATTTTCATCGCTGAGAATTGATTCAATTTCGAATGGTCCTAGCCATGATGGAGCAAGCTTTCCTTTTTTATTTTCATTTTTAAGTAAAACTAAATCTCCTTTGAAAAATTGTGCATTATTAACTTTTTTATCATAATAACATTTAGAAATTTCTTTTGCATTTAATAAATTGTCTTTGACTTTTTTGTTTGTAAGTTGCATTTTATATTTTAATTCTTTTACATAGTCATCATAATTGTAAAGAGGATCAGGAATTTTGGAAAAAGAATTAGGAATAATAGGTTTATGGCCAAACAAAAGCTCGAAAGGCATAAACATTGTTGCAGTGTGAGGAGTAGTATTGAAACAAAACATACAATAAGGAATCCATGAATCCCAATCATTTTTATTTTCTGAAACGTAATTTTTTAAATAATTTGCTAGAGTGAAATGTGTACGCTCCAAAGCCCCATTTGTTTGTGGATGATAAGGAGAAGTTCTAAGCTTTTGAATTTTTAACAATTTTGTAACATTTTTGAAAAGCTCACTAAGAAAATTGCTTCCTTGATCTGTAAGAATAGATATTGGTGCTCCATAAATACAAACAAACTGTTCAACGAAAGCTCGTGAAACTGTGTCAGATGCCTGATTCTGTAAAGGAATTGCCACACTATACTTTGTAAGTTCATCTTGAATTGTTAAAATATAGGAATTTTTACTGATCGTAGGTGGATTTAAAGGTCCTACGATATCGAGCGAAATTTTTTCAAAAGGATAAGAAGCAGTGGATGTTATAGCCATTGGCATTTTTGTACTTTTACCCGGTTTATTAATTTGACATTTTGCACATGATTTAATATAATTTTTAATTCGATTCAACATGTTTGGAAAACTAAAGTAACTTTTCATTCTATTGAATGTTCTTGAAACGCCTTGATGACCTCCTAGAGGTGCATCATGAAATTCAGAAATGGCTGAAACTATATCTTTTTCGGATTTAAGATTTACGATATCATTAACAGTGTTATCCACATTATCAGGACTATCACCAATACCAATCAAACTTTCATCTTCAGACAAATCAGATTCAACGTTTTCAGCATTTTTACTACGAGATCGGGTTGTTATTGTTGTTATTTGATTATTTAATTTAACTCTACTAAGAGCATCAGCAACGAAATTCGTTTTACCAGGGGTATGACGTATTTCAAAATTGAACTGTTCAAGTCGTAGGCGCCATCTCATCAACCTAGAGTGTGGATTCTTAATATTCCACAACCAAAGCAGTGGTTTGTGATCTGTGAACACGACAAAACGACGACCAAATACATATGGACGAAATTGTTCTACACCCCATACAATACCTAACAACTCTTTTTCTACTGTTGAATAGTTTTTTTCTGCTTTATTCATCGTACGACTAGTATACGCGATGGGCAATTCGATTTTATCATGTTCTTGTGATAAAACACTTCCGATGGCAATATCACTTGCATCACAAGTAATATGAAATTCGCATTCATAATTTGGATACTGTAGTATTGGTGACGACGTTAAAGCAAGCCGAAGCTTATTAAAAGCTTCATCACAAAATGCATCCCATTTATATTCGACTCCTTTTTTTAACAGATTAAACAATGGCGAAGCGACGTGAGAAAAATTGGGTATAAATCTCCTATAATACCCAGCAAGCCCGACGAAGGATTGCATTTGCTTTGGTGATTTTGGCACGGGAAATTTTTGAATAGCTTCAATTTTCTTCGGATCAGGCTTAACACCTGAGCTGGAAACAATATGACCTAAATACGATATTTCTTTATGCAAAAAATTGCATTTGTTAGGGTTTAATTTTAAATTATTCTTTTGTAGACATTCAAAAACTTTAATCAACTTAGTATTGTGATCTTGCAAGTTCACACCATAAACAATAATATCGTCTAAATACACTAGGCATTTTATACCAATAAGACCTGACAAAACCATATTCATTAAACGTTGAAAGGTTGCCGGAGCTCCTTTTAATATTTGCGGCATACGTAAAAATTCATAGTGTCCGGTATGAGTGCTGAAAGCAGTCTTTTCACAATCGGATGAATTTAAATTTACTTGGTGATACCCATTTGCCATATCCAAAGTAGTAAAATACTTTGATTTTCCTAAACTATCAAGAATATCCGTTATATTCGGTAATGGGAACACGTCATCTTTAGTTACTTGGTTTAACTTTCGAAAATCAACAACTATGCGCCACCGTTTTGTATTTGTATGATCAGTTTTTTTCGGAACGATTAATAGCGGAAATTTCCAAGGACTCTTAGATGTTTTAATAACTTCATCAGCCAACATTTGACTTATGTTATCGTCAATATCTTTTTTAACTGATTCAGGAAACTTATATGGCTTTACATTAATAGGCTTTGTACCAATTTCAGTTTCAATAGTGTGTGTAACTGCGTCAGTAGATGTTAATTTATCATTGTTAAGTAAAAATATGTCATTATATTTGCGACAAATATTTAAAATAGAATCACACTCTTCAGAGTTTAAATGTTCAGTAAAAATTTTTGATTCTAATTCATTCAATCTTCCATAATAGTTATTGTTCCACGATTGTGAAAAATAGTATACGTTATAATCGTTGAGACTTTCAATTTCTAAATTAAAAGAATCTAAAATATAATCGTCTTCTGTTGTATTCATGACAGAAATGAAAGCAGAATTATTTTTAACATTAATAAGAGATCGCGCGAAATAAACACCACTTGAAATTTCACAAGTTTTACAAAAATATTCACCGTCTTTTCTATTTGGAAAATAGATTTTTAATAATTTTTCAGAACGTGGAGGTATAATCTCATTTATTTTACTTTTCTCAATACAATTTAAATTTAAAATAAACTTAGAACCATTAACATTTATTTCTACAACTTTTCTATTGTAATCAATAAGACATTTGTTCGCATGCAAGAAATCTTTGCCTAGAATACCGTCGCAAGAAATTGGAAATGTATCTGGCACTACTTGAAATGTTTGTAAAATTTGTTGGTCATCAAAAGAAATATTTCCCACTGTTTCTGCTAGCGTAAAAATTGTATTTTCGGTAATTCCTGTTATTTTGCATTTATTATCTGGATAACACAGTGTGTTGTCATTTAATGATCCTTTTTTTATCAAACTTATAGTGGCACCGGTGTCAATGAGCAAATTTAAATCTTCATTATTTTGAAAATCAATATTTAATCGAACAGTATCCAATTCATTATTGGAAACCATTGAAAAGAATTTAAATGTTTTTAAATTTTTAGAAAAATTAAAAAATTTGTGATATTTCGCAGGTATTATAAAATTGATTGGAAATTGAAAATGATTAAAAATATTTGAAAAATTGTAGGAGAGAAAGATAATTGAAAACTTGAGTTGATTGAAAATTAAAAAAAAAATTTGAAAATTGATAATTATTTTAAAAAGTTTAAGATGTTTGAAAAATATCTGGTATGATAATTTTGAAACATTCCAGAAACAACAAATATTTCGCAGCAAAATACAGAAAATTCCAAATCTGAAGAAAAAAATAGTATATAAATTACTTTGATAATTTTTTTTTGCTGTCAGAAATTTTATTTTTCATTCATACAAACTATGATATTTAAACAGTAGGCTTTGTTTTTACTGTCGGCAATTCTTCTTGTCGTCGATAATTTTGCTTTGTCGTTATGAAAATTCTTTGTTTTCATTTTTTCTTCTAACAAAATGAAATATAATTTTATCTTAGTAGGCGCATAAATGCTATAAATTTGTAATTTATTTTTTACAAATAAACATAAACATGCAATCATTTATGAATGAAAACGGACATTTTTATTATTTGCAATTTTACATAATTTTTTATAAGCTGAATAATTTGTAGAAAAAACTTTACTTAGAAACTAATAATTATTATCTTTTAAACATAATTATAATTTTAAAAAAATTATCTCATTAAATACCACTCTTCATTGAAATTTTTGTCTAAAATTTTTCAATTTTACTCATTAAATTATTTTTAAGCAACACTGCTCAATCAAACCACTACTTAAACCACTCGTCCTTCGGACTCGTGGTTTATTGTGCGCTTTGATTCGCAGTGTTGCTAAATAATTTAATTCGTAAAATCAAAAAATTTTCGAAAAAATTTCAATGACTCGTGGTATTACAACCGAAAATTTTTTAATATCAAAATAATAATTTGGAAATATTTAAAAAAATTTACTGCTTTAAACAAATGTTCTAGAAATTCAAGAAAGGATGTAATAAGATAAGAGTTTAATTGGAATATTTTATGAATAAAGATATGAAGATTTTGCTTAATAGAAAATCTAGAGAGTTTGATAGCTAAATTGCGAATTAAAAAAAATTGTTATCACGAAAACATGTTTTGAAAATTTATAAGAAAGTTTGAAAAATAATTGAGAAAAATTTAGGAAATCATAAAAAACTTGCAAACCGAAAAATAAAATGCCAAAAGATAAATAGAAAGGAAGAAGAAAATCAAAAGAAAACAATTGGAAAATTGGAAAAAATTTCAACTTCAAATTAAAAAATATCTTTTGGAAAAATTGAAAAAAACAATCAGCTGCGTTCAAAGAAATTCCTAATATTTTTGATGAACTGGTTTGTGGTAATTTTATAGATTTTTGGCTCGAACCGCTCTGTTCGATGTTGGCTGATCGAGCCCCCACTCGTTTCCCGAAACTTCAGAAGTACTATTATTATTTGTATTAGAACTTATTACAGTAAGCTTTTTGGAGCTTTCAGAATTATTTTTAATTATTTCACCAGGCCTACTATTTATTTTTTCTTTGTTTTTTAAAATATAGCAATCATTAATGTGATGCCCAGGTTTTTTGCAATAGGCACAAACAAGATTACTATAATTTTTGTTTCCAGTAGAAGTAGATGGTTTTGATTGGTACGATCGATCTTGAAAATTACTTTTTGATCGGTTTCTATAGCAACGGTCTGCAGAATGACCGTATTTTTTACAGATTTGACACCTCACAATGTTTGTAGTATTTTCAAAAGAACCTATATGACGTTTATAAAGCGCTTCTTCTTCAATAGCCTTTGTTATTGAATCGCTTAGAGATTTATTATTTGAAGATTTAACAACAACACGGATGCTACTGTTAAGTCCTTCCTGAAATGCAATCAAGGCAGTTTGTTGATTTAGTGTTTCGACAAATTTTTCAGATCCAACACCGGCCTCAGAAATGCAAATATCATTAAACTGTGATAAAAGTACTTGAACTCGACTGCCATAAGACCTAACATCCTCATCTTCCTTTTGACAGACACTATTCAATTCTTGAGAAATTTGCAATTTTGATCGAACATCAGTATATCTTAATTTTAAATCGACCTTTAATTCGTTCCAAGAATTATACACGATATTTTTTACAGTTTCGTCATACGCTTTGTCTACTAATAATTTTTTCATAATTGATAAAAATTTTTGGTGTTCGCTTACTTTAAGATCAATAAAAATTAAATCACTTAATTCTAAAAATTGATGAAGTTTTGATGGTGTACCATCGAATTGAGGAATGAATTTAATAGTTTTGAACATGTCAAAATCCTTATTTGCCATTGTTATTGAGTTATTTTTTTCAACTAGATCAATAGAATTATCGTCAACAGTAGAACTATCAGAATTTTCAAAATTAGTATTTTCAGAATTATTTAGAAATGTTTCAGTTAGGTTAATTTCTTCAAAATCCACATAATTTGGATTTGAAGTTATTTTAGCACTACAACAAGTGACGATGTTTTCAAAATTCTTTGCATCACGATTTGCTTTCACTTTTGAGCCTTTTCGTAAGGAATAAAAATCTGTTATTTCAGATTGGCTATTGTCTGACATATAAATTATAATTATGTCAAACTATCACTTTATATACAATTCACAATTAAAAATTTAATCCAATATTATTAATGATAAATATTATTAACGAAATGTTTATTTATTAAAATGACCGAAAAATTAATCAAAATAAAGAAATTATAAATTATATAAAAATTTATTATTTACCAATCGATGATGGTGGTAGTAGCATCTTCTAATAATTTTTTATACTATCTTCCTTTGTTTACTTGCTTTCATTTATTAATATCATTCACCAAAGAAATTCCAATATTGTTGACGAATCCTTTATATTTTGACACAGTAGGTTATTTATTTTGAAACATCAGGAGTTGTATTAGAAGAAACATAGAAAAACTTCCAATTTTGATGACGAATCCGGTATTATTTAGTAAAATTTTGATATTTGACACTTTGTTGAATAAATAAAATTCTATTTCATTTGACATATTAGGTTGTTTTTAGGAGAAACAAAACTCCATATTACTTTTTAATTTGATGATTATTTATGTTTATTTGGCAGAAGCATGAGACTTATATAATTTTGACTTTTATATTATTTTTATTTTGTTCTAGAAAGATTTTCCATATGTTTTGTAAATGTTGATGTTAAATTTGTTTTACACTTTTTAATTAAATTTTCTTTTGAAAATAATTTTAATTTTTGGTTTATTTTTATGTAATAACTTGGACAAACTTTTAAAATTTATGATTATATTCACTTCAATTGATTTTTATTGTATTTTAATTTTGTTTTGTGAAGATATATTTTGTATTTTAATTTGAGCAAACTTTTGATTTCTTAAAATTTTGATTTAGCTGTCACCAGTGATGTGGAATTGGGAATTCCACTGGCCTTTAGACGAACAATTAAAATAAATTAACGCAACTGCACTTAAAGAAAATCACTTTTATTTCTTTATTTAAAATAATTTAATTTAATTATAGATGATTCTTTCTTAAAAATATGTTCAATCCAAATGACATTATTTTTAATGAGCATCTTGTTTTTATATACTTAAAACGGAAATGGAAAAATATAATTCACAATAAAATATTGCTTAGCTCTAAAAATAATAATTCACAATTGTAATGCTTAATTCTAATTTAAGAAGTATTGTCAGATGTACATACAATTATAATAATATAAGGGTGGTATACAACAATAGTATGATACCGATGCCGTTTTTGCTATTTGTGATGGCGTAATAATGTTTATAAGCTTTAGTTGAATTGTCCACCACTACGTAAACCTTATTTAGTCCATCTTAAAACAACGTAGGTGTTTAATCCTTTTGTATAGATTGTGTATTTCATAAAGCTTGTATACAAATAAACTAGTTTTTCCGGCTGTTGGTTTAAATTTTCTTGGCATTTCTAAAATATGTAAATAATTGATTTGACTTGTTTCACACTCCATTGGAAGTCTCACACTCAAGGAACCGGCTCCCACCTACTGTTTTGCGAAAAATACTAAATAGATCTTATCAATGACGCAGATTCACCTTACGTTGTTGCTTGGCCTACTTGTGATGATTTTATTTCAGGTCCTTGATAGACATTTCTCTGTTAACCACGCCCCACTGAGTGGTTTGCGTTTCTTGGTTACATTTTACTAAATGTTTTTTTCTTTCTATCAAAAGTACTAGAAGCGATCAGTTCAAGTGCTACTGCGACCTAAAATATGTCAATTGTCCTTATCCGGGTTGTTTTCTTAGTCAGTCTTCGTTATTACTGTTATTAGTTTTATTCTGTTTGCAAGAAATTTTTTAAAACAAAAAAGAATTGACCGAAACGCAAACTTTGAATTTACCCCAGGTTCTCAGGCAAGGCGAACAACCGTGCTAAAACTCCATCTGCTACACAAAATAATACTGATTTTTTTTGGAATTTGCACTCTTATAATAATCAAAGTTAAAACACCAAACAGTTAACAGTTTCCATACAATGTATCGAGATAATTTGTTGTGACAAAACTAAATTGCTGACATAATGAAACCTAATCTTCTAATTCATCGTAGTTAGATTTATGAGTAGTCATAATAGCGCTGATATATATAGTCTGATTTTGTTTTTAATTTTTTTTTTAATTGTATAAATAACAGAAAAAATTAATTCAGACTGTAAAAAGTTTGTCAGTATTATTCTGCATAAATATTATGGAATATACAAAAAGAAAACGATATCATTTTATTTTCATCAGAACGGCTTATCATATATAGATATTGGATATCAGCTTATCATATATTTTGCCCATGGCGTTTGTACTTAAGTATTGAAATTACAGGACAGGACGAAAGGCGGGAGTCTTGCAGACTATATTCCTCTTGAGAAGCGTAATTAATAAAAAATGGGAGTAAGGGCTCGAACCAAAACCTAGAGATATGGGCTCTCATGTAATATCAACTGAACTAACTAAAACGCTGAACAAACGGCAAGATAAAAATAAAGGTGGAAAATCCGGTGTTGCAATTTTATGTCGCTCAGCTCTCGGACTATAACTTCTTTGAAAATAATTAAATTATAAAATTATCTTTAACAAACAAAAGTTTTCATGATAAAGTAAACCAAATTTAATTTTTGTCTCTGATCATGACGATAAAGATTTTAGCACATTATTTTGTTTTATTATGGTTGAAAGAAATAAAAAGACGAAAATTGAATTAATTAAAAAAAAATATAAATTTAAATAAGAACAAATTTAATTCGAGCGAAACTGGCATTTAAAGATTTTTGTGTGATTTATAAAATTTGGGTGAACGGAATAAATTACACATTCGCTTTTGATAAGATTTTAACGTTGATTAATTAAATATCTGCCTCCAACATTGTTTTCTTTTTACATCACCACAATTTTAAATTGTGTGAAGTAATGCAATCTATCGTGAAAAAAAAAATCTTACATACCCCAAATTTTATTTTCTCTTTTGTTTTGGACCATCCTCTATCTAAATAGCAATAAAAAATTTTGGTGTACATCTGTGTGTGCGTGGGTGAGTTTTCTGCATAGGATCTTGATGAAACTTTGGCAAATGAAACAGGTTCACTTGAAAATGGAAGATCTAGATCCATTTTAAATTTGGACAAAATGGCGGGGGGTCTCCCGAACACCTCTAAGTTTAAATCTTGAATAACTTCTGATCTCAGACTATGATCTTATTGAAACTTAGTATACCTTTCTGCATACCAACTTCCGGTTTGTCACGTCCGGTTAAAAAGTTTTTTTTTCAGGTGTTTATCCTTACTGTAGCCTACAATTACCGATCAATTTTCATTAAACGTTGGTAAAAGCTTTTAAATAACATGAGAAAGATTTTATCCAGCTTTTGCAGTACATTGGATAAAGGGTTTGGGGGGTCCACCATACAACAGGTGGTTTTTTTCCACAAAGTTTTTGTTTTTTGGGAGCATAATACATTCATTCGTGAATGAATTTTGATGACACATTGGAAAAAGATGCAAACATGTATGACAAGGAACTGATTAGTTTTTGAGCGATAGTGAACAAAATGGTGTGGGGTCCCTGGAGCACCTGTTTTTTTGTAAGCTCTATAACATCTGTACCTGATAAGCGAATTGGATGAAACTTGGTACATGAGCATGTAGTACGGTTCACAATAGTTCTGTATCCCAACTTCCGGTTTTTCACTTCCGGTAAAAACATTTTTTTTGTACTTTTTTGAAGTTTTTTCAGTGTCTTTATGCACACTACAGCCTACAATAATGAAGTGATTATGATGACACTTATGGAAAAGGGTTCAATTAGCGTGAGAAGATAATTATCATCTTTTGGGACACATGGTCGGGGGGGTCTACCATACAAATGCTGACTTTTATTAACACTTTGTTTTTTAAGTTTGTTGGGAGCATACAGACTTCATTCATTAATTTATTTTAATGACACTTTGAAAAAAAAGTGGAGACTTAAGTAACAAAGAACTGATTAGTTTTTGGATAATATTGGAATAAGTAAGTGGTGGGGGTCCTCCCGAACACCTGTTTAATGTGTCACACTTTTTTCAATGTTTGTTGGGAGCACACAGCATTCGTTTGTGAACGAATTTTGATGACACTTTGGAAAAAGATGCAAACATGTATGGCAAGGAACTGATTAATTTTTGAGCGATAGTGAACAAAGTGGTGGGGGTGTCCCATGCACCTGTTTTTTTATAGCTCAATAACATCTGTACCTGATAATCGAATTGGATAAAACTTGGTATATGAGCATTTAGTACGGTTCACAACAGTTCTGCATCCCAACTTCTGGTTTTTCACTTCCGACAAATTTTTTTTTTGTAAATTTTTGAAGTTTTTTCAGTGATTTTATGCACAACACAGCCTACAATAATGAAGTAATTATGATGAAACTTGAAAGATAATTATCATCTTTTGGGACACATTGATCAAAGTGGCGGGGGTCTACCATACAACTGCTGACTTTTCACACTTTGTTTTTAAAGTTTGTTGGGAGCATACAGATTTCATTCATTAATCAATTTTAATGGCACTTTGAAAAAAGATGAAGACTTTAATGACAAAGAATTGACTAGTTTTTGGACAATATTGGGATAAGTGGTGGGGTCCTCCCGAACATCTGTTTATTGTTTCAATGTTTGTTGGAAGCATACAACGTTCGTTCGTTAATTAATTTTGATTACACTTTGCAAAAAGATGCAAATATGTATGGCTCCTTGCCGATAGTGAACGATAGTGAACAAAGTGGTAAGGGGTCCTCCAAACACCTGTTATTTTGGAAGCTCAATAACTTCTGTATCTGATAATCGAATTGGATGAAATTTGGTACATACACATTTAGTACGGTTTACAACAGTTCTGCATCCTAACTTCCGGTTTGTCACTTCCGATAAAATTTTTTTTACTTTTTCTCGTACAACAGAATTTATGTTTGTTGGGATACTACTGCCTGCTTTAATATTTTTATTATTAGAACTACGAAGTCCATATTATTTGTTAGCTTTTAATTAAAGTATTTTATGGATATTAGCTCATTATATATCCAGAACACTATGTTTCCAGAGCTGTGGTGAAGTCAGCCTATGCATCAGCGTCGCAATATTTTTTTTAAATATATATCTCATGAAATATGCAGATTTGATAAAAAAATCATATAAACATGTTTGTAGGAAATTCAATTCTCTAAAACAAGGTGCAAATTATTTTTTTTTGTCTTAAATGTATATATTTGATGATATAAATTTTTTTTTTTCGTTTTTACTCACCCTGTAACTCCCTAACGGTAACGAAAAAAAAAAAAAAAAAGTGCACGAATTTTTTTTTCTTGATTCTCAATAGATATCAGTTATCAAATATATGAAATTCGAAAATCATTTTCTATTTTACCACTTTCTGGTCGTTTTCACGTAATTTTCATCATTTTGAAAAGTAGGGGCAACCTTCTTGCTTTAATGCATGCCTTGATAATATCGGTTTGAGCTCCCTTTCAATCCCTGGAAGTTTTGATCACAAATCTTCTCCTACAAAATATTTTAAAAGTTCAAACCGTACATCCTTTCAACGATTGTCCAGCATCTCCTGTCATTGTTAGTGACATGACTGTTTTGCCTTTTCCTCATAAAAAGACCAATAATGATGAATATAAAATTTCCAGACATGTTATTTGTACGTAGGTTGGTTATCGGTCTATTCCGGGGAGTCATAACTGATCACTGGATCATTGAAGAGCATGCAAAAAAACTTCCTGCTAATGACTTTTGCAGAAGCGATAAGAACAAAAAGAAACAGGAAACAGCTTTCCATCAACTCTGTGCGTGTTCAGCATTGGCTAATATGTGGCAAATGTATTTTGGAACACACCAATTTATTATCGCCGATTTGCTGTTTTAATAGATTGCGAAGTGGTTATTAGAGTAAAGGGAGGAGAGAGTCGAGGTATCATATCGAATATGTTCTATAATTTTTTCGGTAAAACAATGGATAAATACTTACGTTAGGAATTATAACTTTGGTCCGGAAATCTTTTAGAAACTACTTTGAACACGATCCTTTATCCGTGCATGTTGCCTTTATCTCGTTTGCGCCACATGCATTGCATCACGAATTTCGTATCGGTTTCATGCAGCCTTTTCTGTTGTTTGTAGGGAACACATGCAAATTGATTGGTCAATCAGATAAATCAACTTTATTTTGTAAACTCTTACGAAGAAATGGCGTCGGTTATGATGTTTGTTCACTTGAACGTTTGTTCACTTGAACAATTTCTAATCCACTTGTATTCGGGATACAAGTGATGACAAGATGGAGCGTATCCAACTTTAAAAAGATACTCATCGTATCGCAGAATCGCCGTAGATAACGGTACTATGGTACTTTAATGATGCGGGATATTAATGTATAGATATATGAAATGAAAAACCAATAACGCATGGGGGCTCTAGCCCTGAAAAAAATCTCTAATTAACTATCTGAATTTAGTAATTCATGTTCAATAACATGACACAGTGAATTAAAGTATGTACATAGCGAAGAAGTATAGGTACTAAAGAATAATAAAATAAAATTGGCTAGACTTATTTGTTTTTTGTAGGCATCCTATAGATGTCCAATTTTTAATTCCGAAACTATGTATTCAGCTACTAACAATCAGTTTCGATTATGGTATTTCCAAATATCCAGATCTCTCAGTTTTTTGATTAGCCTGTTTTACAGATAAGTGCCTTAACATAGATCTACGGCCCCTGTTCCTGACTGAATCAATTTACGTTTCACCAAGTTTTTCTTCTTATTTACTTAGCATTAAGCCACCACTACCACAACGTTTTTTTAGATCAAACACCGGTTGATTTCATATCAATAATTAAGGAAACAACCTTCAACATATGTATATTCAAGTAAATTTCAATTAAATTTTTTTTTTCGTTTTTTATTTCAAGTTTGTAATAACATTAGATCATAGAAATTTTTTTTAATAGTATATCATTCCGTTTTGAGTTCAAACAACTAAGAAAGCAAAACCGTTTTTCTAAAGTCCGAGAGCGTAATTTTGCCCAAGAGTTTAATTTTTTTCTTTATATGTTTTTAAACAAAAATAAATCTTTTAATTTTTCCAAAGCTGACTTTTAGTTAATTACAAATAGTTTTTTTGATTGATTTTATTGATCTTTATAAAGTAATTGACAAAAATAGCACCCCGATTCAAACTCGAAATTTTGAATTCTTTTTTCTTTTTGATTTTAACAATTCAAATATTGCTGGATTTAGTTTTTATTTATTTAAATCAAATACGCATCTCACGAACTAAATCACCAAAAGAAATTAATTTTGTTTTCTTTTTTTAAAATCAAACGCGACTTGGAAAGAATTTATATTTAATTTCTTGAAAATAAATCAGGGACTGCACAATTTATAATTTTAAATATTATAAATCTCGACTGCCAGTTATTTCTAAAAAATGCAACTATAAATAGCATTTCACTTATGCTAAACGAGAGAGAAAAAAGATGATTGCATAGCATCCTCTCGTTTTGTAGCTATCGATATGATTAATACAATTACATCAAAGCCGGTAGACAGACATTGGTTCTATCAAATACTATTGTTTCCAGCTAGTTGAAAGATATAAACAAAAATAACAGTCACCCTCTATTAAATACAATCATACTATTATTTAATCTGTTGAAAATATAAATTCATACATCGAAAGAAATTTAAAGTAAATATTTAGAGTTTTCAGGTTTTCATACATCTCATCTCTTTTGTTTCGTTTTTATATTAAAACAAAGAAACAATAATAATAAAAAAAAACTAAAAATATCTATGTAGAGATGATGTGAATACATAACAATAATACATTTATGAAATCATATAGTTGATGAGGCGATAAAAAAGTTCTTTGAATTGTTATTACATTAATGATAAATTATTATGTTAATGCAAAACATGTAACGTTGTAGAATCAAGGATGGAATATGGAAAGGTGTTTTGCGCCGATTTTAGTTTTTACTGTTAGACGTAACTACAAAAATCTAATTCCTTTGCAACACCTTTACTCAGAACTCAAATTGTTCTGTATTAAATTGTAGAAATTTCCAAACATCGCTCGCGACTGTTTTTTGACGAATCTTTAAAACTCGATTGTAACACTGCTGGTAACAAATCTGCTACGTATTCTGGAATAGAATTGATTAGGATTTTTGTGAATTTTCAATTCGAAAATATGTTTTTGTTTCTCTGTTCTCAAAATAAAGAAATTCATAAGAAACTCTTCTTAGCATGTGTCGTATTTTCGATTCGAACTTACTCTTCAGTTATTATTCTCGTAGAAACTTGAGCTTCAATGTTCGCAATTTATTAATTAATTCTTAAACGATTAATTCAAATTTTAGTCTATTGAACTTTAATTCGAAATCAGATAATGGTAACATATTTTCATTACTTTCGTGTATACAGAGATATAAATTCAATAAAATCTAGCATCTTTTGTAAAATGGGTCACCGGATAGGTCTCTTTGAAATTTCAGATGATTTTGGTTGGCCATATGTGGCAAGTCTCAATATATTTTTATTTTAATATGATTCAATTTTATTGTCAAATTTATAAAAGATGTATCGAAGATGATTGATGAAATGTATGAGATATTGAGATGTCCATAAAACACGTGTATGTAAGTGGTTAGAAAACTAGACTTGAACTCGGAGTACCCGGATTCGACTACCATTCAGACCATCAAAACTTTAACAACACAACGATGAAAATCATAATCGGCCAATATTGTTGACAAATCGGAACCGCTCATGGAGTGATCCCTCAAAACAAACTACCGAAATTTTCCGAATTGTTTACTTAATAATGAATTATCATTAAATAGTGCAATTGTCGTTAAATCTGAGCCTCTATTAAATATCTATAAATAATTATATATTAATTTTCAATCAATTTTCCTAATCTAACACAGGTAATGTTCTATTACAAAATTCAGTAAACCTATCTCAAAAGTTCGATTATTATTTTTTAAGTACTTTGTTTCAAAACAAATAAAATATTTGACCTTTGTAACGGGTTGGTTAATCTAAGCATCCAACAATTACGCCATATGTGATAGCTTAATTTAATAGTTGTCTAACAATAGAACAGATTCAATTTTAAATCTCAATTATTCAACCAATTTCAAATATTGATAGTAAAAAAAATCATCAATGTCTGGAGTAAAATTTATAGCAAAATTATGTAACTTAATTGTTATGATTCATCAAACAAAAAAGTCAAATTTTTGATTGATTCACCGCGCAAACAATAAATAATATTATTATTTCGTTAACAAAAATTTTGATTTAATAACTATTGTTTGTACGAGCACATTGAAATTTTTTTCTTCATAATTAAGAATTAATAAATTTAAGACATATATTTTTAAGATATAAAACAAATTTTCTTTTCTTTCAATCTATCTTCAGAATTACTTAATATTATATTTTGATAACAACAATAACTAAAATAATAGTCTAGTTAAGCTAGAATTAAATATTGGTTTGAATGTAGCATATAAAATATAAATTAAATCGTTGTGAAAATTGTAAGTTTACTGACCTGTATTAAAAACTTACGTTTGTGATTGTTAACCTTGAATCAGTATTTCTTTTAAAGAATATGATTGAAAACTGATCACTTGTTTGTTCTCTTATGAATATATTTTAATTGGCGTAAATTAGAGTTTGAGTAAAATAAGAAGTGTACAGAATATTACAATAACAAGCAATAGTTCAATATCAAACATATGACGACCTAAAATTAGTTATGACAAAACCTCTAAAATATAGATCGATACATTTAAAGTTAAACACTCAGTTTCATTATTTCAATGCTCCTAATTATGCATTTACCTACATTTAAATTTGAAACTAATTACAACTCTTAACAACATTCATTCGCTGTAAAACTACAGATCCATCAAATTAATCAACAATAAAAATAATTATTGATTATCTAAAAAGCTAATATCAAATTAATACTAATCACCTTTGTACAGACTTAAATTGAGATTAATTTGAAAGTAAGATAAATAAAAAAACAATTGTTGTGTTAGCAAAGGGTCATAAGATCAACAAAAACAAAAATATTAAACTTGGAAAGAAAAAGGTGAAATCCGATCATGACAAATTTCAACGGTTGTTCAGTTTAGTTTCTTATTGCTTCATTATTCTTATTATTATTATTATTATGATTAGTTAAGAGTTAATTATGTTAAATGATTTATAAAAGAAAAACATAAGAAAATTGATTTAGTTGAATTGATTTTGAAGATGTTTAATTCACATAATCGTACAAAAATTATGATTATTTGTTACATTAAAAATAAAACATGAAAAAAAAAAATTTAACATAAAATTAGAAAGTTAAAAAAAAAAATAATTAAATTCTGAAGTGTGATTAGGAATAAAACAAATGATTTTATTAAATATTTTCTTTAGGGCATGATAAGTGTTAGTGAAATTAAATTTTGTAACACCTCTCCATTTTCTCACCAATGCGACAGGAGAAATTCTCTTACTGATCAATTATTTGATAATTATTCAACTATATATAACTTTACCTAATTATCAACACTTCTGTGCTGTCGAAAGAAAGAAAATCAATGACTAGCACTTATCGGACTTGACTATAGAGTAAAATTCATCAGCCTAAAAGAACAATTCACTCGTAACTCGTAATTTTGTAAGAAGACACATTGGATGGTGAAGTATTGTCTTTAATTTTTGAAATTGATGATAAACAGTCTATTAATAAACTCTGATAATAACTCTGGCAAAGTGATTGTTTACGCGAATGTTTATAGTGTCGTCTTCCGAAAATATTTCCCGCTAAATAGATCCTGATTTCTTAACTCATTCTCAAAGATCGAAGATAGTTCTCTTCTCTTGGAAAGGCAAATCGGTTTAATTTGACATCCATTCTTAATGAAACTAGTCTGATGATCACAGACATGAAGAAATGTTTGAGTTTAAGTTTTGAGTTTAATATTTTGACAACAGTGCGAGGAAAACTGCCATCCCGCTTTAGTAACGTAAAAATGTCATTAGACGAAGAAGGAGTCTTGAGCTCCAGATTGTCCACTGTAACCTTGTCATGTGTAATCTGGCTGAATGGAATCATGGTCTGGTGTCCACTAACCACGACAACATAAATCCTATTTTTTGCACTCTTCGATATATCAGTTAAACAGATCACCGCCATAACGGCTGTTAAGATGAAATCTACTGCTACATTTTCTTGCCATAATATAAAATGTTCTTCTATTTTGGTTAGTAAAAATATTGTTTGGTGCACCGGCGGTTCTTTATCTCAAAACCGGCTCTTAGAGTTTCGCTTTACAACCTCAATTTAGGGAGGTGATTGATTAATATAACATCGATCTCGTATATTTGCCAAATCAATTCAGTATAACGACAAATCTGAATACCGATGAACAATAACACGTGTAGAAATTTAGGCCTGGCATTGATGAGCATTGATTTTACTAATATAAGAGGGCTTTATTCCAATTTAAATGAGGTTCACCATCATGTCGAAAGGAAAAAACCTGACATTTTGTTTCTTACCGAAACAATAATTAGTGGCAAAGCATCGAAATTGGATCTCGATAAATACCGGATGCCTAGTTACGCATGGGAACATTTCTTTTATAACAAACATGGCGTCTGTGAATTTGTGCAAGATTCACTTTCATATATGAGAATTAAGGCTTACGAGTTGAACTCTAAGCACCATAATTCTCTGGCATTAAAGATCTCAGGTGTGGATAAAACTATGTTTATAATAGGCATATACAGATCTCCAAACTCTCCCTCAGGTTGTCCTTTTTTTTTGAAAAACTTTCGTCTAACCTAGACAAAATTAGCGCCGACTACCCCAAAGTAAGACTCGTCATTCTTGAGGACTTTAACATTCATCACAAAGAATGGCTGAAATACTCATCACGCACTGACGACGTAGGAAGACAAGCTGAACTATTGCTCGCCCATTACCATGGTTTGACTCAAATTATAGTGTCCGACTTGAATGTCAGACAATACGCTTCATAATAATAACTTGTTTGATCTGTTCTTGACAAACGAACAAAGAAGTTAAACAACCTCTCGGACCATTTACTAATATCAGCCGTAATACAATTTGCATCACCTACACCAATTAAAGCCAATCCTCGTCGAGTTTGGAATTATAAACGTGCTGATTGGGAGGGACTGAGAAACTTTTATGAAGAAACACATGGGAAAGCTGTCTGTTGTGCTGAGCAGGATCCTAGCACATCTGCATTAAGAGTTTCTGAATTTATAGAAGATGGAATGCGGCGGTTTATTCCAAATCGATTAATTACTCCTAAAACTGAGCCTTGGTTCACGCAGGATGTTTATGAGTCGGTGAGGAATAAACGCAAAGCTGTTAATGCCTATAACTCAAACAAATCTTCAGAAACCCTGAGTGCCTATAAAAAAGCAAGAAATTTTAAATTTTTTTCCAACTTTAGTTCTGAATGATATTCCCGTGAGTGACTCAAAAGAGAAGGCGGATCTTTTCGGTCGTATTTCCGCAGAAAACTCAAACATAGTTGAACCTCCTTATTCCCCTACACTCATTTCCCAAGTTGAAACGAATATGAAGCCAATTATCTTTCGGTGTAATATTGTACGAAAAATGCTTGTTTCTATCAAAACCAACAAATCCGCTGGCCCCGACGGTATTCCACCCCTCATTCTAAAAATCTTTGCTAGACAACTAGCTCCAATTCTAACAAAAATCTTTTTATCTTGCAAAACCAGATTATTTCCCGATTCTTGACCGATTGCAATTTTGTCGGTTTTGGCTAAAATATTTGAAAAATATTTTAACAACAATCTTATATGATATTTGGAATTATTGTTATCAGGATGTCAGGAATTATTGATGATAATCAGTATGGTTTTCGTAGAAGTCATGCAACAGGTGATCTGTTAGCAAACGTAACCCATCTGTGGAACAAATCCCTGGAGAACCATGGAGAAACATTCAGTATTCCACTTGATATTTCTAAGGCTTTTGATAGTGTGGCATAGAAATCTCATAGCTAAATTAAAATTTTATGAAATTATCTTACAGTCAAATGGATTGAAAGTTTTTTAGCCAGCTGCCAGTTTAATGTAAATTTAGATGGTGTTGCATTCAATATTTTCACAACCAATGCTGGTGTTCCTCAAGGCTCTGCACTCTCACGAACCTTGTTTCTTCTATACATAAATGATTTACTTTATTCAACAGTACACCCAATCCTTAGTTTTGCTTATGACAGCACATTGCATGCATCACATCCCGGGTAAGAAAAAGCTAATGGGCCAAGACCGCACCATAGCTTTTGGGGGTTGGGTCAGGCTTAACATTTTCAAACGGCCCAAGCTTGGGCCAAGCTTGGACTAATGTCCTGGGGCCAAGTCTGGCAAACCAGGCTTGGGTCAAGCCTGGCAAATAAGACTTGGGCCAGGTTGAACCTAGGTTCAATCTAGACATTTACAACTTACCCAGACCTGTCCCAAAGCTAACTAGCCAAGGCTTGGCTCGTCAATACTGGGCCGAGATTGGTCCGTTGTTTAACATTGGCAGCTTGGTAATTTTAAAAAACTTTGGTAATTTTCTACTTTAATATGCCCTTCTTTGATTAAACTGAATTTTTTTATGTGATTAAGGTAGGCTTCCTGGCCATATTTAGTTAAGGATGTACATGGCGGACGTCATCCGTTCTCTTGTTTTTAATCATTTAAACCTCAAAAATCGCCATAAAGAAAGCAAAATAACTTTTTATCTGGAATTTTTTTTACAATTTTGTTTTTGGATTTAGGATTTGAAAAGAAACAAATTTGTTGAATCTCAACTTTTTCTTGGTTCTAATAAAGAAGATAAAAAGAGGATTTTCAGCCGAATTTATGTTGTGTTGCATACGATGTTCCATAAAATAAAATAATATTTTTGGATGAAAATTGTAAAATTCTTCGTTATTTTATAAAAGCTGAAAGTTTCTCTGCGCATACCCCCTACTTAGATAGGAATAATTAGCGATATATAAAGTTTGGACCATCGTGGCTTTGGCAGGAACCAGGTTACAAAGGGGCATAAAATTCCTCCAAAGTTTCGTAAGGTAAACAGTACAGTATGGAAAATGTCTGACTGCAAAGAAAATGTCTTCTGATAACTAACCAAGTATACATATATAAACCATGAGGAATTGCATGAGGTTGAACTAGTTAAACTTCTTGGAGTGGCTGTAGAAAATAACCTGAAATGGAATAAACATGTGTTCAATCTCGCTAAATCTGCAATGCAAAAATTAGGATTTTTGTGCCGATGTAAGAAATTTTTCAATCCCTATGAAATTTTGCTGATCTATAAGTCCTTTATTCGTCCATGTGTGAAATACTGCTGTCATGTTTGGGAAGGTGCTTATCAATGAATAATAAAATGTCTAGACTCGGTACAGAGGAAAGCAATGCGGTTGATTGATAACACCGAACTAACTAATCAGTTTGATTCACTCCTGCACCGAAGAAATGTGGCTGAATTGTCAATCTACTATAAATACAACTTTAGCGAATTCTCCTCTAAGAAAAGGAGACGGACGAAGAGAAAAGGACGAACAAGAACTTCAGAGTTATCCCACCCATTTGCTGTCCAAATACTTCGTTGTAGAACTATGTCCTTCCAAAACGATTATTTTAATAGAGTGGCCAAATTATGGAACTCTCGCCTCCGTCTTTCTCTTCTCGATGAATTTGCCCCTCAAACATTTAAAGAAAATGTCAATCGACATCTAAAACAATTAATATTGTTATGCCCATATCCTCATTCCTTCCATTTACCCAACTTTCTTCCTTTCTAATTGACATGGTATCTTCGGATATTCAATATTTGATATTTAGTGTGCTAAACATGTCTTACTAATTAATAAAAAAAAACATTAGGTATGGTTAGGTTAGAATAGGTGTCGTTTGAAGGAGGATGAGGCATAAACATAATTTGGTCATACGGTACGCTCCTAGATGTCTCATTCTCCTACGTGCCATTGCACCACATTTTTTGAGAAGGTGAGATTATTCATCCATTTGTTCTACTACACTATTATTTGGTTGTGCATATTTAATCCCGAGCAAATTTTAGCTCTCTTGAAACAAAAAATCCTGAATAATAATTTAGGCTGTCATAATCCCGAGGCATCATCGTTCCTTTTTATTGCTCGGCCCTCATCCTTTCTTGGATTTATTATGTACTCAGTTTGTAAAAGAATTCCGATCCGACAAAAAGAGATTTTGCACCCCTCTTTGTAAATCTTTTAGTTTCTTCACTAACTGCAATGCTCGCATGACCAGAAGGTACCTAGTATACGTTAAAATGTACACAACAAAAATATAGAGAAAAACAAATACAAAGACAAGTACAAAATATAAGACACAATAAAAGACAAACAAAAAGATACAAAAACATAACATAGACACAGACATTGACATAGAAAGAGATGTCGACATAAAAGAGCACCAACCATTCCTGCCTTTCAGATTTACGATTTATTGTGTACCTCAGTTTACAAACATATAAGTGAAGTATTCATAACGACTAGTTCTGATAATATTGTCCTTAAAAATTAATTAGTCCGTTCTTAAACTAACGTTCTTGAAAATCTTAAAGAATGTATTATAGCTTAGGGCTGCTTTTTAAGATACCCTCAAACCAGAATATCGTTATTCGGTTCTTCAGGCTTGATGATTTGATTTGTGAAAACTTAACGTTGACCGTATTCGTTTTATTCGGCAGCGAGTCAAAGAAAGCCGAGTATAGTAGCTCATTAACCATTCAATATTTACAATACTTTGTCACATGCCTAACAAATAGTTCCTACAATGCCACGTTTTGTTCTAAATTTCAAATCTACTTGATATCGTGTGAATTTTTGTGCTTGGTCAGAATGACACTAAGACGTGTAATACATCTACTAATTTATAACCACAAAAATTCTAATGTTACAGTAGTTTTATATAAAAAATAAATTAGTTATGAATAACCAATCAAATCAAAATTATAAATTAATATTAATTTCAAGAGCGAGTTTTATTTATTTATAATCAAAGTTTTTGGTTTTGCAGTTACCAGAACGACATCGATTTCAATTTTGTTTGTTTAAATATTTGTATATTTTTTCATGAAGTCACCCAGAAAATTATCTTTAAATTATTAAAGCTTTTAACTGCATCATATTTTGAATAATTAAAATCAAAAGTTTTTGAATATCAAACAAAATATTACATTAACCCGCGATAAAATTTGTAAGCTAGAATATAAGAATGATGTGAAATTTTAGATTAAACCTATCTGATTGATCAAATCGTGCTGCATTTTAATTTGAGTTTGTTTTTATTCTTAAAAAACATCGAAATAAAAATTAAAAAAAAAAAAACAAAAAATAAAAGCATGTCAAGGAATTATTAATTTAGAATAAGAAGAAAGTTAAAAGTTCCCATAATCTGATTTCTAAATATTTACATAGATTGATATAAAATTGAACATGATGATGGATATGACAGGAAATTTGATGGAACTATTTTATATTAAGTTGCTGTTAAACTGATATATATTATACATTTATCTATGACAGAGAAATAATATTTGAATTTGATCAATAACCTAAAGCAGTAATATAAGTATCTATTTAGCTTAAGTGTATTAACACTTTTTTTTATTGATATCACGAATTTCTTTGTTTTTTTTTGTGATTGTTCCGCATTCGAGAAATTGTTTGATGAAAACCGGTAGGTTATACTAAAAGAAAGAAACATAAAAGTGAAATATAAACCCAACTGGCTCAAAATAAAGAAAATATAAGAGATGTCCTTATGAAATTAAAACTCAGCTCTCGACGCAATGTTAATGGGCCTAACAGTAAAAGCAATAAAGAACACGAACGATTTCTTCTCGTTTCAATTCGTTTACTGAAAATGCCGGTTTTATTACAAGGTAACACAAAAATCACTTCCTACATCTCATAAAAAGTAGCAATTGTAATAGAAAGGAAGCAACCAGAATGAAGCTATAGTATGAGTTAACTGATCTTTAAGACTGGAGTGAGAACTGGCACGAATGTAAGTTGAGTAAAAGAGTGAGACGAAGAAAGTATAATGGACAATCACTTCTGCGACATGTGCACGTTTCAAATTAAATGGCAAATCACATGTATTCATGGTGAAAAAATAACATTGCTACGAAAGTAGGTAAGAGGGATTTATGACGTTTCATGTGAAGACCAGACAGCAAAAATTGTACAACGCAGATTGCATTGTATCGTCTCTGTGAATCGTAGTGTCACGTACTCATGGAATACCTTAAGCAAGGTGGAACTTGACATCTTGCATATCAAATTATCCAGAGAACTCATAGCATCCTAAGATCAGTATGGTGGCTATACTACTCTACGATTCTATGGATGATTCAGACTTGGCAGCATAACAAAAAAAATCTTGATCTTGGGACGTTCCCTTTCTCAGGGATCGCTTCACAGCCAAAGGCTCCTAAAAAAAATTTATTTTTATTTCCGAAAGAGACCCATGTATTCTTTTATATTTTGAGAGCAGAAGCCAGATTCACCAAAAGATTTGACGCTCAGACGTCTTGGTTTGGTCGAAACAATTTTTTTTAGGTTACGAGAAATTTTAGTGATGGGTTTAGAATCAGGACATAAATATACATAAGCCTTGCCCACATATCAAAATACTTTAGTTTTTGTGTGGAGTCTTTGATTACTTCACAAAAAATCTAAATTGATCTGGGGATTTATCTTGATCTGGGCCTCTTCAAGACTATAGAGTCCAACCAAAAAAGTATATTATCTATGGTCGAGACTCATGAATTCCTATGTACTTCTACGGTATGAAACCAAATCAGAAACGGCAGATTGGTTTCGGATTGCTACTAATTTAAAAAATACCTCAAGAGATTTTTGTCTGGCGCTGTGCCAAGCAAGAACGTGTAAATCCAATTCTGGTGGCGAATTCGGATTAATTACAAGATATTTTCAAAGATTAAAATTCTATGGTGTACAAGCGTCATGGGAATTCAGTCAGTTGTTCGAGACAACCTAACCTAAACATAAGGAAAGCAAAAAGTAAAAACGATCAGGGCAGAGCAGGGAAGAACTCCATTCCATGAGGTGCTCTAAATTTCTGATCTTTGTTCATACTTGGAGCATGGTCTTTGATACTAGTATGACAGGATTTTCAGAAGTGGCGTACGTTGATGTTAAAGTAATTATAACAACCGACAGTTAACAAACAATTTCAACAAATGGGTCAGCAAACACTAAACCAACTTGCTTCATGGTGTAGACTGTAGGGAATCAAAGAAAAATACTGTTATTCTACATTTAAAAGGCTAGTAC